>WEIT01033856.1:2047-132087 GCA_013389985.1 Dryoscopus gambensis | reverse complement strand
ATTAGCGCGTGGCCGCGACACAGAACCTGCTCCCATGGAACTCACAGGGAATTCTGACAGGGATTTCACTGGGAACGTAATTAAAATGGGGTTTGTGTGGCTGCCTTGAACGGAGCCATCTGCCCAAAGCCCGCGTGAGCGGCGCCATCGCAGGGGACACCGATGGGGAAGTGCTGCAGCCACCTCTGAAGCTACGCGGTGAGAACATTGCATTGCCCGGGAATGCTCATCCAAACCTTCCTGGAAAAATTCACCTGGACCCCAGGGGAGAGCTGCAGCAAAGCCACTGCTTTTGGAGCCTTTTGGGACCTTTTGGAGCTGTGTCTGCAAGCCCCCATGATTCACATCTCTGCTATCCCTCACCCATGTCCTTTATCCAACACTTTCCCTGGGAAGTGACAGCTGGGAGACAGCCCAGCAAAGCAACCTCTTGGGTCACCCATCTGCTCTGTAGCCAAGAGATTTAGAAGCTTTTCCCAAATAGTGAATTTTGCATTATATGTTTTCTTGGGCACGTCCCACCATCTCTTTTTTTTGGAGCACCTGTAAGAAGGAGATCCCAGCTCCTCAGTACACAGATTTTTGAAGCATTTTTAGGCCAGAAGAGAAGCAGCCACCTCAGCTGCTCATCAGATCAGCTATTATGAAACAATATATTTGCATGTAAAGTCAACCAGTCAAGCCAGAAGATAAATTTTGTTCTAAAAACATATGGACTGCTACGAAATCAGATGCCAGTGCCACACAGGGGATCCTAAGAAATGTATTTCCTGAAGTCTTACAACATTATTCCATGAAATTCATCTCAGAAGGCGGCAAACCAAGAGCAGGAATTTGATTTATAACATCATAAAAATATACGCAGAGAAGTATTACTGACATGTCTCCAACACAAACTCATGCTATGGAGGGGAACTAAATTTACAGTTTTCATATATTTATTTTCTAAAGTGCATTAAAACCTGAATGAGACTTCTCTCCCCTCCCCTAGCTGCAACTTTTTCATTATTTCGATTAGAAAGTTGTTATTATTGTACGGAAAACTTGCAGAGCCATTTATCACTTCATGTTTATAAGTCTCTTTACTCAGAAAGAAGCCCATTTTTACTCACAAATTGGCCTTTTTTCCTTTGAAAACTGTCCTATTTTCTATTGAAAGCAAGCCCATTTATGCTAGAAATTGCATCTACTGCAGCAGAAATGTCTGTGACAGGAGTCCAATGTTTAAGCTCGCACAAAATGTGAAAAACATTGAATATTGAGTAGTATTTCATATAATTATGAATACTTCACACTTCCCTGCTATGCAGCACTTCCTACATCTCGTTCTGTCACCAAATATTTGCTTTGTTAGAGGGAGCAGCTGCTAACAGATGCAAACCCCGGGCAGAGGCTTGTTCCCATCAGAGGCTCTCTTTGCGCTCGCTTGTAAAGACCTTTCAGCAATTCTCCTCCTTCCAGCCCAGCCGAGCCAGGCAGCAGCAGGGATTGCTTGGCTCAGTGGGATTTGCCACAGTGCTGGATTGCTGCAGACAGAGCAGGGATCCCTGTGCTCCCTCCAGCCCCGTGCCTCAGGGATGTCGCTGCAGAGGGCGGTCAGGGCTGCTCTAGAAACTCTCACGGCACCTCCTCAGCACTTCCCTCTTCCCAGGGATCAGACCTTTCACCCCAGTGTGTTCTCTCTCCTTTTCCTCCCATCTTGTGAGGAATAAGTGCTGCTGGAAGGTGGCAGTGGAGGAGAACAGCCTCCCCTCCTCCATCCCTGCCCAGCTGCAGGTGAGCAATAAATGCAGCACCCAAAATTTGTGTCATTTTGGGACCCCACAGTGACTCAGACTTGTCCCACTTGCCTGTCACTAAACCCAGGCCTGCTCCTAAGTGACCTAAGCACAGCCTTGCAAAAGCAATCCAATCAATACCAGCTGGACAGTGAGATACGAGCAGCAGAAATAAGCCCCAGCTCTCAACAAGTGGGAGCAGCAGCTCCAAAGGATAATAGATTATTTTAATAAATGAACATCCAGTCGCTGCTGGTGTGGCTTATTATTTATCAACTGTGACTTTGTGGAGTGTGACACTGTTGAGAGGGTTTGTATAATTACAGCAGGAGGACCATTCCTTTCCCCATAAATTTTCCCTGTAGTCATTTAGCCACGGCAGGGGTGACACTGCCAAATCGTGCGGTTTGCCAGGGAGGTGAGCTGTGCCTTGAGTGCCTTCCTGCAAAGGTCCCCTCCCTCTCATCCCCACCAGAGTTAGCATTCCCATCAGATCTCACTCCCCTGCTGCCCTGACGGAGCTGGCTCAGCACCACGAAGCAGGGAGAGGCCGGGAAAGGCACTTTTCCAGAGTTCAGCTTCCTGAGAAAGCCAGCAGGATCTCATCACAACATGGGGAAATAAACAGTGCAGCGCAGGCACACGCAGGTGGGATGAACCAAGGGAGAACTTTTGGGTAATGCTGGATCAAACCAGATGATGCTGGGTTTCTGCTGGGTTTTAATCTTTTAATATTACAGATGGAATAAAAAGCTATCAGCGAGTGAAGAGAAGCGAGCCCTGGCTGCCAGCATTTCACACCAGCAGCAGTAACAGTCCAAGCCTTGCTCTGGGCTGTCGTTTCCAGGCTGTAGGGCATCCAAATTCAGCTGGAATTGGCAGCATCCTCAGGGCAGCAGGACTCAAAATATAAGGTGGAAACCAGTGGAACAACTGCGGTGATTACAGGGAAGGTTTAGGGCCCTTGAGGCTGGGATTCCCTGCATCAGCCCCCAGGGTCTGTCAGCAGCAGGACTCCAGGAACCAGCGCTTTCCCCAGGAGATCCCCGATCCAAGGTATTCCCCCAGTGCTCCCCTGCAGGACACCCATGGATTGCAGATTTTGGACAGGGCACACTCAGTACCACAGCACCGACCCTTCCTTTAGTGCTTCAGTCCTCATCCAAAAAAATATTGGGGAGAATAGAAATCCCCACATTCACAAAAGGTTATTAATATCAAAACAAACTGTGCTTGGGAAGCAAACAACACATAGAACATTCAACATCCTTACAAAGGTTTCAAATATCCTTTCAATTCTAATTATCAATAGAAAATTTTCTAACTATTTCATAGATATTTGTATTTCTGTAATGACGCAACAGTGCCTCAACTGTATTGAGTTGAGCTTGAATTCATGATTCTGTTTATAAACGATGTATTCATGCAGAATACTGTATCAGGAGTGTGCTGCCATATCCTATTTGGTACTAATGACTTTATAATATAATGCTAACCAGAAAGGAAAATTCTTCGGATTTAAATAATTTCAGTTGGTGCTAAATAAATGCTTGTGTTCATTTAAGATGATAATTGCATATAATACATACTGAATATGTCCTATTAAGACATAATCAATGTTCTTGTTGAGTAACAATATCAACACTGAATCTAACATTATCCCAGAGTATGCTTGTCAGGATTTTGACAAATGTAAAATAAAAAAAAATGAAGCAAAGTGACTATTAGCAGCTCTAACAGACATAATGCTTTGATAATTATAATATCAGCATTTATTTTAAATGCCAGTTGCTGCTGCTTAGAAAGGGCGATATACACAGAGGCTTTGCATTTAGAGCTTGAATCACAGTTTGATGAATATAAAAATCCAAACTATTTTGTAAATAAATCCTCTTTAGCTCACCAATTTCCAATTTTTTTTTTTTTTAATATCATAAAGGAAGGTCTATGGTTTAATCACTGTAATAATGTACTTCTGTTGTGGAGAAAATCAATATCTATTTACTGCCCAAGGGAGACATGGAGTTCGTGGGTTTATCTGGAAGCAAAAGGAAGACTAAATTTTTTCCTTTAGCAGTAGCCATTAAAAAGGAAAGAAACTACTCCAAAGTGCTTGATACAAATAGGTTTCCTGGCCAGAGTTACTTGTTCCATCAGGAGGAAATCTGTAACTATTTAATATATAGGGTGTATAGGATCAAGATGTTAATTCTTCATAAATCACAAGTTAGTTTTAAATTACACGTAAATTCACGCATTTAATTCTTCATAATGCTGGCCTAACCATAGGGCTGGTGTACATGGATGAGTTTGCTACATTTTACATGAAAATATAGGAATTTGATGTGCATATTTTCAACAGTCTGTGTAAAATTATCAATTTTGACTGACGCACAACTTAGGATTTGGAGTTACCATTGAATTAATATCACTTTGGAGAGGGCGGAACACAGATGTGCATCTTGGCTGTTAGAAATACAAATATAAATAAATATAAATATAAATATAAATATAAATATAAATAATATAAGTATAAGCACCACTTAAGGGCGTTTCTTTACATGGATAGTGATATTCATAAGAATTTCTCCTCACGTAGAAATCACCAACCTCTAGGACAGAGCAATGGCTGAATCTCAGGTTTAGTCTGAGTTATTTCCCCTTAAATTATCATTGTTAGTTAGGCTACTACTAAAAGTAAGCCCAGGGAAGAGAGAAAATATTCAGTATTCTAAAGAAAAACTCTAATTGTCATAAAAGATACAACACCACCGAAGCTGGTGCCCCTACACTGATTTTTACCAGGCAAAGGTATTTCCCTTCATAACAGAGAGGTGTTGATCTGCAACAGCTACTCACTGGATGTTCATGGTTTGGGAAAAACATCCTTTTCCATGTCAGCTGTGCTAGAAGTATAAAGTGCTATAATAATTTGTAATAGCTTTGGAGAATAAGAACCACAATGTCTCAAGGAAAATACTTGCTGTCAAATATACTGAAATCACCCTTTTCTTTTTTAAACACAAGCTGTGTTTCAGCTTTCCTCCTGGACCAACGTATGTAATTTCTTTTCTTTATTTTCAGGGAAAAATTCAGTTGTTCCTCATAATTAAACAGTGCTGCAGAAATCTTTCACTCCAGTGTGAAAGTATCAATTATTATGTAACTTCTTGTGCTGATTTTAGACCACTCAATCACTCTGTTATTATTCCATACTCTGAGGTGCCCGGAATATAAAGGCAACGCTCATCTCACCCGAACCCTCTGTCAGTAGCAGACAATGGCTGGAGTGAGGGTCTGCTCCCCAGGAATGGGCTTGATTAGAGAAAAGACAACTCCATTATGGTCTGTAAACAATTAAAGACCCTGACGTGCGCAAACATTCCCTGTGCGTGTGGTGTCACTGACTGTCCCCTTCCGGGGGCTGTAAGGAACACACACCGCCATCCTTGCTGGGCCAGAGTTCCTCTGGGCTCAGAATTCAGGACAATTTCAGAGCTCACAATTCATGGCAATTCCAGAGCTCTAGAATTCATGACAATTCCAGAACTCAGAATTCATGGCAATTCCTGAACTTGGAATACATGGCAATTCCATAGCTGAAAATTCATGGCAATTCCAGAACTCACAGTTCACGGCGATTCCAGAACTCAGAATTCATGGCAATTCCTGAACTTGGAATACATAGCAATTCCAGAGCTCACGATTCATGACGATTCCAGAACTCGGAATTCACGGCAATTCCAGAATTCGGAATTCATGACAATTCCAGAGCTCACAATTCATGACAATTCCAGAGCTCACAATTCATGGCAATTCCAGAACTCAGAATTCATGAAAATTCCAGAACTCACAGTTCATGGCAATTCCAGAACTCAGAATTCATGACAATACCGGAGCTCAGAATTCACGGCAATCCAGAACTCAGAAATCACGGCAATCCAGAACTCATAATTCATGACAATTCTAGAGCTCAACATTCATGGTAATTCCAGCGCTCAGAATTCATAGCAATCCAGAACCCAGAATTCATGACAATGACAGAGCTCAGAATTCATGGCAATTCCAGAACTCGGAATACAGAGCAATTCCAGAGCTCACAATTCATGACTTCCAGAACTCAGAATTCACGGCAATTCCAGAACTCGGAATACATAGCAATTCCAGAGCTCACAATTCATGACTTCCAGAACTCAGAATTCACGGCAATTCCAGAATTTGGAATTCATGACAATTCCAGAGCTCACAATTCATGGCAATTCCAGAGATCAGAATTCATGAAAATTCCAGAACTCACAGTTCATGGCAATTCCAGAACTCAGAATTCATGACAATACCGGAGCTCAGAATTCATGGCAATCCAGAACTCATAATTCATGACAATTCCAGAGCTCAGAATTCATGGCAATTACAGAACTCAGAATTTAGGAAAATTCCAGAGCTCACAATTCATGGCAGTTCCAGAGCTCACAACTCATGGCAATTCCAGATCTCTAGAATTCATGGCAATTCCAGAACTCACAATTCATGGCAGCTCCAGAGCTCACAAATCATGACAATCCAGCTTGCTGGAGCTCTCCTGCCCTTCCTGCAGCCATAGGCGGGGCCTTTGGGAGAGGAACCATGGAAATCCTGGCACAGCTCCCCATGTGCTGCATCAGAATCCCTCTTTTCACAGAGCCTGCACCAAAAACAATCCTCAACCCTTCCTGTACAGAGCACTGAGTTTTCTGCACTACGTGTATTTCTTATAAACTCTAAACCTACTACTGTTTATACCCCAATTTTTGGTGCTGGCTAGAAAACTCTGCATGTCATCCACAGTAACGAACTGCACCCAGATAAAAACCATGGATGGACTAGGTGGCACACAGTTTCGTGGTGCTTAACGTTTCCCAAAGCTGCATATTGAACACTGCAACAATGCTAGAAAGCAAAAAATTTCTAAGGGTTTTTCCAATAAAATCAGAATATATGGTTGGAGACATTAAGAGTCTGGCTGACAAGGGTAGGAGGCACCATTTTCCCCTGTCCTGATTATTACACTCCTGAAGAAATATTGCATCTACTGTACATTCTGCCAATGTATGCTTAATTATTTTTACAAAGATAACATTTTGAACAGGTCATATGAAAAGAGCTGCATCTCAGAATAAATAAATTTCTGCATCAGGACATCTGGCTGGATGAGAGAAGGTAATAACCAGTTCTACTTTTTCAACAGGACTTTCAACCTGATTGTCTCCACCACCAAAATCTCAAGTGAGCTGTCAGGAACACTCAAGATAAGAATTCCCTTCTGGATTACAAATATTTACTTCAACACAGCATTTTTTCCCAAATCACTATGTTGCTGTAACAAATGTTCATCTCGACAAATCAATATATTTCCATAAAAACTGTTCTCCTGCAACACTCAACCAGCTCTGTTTGCAGTGTTAATTATATATTTCATTTTAACAGTCGCAATTTGCAATTCAAATAAGCCACAGGCCAAAAGGTATTTGCTGAAAAAAAATGGTCAAATAATTTTCAGCCATTAACATATTAGAGTTGTACAATCTGTTTGCAGACAATTTGTGAGGAGAAAGGAGGGCAAAGTTGTTCTTAGAAATTATTAGTTGCAAATTATTGAATCATTCCTAGTCCCTGCCATAGGTAGAAATGAGTTATTTAAATCTAAAAACATGAAAAGAGAGACAAGTTTCTCCTACACAGTAACCTAAAATGGCTTTTAGTAGAGATGGCTTTTCAAATATCTCTATAAAAAAATCCCTGTGCCACGAGAATTCCCTGCGTATGTGGAGGGTGTAAAGGTCAGATAACATGGATCAGTGTGGAGATGAGCGACGGAGTTCTGCTGGAACTCTGAGAGAGGAAAAACCACGAGCAACCCCAAAAGCTTTCAAGCCTGAAAAGATTCTCGGGCCAGCATAAATCAGCACAGCTCCACTGACTTCACATGGACTTCCCAGGTTTATTTACACTTTTATTAAGCTTTAACTTGCCCAGTGTGTGAATGAACATGCACAGGTGCTTCCATGCTGTAAGATATCTTTAAAACTGGCAGGTTGCCATAGGTTTCAGAGGGAACCAAAGGTCCAGAACACACACTTTGAGTAAAAGTCCACAAATTCTCCAAAACAGGAGGATGAGAGTGATTATTCCTGCCTCATTGCAGGTATAATCACATAAAAATTAGGGAAATCTTCAGTACTCACGAGAGGGTGCCTGTGCCTGTTTGTGCAACACAGACCCTGGGCACTGGTGACAAGTTCGAGGCATGAACCCACAGGGGCCAGGATCAACCCTGCAAATATTTCACATAGAAGGAGCTGATCAGCACTTTCCTCACTTGCTGGGGACAAATTGCTTTCCTAGATGCTGTGGCCAGGGGCCCGTGCCAGTTATCCGTGGTCTCACTGATAAACACACATTGGACCTGCAGCCCCAAACCAGGGCACTCCTTCACTGAGCAAAGAAACAAAAGGCTCAGAATCAAAAAGGTTTCTCCTTGCTTGAGTTTGCTCCTCCTTGAGTCTGATTCAGGCTCAAAAAGCCTTCGTTTCCTGCAGGCTCTGGAGGAGGACATTGAACAGCCCTGGAGTTTTAGCTCCTTAAGGTGCCACGAAGCAGATCCGAACAAGGTAGAGGTTTTATGTCGAAGGAGGGCAGATTTAGATTGGATATCAGGAAGAAATTCCCTGTGAGGGTGGGCAGGCTCTGGCACAGGGTGCCCAGAGAAGCTGTGGCTGCCCCATCCCTGAAAGTGTCCAAAGTAGATTGGATGGGTCTTGGAGCACCCTGGGATAGTGGAGGGTGTCCCTGCCCATGGCAGGAGGTGGAATGGAATGGTATTTAAGGTCCCTTCCAACCCAATCCATTCTATGATTCTATGCAAACTTGAAGCAGTTCAACTTGAAGTTATTTTCAGTATTTTTCTTGCCTTGCAAACCCAGATCTGAACCAAGCAGCAAAGCAGGGTACAGCTTAAATCCTGGCACGACAGGCTGTACTCCCAGACTGCACTTCCTAGCACACAGTTTTGAAGGAACCCATTGCAGGAATCTGAGTGAAACCCAGTGCTGATTATTTTATGATCTTCTGCCATCATCTCACCAGAGCTGAATTTAGATTAATCAAGTTTATACCTCTGAGACCCGCCTGGATTCCAATGCAACACTTGCTCTAATGTACTTCATCATTCCAAGACACCACAGACCCACACAGAGCTTTTCTTCCCCTTTTCATCAAACAGCAGATCCTGCTGGACATTCAGCCAAGTCAAGATCATTGAAATGCATCCAGCTGATGAGAGCAATCCCAGGGAAGCTGCTTGACATCGCGCCCGGGCAGGGTTTGTGTGCACTGCTGCTTCAGTGCTGCTCAGGACAGACCTTTGGAACTGAACCTTCCCATTGTTTAAACTTCCTCACTCCTCTTGGTATCACTGAGAGGGTGGCAACCGAATTTCTCCCAGCTGAAATTCAGCTGGAGGATATGCCCTGGGCCTCACCTCATTCTCACAGTCCCAAAGGCTGTGACACCACAAGAGTGTGGCACTCCCAGGACAAGCATGAACCATCTGAAAGTACTTCTTGCAGAGGCTTTTCAAGGACGTTCTTCATCCTTAACCCCAACCAGCACCTCTACATCCACAACACTTTGGCATCATTCCTGTGCCCTGTTTTCACAAAGCTGTTTGTTTGCTGAAACAAACCAGGCTGTGATGGTCACTGGGAAGGGATCTTCGCACAGCAGCTGAAGATAAAAGTTTTCCATGAGCTTCAATTTTTAATCATCTAAACCAGTATTTTCTGCCTAGGCAATAAAAGATAATAAGTTTTGTGATACCTACCTAATGCCAAATCTTTACATGATGTGTTATCAAATGAATCAAAATGCAGCTTAGTGGGTTAACATCAGAAATCACATTCTTACAAATTAGGCCCACTTAGATAATATTTCCCTCCCTAAACATTCCAATTCCCCCAACAGAAAGCAATGTTATAAAGGTCAGGATGGAAATTGTGTTTCTGCTGTGTAATCTGCTTTGCAAATTTGTACCAGTGGTCAAAATGCCCAGAAAACTCAATTACTGACTTGTTATGACAACCATACATCAGCAGGCCCGGGCAGAGAGAGGTTATTTCTAAAATTAGTACCCTAATGCAAAGAGCATATTCTATGATTCTAGATGTACAGCCTTTGCTTTATGTTTATATTGTTAAATATTAATGGGAACACTGTCTATTATTTCAGGCAAATTATCAGGGACATAATAGTTTAGTTAAATAGGTACATTGTCAGTTGGAGCTGGAGGGGAAAAAAAGCCTCTGTGTCTGTTTGAATACCACATTTCAACGTGGTACTCTAATCAAAATAGTCATCAGATGTTACTTTTAATCACAATTATCATTTTTCCTTTAACTTTCATTTTTTATGCAAATCTTATTTTAGAGTTTAGCGTTCTATTGCCAGCAATAATTCCAGGTAGCTTTTGAAAGAGAGGACCCTGCTGAGAGTGTAATGAATCAGTAAATGATACCGGCTTTGCTCGTGGACAAAAACAATTCTGGTGGCTGCATTTACACTCTCATTGGGTTTTACCTGCAGAATATAAATTGGCCTAATTCTAAATCATCCAGGGAAAATGATGCAAAATGGATTTCAATTACACTATTTCTGTTTTACCAAAAAGCTTATCACACTATGGGGTGAAAAATCAACCCCTCCGTAGGATTTGTGTTCTGATGAAAGATATTACAATGGAATTTTACATTTAGAATTTCTCCAGTCAATTTCATTCCTTTCTTTCTTACTCCTACGTATCTTTTTATCGGCTTCCTTTCATGATAAAAAAATAATTGAATGCCTTTTTTGGAAGCCCTGTACTTTCTGCTTTGGTTAAAAAGTTCTCTTTTTGCTAAACTCTCACAACCCTACTTTTATTTTCTAAGAGCATCTGCCAACCAAACAGCTCCCCACCATCATCCTTAAGTCAGGTTTTGTCTTGCAACCAAACCAACATTTGTAGGTTATTCTCCCTTTCAGACTTAGCCTGTCACTGCCTCATGCAGATTTTGTTCTGCAGTACAGTTGCTTTTGGGAAACAATGATTTATGTGACAGAAAATATGGGACAGGTTATTCAAATAAGAAGAAATAATACTGCAGTATAAACTTGGCTTCCCTGCTGTGCTCATGCTACTCAATGTCAGAAATTTCTGGAGGCCTGGTGCTCTATAAAGGAGTTTTATATACAACTTTCCTTTAGGAGAACTCCCAAGGCACACTGGAAAGAAAAATAAATTCTTGCTAATCTGCAGAATTAAGGGAGAAATAAAGATAAGAGTTAATGACTGAGAGAATACTGGTTTTGTATTAAAGGAGGACAAACTGCAATTAAGTGAAAAACATGTAACACCATGAGACAGAGGGGAGGTGAATGCAGGAGGTGGGATACAAGAGGACGTGGGGGTGAGCAGAGGTCAGGGAACTACAATGGAGAGAGCTCAGAAAGAGTTTTGCAAACTCCAAGTCCCATTTCCAGGCAGTTCTTGTAGACTAAAAGCAGTAAAGCCAACAAAGGGGAGAACGGCATGGGAGGCACTGGTAGCAGGAGGAGAAGTGGGAGGAAAGAATATTTAAGCCCTTTGAAGAACTGGGAAGAGACATCCATAACGTTATTAAAAGAGCTCTTCAAAGCCAGGAAGAGCTGAGCTGTGGATCTGAGCAGCACTTCCATACCCAGCCCAGCCCTGGAAGCCCCGTGCCTCAGGGCAGTTTTCAGAATCACAGCCCTGTCGTGCTCGCCCCGCTCCTTGCTCTGAAGGTGAAGGATTTGGAGTTTGCTGCTTGTCCAGAATTGCACTGTGCTCCCTGGGGGCACAAACTGCTCTTAAACGGCACGTTTTGGGCGTCTCAGCTCTGCCACATGCACATGCAGCAGCTCTGCAGAGAGAAGCGTGCAGCCCCTGCCTGCCCCGGGTGCCTGGAGGCCTGTCCAAGGAGCAGGGAGGGATGCACACATCCCTGCGTTCCCAGCATGGCACCCGAGTGCAGCTCACGTGGCGCACACCCAACTGCAGCACAGACAGATTCTGCCTCTAGTCAGAATGTTTGATAAGCAAGCTTGGCCACAAGCAAGGCAAGAGCTTTGAAAAAAGCATGAAAGAAACTGTGGTGGTGTCTTTTTATAGTTTTGGATTATTTGATGAAATAATTATATTAAGTTCTTAAGTGTTTCCTATATATGGAGTTATCCCTGCCCCTATACCTATCAGTCATAGGAATCCCTCCTGTTTTTCCAGTAAATTCCTTGTCGTTCAACCCTGTCCGTCCCCACACCCCTGTCCATCACACCCAGACCCGTCCTTTGTGACCAGAATGTTCTATGCCTTTTGATGCCTAGTTTGCTGTTATAGATGTCAGTAATGTGTTTCTGCATTCATCGGTCATATTTGAATTAAGTTCCTCCTTTTTCTCCTCCCAGTTTAATCCCTGATTGGTTATTGTTTTTACCCGCCTTATGTTTCCACCCCCCTTCAAAAATCGTTATTGCCCATATTCCGGGGCTCAGTTGACCGAGAGGGGTTTAGGATTAAAAGCAACCTTCAAACCACTCGCTTGGCTGGTCTCTTCCTTCAACCCCTTTATTTCTGAGACTCGTGGATACGCCTTGCTAAAGGCTACCTCTATAGCCTTTACCCGTCACCAAACCCTCGACTCCTTGGGCTGGGACGGGCTCATCCTACGGCCGCACCTGTGCCGGAGCTAGCCGGGTCGGACTAAGGATTGTGGGCACGGGTCGTAGCCACAAGAAACTGGGTGAGGATCCCCTCAGTGCAGCCCCTCAGACGCACGGAGATAAATGCAATTTTGTATTGCTGTCTGGCAGCTCAAAAAGATCTGCAATTAAACCGAATAAATGACTGAGGCACCTTTTCAATTCTCTACAGACTGGCATTTTCTGTGTCTGGAACGTGCAACCTGAAACCTGAAATTTGTATTTCAAGGCGTTCTCCAACACCCTTTGGACCAACAGGACATCTGATAATGACCTCAACCAGCTCGAGATCTAAATCCTGACATTTCTGCAGGCCACAGATTTTGTGACATTCTGGAATGCCCTGCAACCTTTACTGAGTCCAGGAAACTTTTATTCGCATAATTAATTTATGTGCACAAATCTCCTGCTGGAACCAACGTTGAGCTGCAGGATCCGGTTCACGTGCTGGAACTACTCCAAAACACTTCTGTAAAATGGGAATCAAAGCAAGCCCAGCAACCGTAGATCTAATGGGATTTAAATATAATTAATATTGAATACTAAAAATTATGGTGTATAATCATAATGACAATTCAAGCTTAACAAGAGCAGCACAGTAATGAATGTATTAAAAGCAATACACTTTCTCACTCTCAATGGAAGTGTTTGAAACTATATTTTAATACAAATCCACTGTTTGAACTGAGATTAACAAATATTAGTCTCATTATAAATTTTAATATTATTTGCATAAACTTTATTGAGAGAGAAAGAAAAAGAAGAAAGAAATTTCAATTTCACAAGAAAACTGGAAAATTGAATTTTCGTAAAAGCCTATCTGGGTCACTTGAAGTTAAAGAGATTTCCAGAGGCAGGAAATGCTAAGTTAACACTACAACAATTGGAAGGGAGGCTACAAGTGAAACAATTAGCTTAATAAAGAGATGGAGAAGATCATTCTAAAATTACTGCCTTTGTCAAATGTTCAGCATCTTAAGCCTGGTAAGATGCTGTTTATCAAAGCAGGAATGCAATTGCTGGTGAAAATGTGAAATAAAATTTATGTTATTAGATAGGTGTTAATATTTTAGAGCAGAACTGTGATACACAATTGAAAGCCAAGCAGAATAAAAAGAAGTCAGAACCTAAGTTTCCCCTCTGGGATCCAAAGGCTGGCAACAGATAATCACGGAAGACTTCAGTTACCTTCCAGTGTTCTCCCTCTCCCCAGGCTTTGCCTTCTCTCCAGCTACCCTTGTTTCAAAAATATTATCTGCCTAAAAATGTAGTTTTTTCTCGGGAAGGAGGACCTACAAGAGCGTGTCAAAATATAATGATTTTGGACTCCACCGATTTCCCTGGACCTGAGGTTTTGACTTGGTTTTAAGCCAGAGTAGGTAAAATGGATTTATAATATCCAGGGACTTTATCAGAATCATTTTTTTCCCCAGCGATTCCGATTCCAGGTGGTGAAGAACAGCATCAAACAGCATCCATTCGAGAAGTCACTCAGATCATCATGAGTAGTGCACTGAACCATCCCTACACAGATAACCAACACCTTGTCATTTGGGCCATTACAGAAATTTTCCCTTACAGCACACCTGGGAAAGGAACACTTTAAAGGAAAATGCCACAGCACCAGGAAAGGGAGACATGCAAGTTTTAAAGTGCCTCCAAATAATGGAAAATTACGAAGCATTTTTTGATGATTCCTGGCAGATTGAAGGATTATGTTGAGTTTAATCAATATTTGTGAGGCATGGTTCCACAGAACCCAAGCCTTTTAACCAGAATTTTGTACAACTGAGACATTCCTCCATCAATATTGAGACCAGACTATTGATCCCTCTATTAGACGGAATATAATGTCTCCAAAACCAGCCCTACATTAAAAGAGCATCACAGTCTGCCCTTAAAGTTTATTTACAGATGCTCTGTTTACCAAAGGTCAGCACGCTTGGTCCTGCCCGCATCCAGAACCTCTCCCTGCAGGGATCAAAGGAAATTCTATGGGACCTTTGACTTGCATGGAACTGTTGGCACTTTTTCCAGCAATCCCAAGAACAACTGGCTAATAACCAAAGCATCTCTGAATATAATTCTGTCTTCAAAGTGACCTGTTGGAATGTGCAGTGGGGACTGGGCCAGGAGGGCTTCAGTTCCACTTGGAAAGATAAATCCAGCAGGTGTCCACTTTCATTCGTGCAGCTGGTATCCAACACCTTGGGAATTCACGTGCTGCTCTTTCATTCACTCCTTTCCCCATGTAGACAAGCTACCAGGAAATGCAATTTGATTATAAAATGAGATCTCTCGGTTAAAGGTGGAAAAACAATGGGCGAAAGACTACACGGAAATCCATGCTTACAGTAAATGCTACTGCAACAGCTCCCATGTCAGCAGTTGCGTGGGTTCATGTCAGTGAAAATGTTTAGGAAATAATAGTTTAGGTTAAGGAACTTTAAAAAAACCAAAGGTTACATCCTCACAAATGCTTTTTTTGGCAGAACCTCTTTCCCCAAGCCTTGAGTGACAGTGAGGATTCAGCTATCAACGGACACACTATTTAAATCTGCCAGTGGTGCTCTTGCTGTGCAAGCCATCGGTTTAGTGTGCAGCAGGACACCCAGAAGTAATGAAATGCATCCTTACACGAAGATCCTGATGTCTACCACAAACACCCATTAACTGGATGCAGCAACACCCCACAGGCAGGTTAATTGATACAGCGATAAATAGCATGACTCGAGGTCATGCTGAAAATCACTACATCCACAAGCAGATTGAGAGGGTTCCAGTTCCTAATCTGTAACTCTAAGCACTTCCACCGTTTCAGTTGTGAATGAAAAGATTTAGACTCCCATCCTGTTTCTATAATGACCTGCACGATTCCCTTGATGGCTGACACGCGTGTCCCTCGTGTTCCCCCCCTGCCTCTCTCAGTCCCCACTTTGCCTGGCTGGCTCAAGACCTGCAGCCTGCAAGGTCGTGTTCCCCACAAATCCAGCATTACACTCAAAGAAAACAGCATGTGTCCTCCTTGTTTCTGCTGCTCGTGGCTTCTGTGTTGCAGTGGTTTCCTTGTTTCAATATTTTCATCTTTACCAAATGTTTCAGTAAAATCAAGTGTTTAATTACCTCGGGAGGCAGCAGGGATGTCAGGGTTTCAGATGAGGTCAGCTGCTGACTGCTTGTCACGGAGTGACTCTAATTGGAACATTTGCCTGAGAATTTCAAAGGCAATAAGCTTTATAATAAGATATTTGCATTTCTAATTTGGTTTAGGTGTATCTTTGCTTTTTAGAGCTTCTGAGGAAACAGCCTGCCCAGGCTTATTTTCCTGAGACTAACTGTAAGTCCTCTAAGCCTCCAGGAAGTTTGTCTCTACCATTTAATTGCTATTTTGCATTTGGTGCACCGGGGCTCTCTGATGCTCACACAAAGGTTGAGGTACAACTGTTCAGATGCACTCTCTTTTTCTGGAGGACAACAGGTGAATTCCACTGTACTTGGGAAAACAACAAGAAAAATAAAATCAAAATTCTTAAGCCGCTTGCCCTAAATTTCTCAATGACCAAGTGGCACATAGCTACTCCCTGAAGAAGCGATAAAAATATTCTAATATTAAAGAGATCATCATGCACTCTTGAAAAATCCTTTCTGTGTGTCAACCTTTGAAGGCCTGAGGAAAGATCTCTGTTATTCATGCTGTTGTGAGCTCTGTGTACCTTCCAATTCTTTATATAGAAAGCTTAATGGCCATGGATTATTTGCCTCATTGGTTATGGTGCTAGGAAATAAAACAATGGGAAATATTCATTAGAATGCTCCCTTGTATTGAACTTCCACTTGGCTGAAGTATTAAAACAAGCTGCAAGGAAAATTAAACCTCAGAAAAAATGGCAGGTTTATTTATGAACGTGAAAGACAAACTAACAGCTCTGTTCCTCTTGGTTTGCAGTGGTTATACTGTAAGAGCTCTTTGCTCTGGGCTTACTCCGTCTATCCAACAGATTTTTGTTCTCTTCTATTACTAGGTGGCAGCCTTAGAACAGAAACTGGGGACATATGGGAGGTGAGAGTACAAAAAACCAGCAACAACAAGAAAACCACCAAATGACTTCAAAGAATAAAAAAATAACCTCCTTGTCATATTCAGTATTTCAAGAAGAATCATTTGTGTTGGCAAGTTTGAAGGTCTTAATAATTAGAAAATTCAAAACAGACTGAATAAAAAGTAATCTCTCAAAAAGACATTAATGGAACAAAGGTTTTGGGTGAGGCCTGTTGAGGTGAAAATTTACCTATAATTTCTTCATCAATTGTTACAGATTAAAGCAGCATAAGGGCAAAATTAACGGCAACCCTTGCTTTGGAGACACTTGAAAGGTGTCTCTGATGGATATCTCCCTGTGACATTCCCAGGATCCTCAGAGATCTGCTGGGATCGTGCAGGGCAGCAGCCACGGGTGCCAAGCACAGCCAGGGAGGCTCGAGCTTGAGCAGGAAAGGTGAGATTTGCTCTGCAGCTGAGGAGGCTCCGACCCTCCTGCAGCTCCAGGAGCACCCCCAGATCCCATTAGCAGAGCACCCTCTGAGCACAAAGATGACGCCTGGCAGCAAGTTGTTCATATCCATCGCAAGCCCTGGGGCTTATTCATGGCAACCTTGCAAAATGAACTCTGTAAAACCAGTCCACTGCGGCAGCAAACTTGCACATCTGCTTTATTACCTCCTGCAGCCTTTCCAGGTTAGAGGATGCTTTCCTTCTCCACTTGTACTAAGTAGATTAGGCAATAAAGCCAAACCCAAATGCCAAACACAGGAAACGAAGACTCATAATTTTTGAGAAACATCTGCAATACATTTTGACAAAGCCAATATCAAAATGTCATATCAAATGGTACAGAAATATTCGTTTATGATATTATTTTATTGTGACTTAAGATAGTACATTTATCAGCTGATTATAGTTTGCCATGTGGAATCAATAATGTGAAATGGGCAGAATGATCCTTAATGGCCAGTGATTCCTGCTGTCAGTAAGCTGTGGCTGTAATCCCAAAATGCTGCTCTAGGTCAACACTGAACTAAATCCACATCACTCAGTAAAAGTGGCAAATTACTCCCCTGAAACTGGAATTCCTTAAGCCCCAGTTAGTGCATTTGATGACTGTCTCATTAATAATAGAGCAAAAATGCTTCAGGGATTTATGGTGGCAAGAACTGATGATTAAATCCTTTTTTAGATTTAAGGGTGGCATGAAAGTGCCATCTGAGATCCAGGAAGAGCAATAGGGGTTTCGTCTTGCTTGCTTCTTGCTGAAGATAAGGTGACTTCTTTCCCAGCACTTTTACATTTCATCTCTAAAGTGAATTAATATTTTTAAAGGCCAAGCTTGTGGTTTCATTTTTCACTTTGACAGGTTCTGAAATGCAGATAGATTTCATATCATATAGAATATTTCTCTTGTTTTAGTTTAGTCATCTTTTGTTCTAACGCCATGGAACAAACCACTGACTTTTCAAATGACCCTGTAAAAACACAAGATCAGAAAACAAAGCTGTTCCTGTCCAGCTGGGATATCACCTTCTCATCTTCAGGAAGCTGCTTTTTGTTCTTATTTTTTTTCCTTTTACAGCAGCTTCTTTTTAATCTATCCTAGCAAGGGGTTTAACAACAAAGGATCTCTTTGAAGAATCCTGTTGAGGTTTATAACAGTGAAAATTCTTAGCACTGAAGTTCAAAGGTGACATGACAACAAATTGCTTGTCTCACCTGTGTCCTTTCACTTTTTCCTACTTGGTAATTATTTTGGAGGGGGGTTGCTATGCTAAAAGGAAACACCAAACACTGAGATTTAAATAATTATAATACGTAAATATAGATGCTTGTAGATAAAACTATGATATAAGTGAAGAGAGGGCCCCCATGGGTTGTGGGTATAACAAATATCCTTATGTACATCAGGCCACAAGAGATGGAAAACACTGTCTAGATAATAGATTTGCTGTTTTGAGGAGAATATTGTTTTCTTTGCCACAGGAAAAGATACCTTGCTTTCATTTTGGGAAAGAACTCCCAGTTTTAGAAATGGTTTTGCCTCCCAGCTGCCTGGACCACCCTGGTGTGCCCAGGGGAAGAATTGATGAAAGCCAACACAACCTTGTTGAGGTATTGAACTTCCACTTGTTTTTGTAGAGCTGCAGATAAAGACTCGTTTACAAAAAATGAAAAATTTGTTTATTAGAAATTGTCTATATAATGCATGCAGAAGTGCAAAGGAGGTGTCAGAGGGGTTTATCTAACACGTGCACTAAAGCATTAGCATGACTGTGCTGACTATGCAGCAGATATAATTTCTTGGTCTAGAAACCTTGCTCTAAGTGCTGCAATTCTGATTTTAAATTAGCTATTAAATTATAATATGTGGTTTACTAAACAGTAATTAAAATCTAAATTTTATTAATGTTGTGAATATTAATCCATCCCAGGTTCATTTGTTTTATATAATTCTTATAAAGCAATGCATTGCTGCTCATCTAAAATATTTTTTTGTGTAGCATTTCCTCCAAGAGGGACTGGAAAAGGTCCCTGTATGCATCCAACAGTTCTCAGTGTGATTTATTTTTGAGAAACTAACACCATATGGGCTTTCACAGCATCCACTGTAATGGTATTGGGCACTGGCTTATTTTTCTGTGCTGTTTTGTAGACTCTGAGGACATGAGGTGAATGCAAAACCTGCCTGGAAGGTATCAAAGTGATGGAGTATTAGTCAGGAGAAGAGAAAACTTTTCCAGCTGATGATTGACTGGGGATGTGTTTTCCTGCAGACATTTTACACTGTATAATGAAGCCATAATATGAGCATACATTATTCTGTGTCTTCATTAGAAATTTAAACAAGCTGCAACAGCGCCGAGGATAGACCCCAACGTGCACAGCAGAGCTCAGGGGGTGATTTATTATCATCTTAAACACAAGCAGAATTGGACTTGACACCACAAACTTTGATTCACCTGCATCAAGACAATTGCATGTCACTAATTCCAGCCTTAAGTAACACCCAGAATACAAATTAGTGTTGGAACAGTATTTTTCAACTGCTTCAGTTTGTTCTAAAACAACAGGCAAGTCATGACAAGATGGGATTAATTTAAAAAATTCAAAAAATTTCCGGCCAGTTTCTGATATATCAATTCCAAGGCATTCAGTTGCATCATAATACAGCTAAAAGGCTAAAATTTTATATGACTTGATTAAACAGAAAACACAAATCAGATGGTGTAAGACACAACACTGAAAAATTTATGTAGCAGCAGGAGAAAAATGAAGCACAAAGTATTTAAATGTTTTCCCCAGGTCACAGAGCAAATTTGTGTCAGCAAATGATTCTAGAATCCTCACTCCCAGGACCAAGCTGTAATTGCAAATCTGTGCATCTTGGAGCAGTGTCTGATTCCTAATACAAAACAGCTTTTTATTTAGCAAAGACATTCAGTCCTTTACCCTGCGCGGGGCAGGGAATAAACCGAGGCATGGACAGATTTCTGTTTGGGAACAGGAGGAGGAGGAGAAGAGCTTTCAAAGAAATGCCATGTGTTTACTCCGGTGAACACACAGCTCGGATACCAACGTGAAATCCCTGTGAGCCACGGGCACCTTTCCAGCTGCTGCTGGACTTTGCTCTGGGAAGGCCAGAGCCGCACTCCAGGGAGCACAGGAGGGCTCTGGGGAGCGCTGGCTGCCGCACGGATGGCGGGGCTGCAAACCTGTCGGTGTGCGTCCGCAGCTTTTCTGCACTGACACAGGAGAGCAAACAAACCAAGCAGGACTGCCCTGCTCGTGGGCAGCTCACCTCGCACGCCCGGGCAGGGCCAGCCGCTGCCATCCAGGCGGAGCAGACACTCTTTTGGATTTGCTTCCTGGTCCTCTTTCCGAGCCCCTGTGCGGTGAGGGGCTGCTTGGCTTGGATGGGCAGCAGTGATCTCATACCTTGGCACTGGCAGAGAATGAACAGGCAGTTCCCAATACGGGAACAATTTCTGGCTGAAACCGATGGAAAAGCCTGTCTGTGCTGAGTTTTGTGGCAGGTCAGGTGCTGATCCCCAGTTTGTGCAGAGCTGAGTGCTGTGAATTGCATCTGGTTTTAAAGTTCTTACTCTTTCATTCTGTCAGCCACCATCAGATAATGAGAAACAGGCACCCTGTTTTCACAAAATGGTTTGGGTTGGAAGAGATATTAAAGATCATCAATTTCCAGCTCCTCTGCTGCGAACAAGGAACCTTCCACCAGACCAGGCTGCTCCAAGGACCTGGATTGAACACTTCCCCAACTTCTCTGGGCAATAGAGAAGTTTTTTTGCAAAAAAGCCAAGCATTGAGAATTAAATAGGTTCACAAAATATACTGAAATACAAGTGAAAATATCAAAATTAGTGCTTTATTTAAAAATAGGATTCCCTTTCAGATTGGTGTGACTGAATTTCAAAACCCTGCTACCTCATTTCAAGCTTCTTCTCCTATTTTCTTGCCTTCTACCAAAACTCAGTAATATCTGTCACTGCCTTCTCTGACAACAAATCTCTCTGATTTAATTTCTCTTAATTTATTCCCTTTTTAAAAGGGCACAATAAACCATAATGGCTATTGAAGGACCCAAACTGAGGATAATGAAAAATCCAGTCACCAGCAGTGCAAACTGCAGTCTATTATTAACCTAATGATGTGAGACTGTTTAAATATGATACAGCTCTTGTTAGGAGTTAAAGCTAAGACTAAATAAATATAAAGCCTGCCTCATTTAGATCATTTGGTCTCTCATTTCCTTTAAGTTATGTGAGAAATAAATTAAATATTTCATGATCTATGCTGTCAGGAATTCCTTAATGCTACATATAACCATGCCCTCCTCACTCTGCAAGCACAAGCCTGGAGCTGCACTCATCAGATGAGTCCATATTTATCATTAAGGGGCAAAGGGATAAGTTCAACTTCAGTGACATCTGCACGCAGGGGAACCATCCTGGTTGACAGCACAGCACAGGCAGCCAGGGTGATGAATTTTTTATCTACCACCTCCGTTACAAACGCTTCGCAGAAGAACTGAACATCAAACTACCCCTGAGCTGCTTTGGCTTGTGCAGCCTCCAAGGCAGAGCCTTACCCTGATTACTGATCCTGGGCTGAATATTGCCCCTGTTTCTGCTGTTGCTATTTTTGGAAAGTGTTTTCCTGCTCTAAGATCCACTCATGACTCTGATTCACCAGCACACCCCAAGTCACATCTAAAAGCAACAAACCCAGCACAAACAGTGATCCCGAAGTGGAAAGGGGCAGCAGAGGGAGGGATGTTGCTTGGTGTCCCCTAAGGACCAGGGCTGTTCCTGTGGCCCTGTTGGGCTGATCACCTGTCAGCACAGCTAATTAATGCCATCTCACAGAGGTGCTGAGGCAGCTACACCGATTCCAGTCCCAGCAGCATTCTGCTGGTTGCTCACTCACAGCTGAGGGATGCTGCAGCTCAATCTCCACTGCTCCCTGCTCCTCCTCAGCTGCCTTTTTGTCCAGAATGTTGTCATCAACCCACAGAAATTCTACTCTTTCTTTTTTTTTTTAATTTTTTCTCTGTCTTGTCCTTCTAAATATATTTCTGCCATGAGGCTTTACAAAAGCTAACTGAACAAGTTGATTTTAGATGGACAAAAATGTACTCAAGAAAAATCAAAGCAGCACAGCTAAAGGCTTCTCAACCCCCATCTACAAGCACACAACCACAGGGCAGGAGTTCATCTCCTGGGTCTGTTGGATAATGCAAACTTGTCTCAGGCTGTCCTGACTTACTAAACTCGCCAGCAGAAGCAAACTTCAGGTTCCTACTTGCCATCATTTATCCGACACAATTCCCACCCTGCCCCTGCTCCTGCAGGATACCTGTGACTCAATTAGGAGGTGCCACTGGTGGCTCAGTGGTCTCCACACCAGCTGCAGCTGCTCTGGGCAGTATCTCCTGTCAGGGACTGTCAGTCACTCCCTTATTGCCTTACAGATTCAGAATATCTTGGTGAAAGTCATCTGCTGCAATATACTTCAAAAATTTGAACTCAGAAACAAGAAAATGAGTGGAAAAATGGAGATTTTTTTATAAATTGATAATTACCCACCCTACCAGCAGATACCCATCTCCTGTGGTCAGATTAGCTTCTGTTCTGGGTTATTATTTATTCCCCCTTTGCTTTTAAATGGATCTGTGCGTGTGTAAATCCCTTGGATATAAAATATGAATGGAAACATTTGTTGCTACAAGGATGAGACTGACTGAATGCCCAGGGCATCCAGAACTTGTGAGAAATTATAACATCTGCAGGAAGAGAAGAACAGTTGAAGCAAAAGGTGCCTTTTCTCTCTTTCTTGTTTCTCCTCCTATTAGTAAGAAGTTAATGAAACTCAATCCTTTGTTTTCTAGGAGTTCTCTTTAAAGAATAAAGGTTACAGCTAAGTCCAAAGAGTGGGTCTCTTAAAATGTGGCAAAAGAAGATCGAAGAACAAAAAATAAAAGATAAAGCAGATATTACGGAGGGGTTTGAGCAATTAATGCTCAATTAATACATTTGTGCAAGTATACCAGAGAATTCTCACAAACTCCAAAAGCACAAGACAAACCCTGGGCCCCTCTCTGTGCAGTTTAGCTGCTCTGTTTCTGTGCTTACGAGCAGCTGCTCTGCACATCATCCCCAACACCTCTCTGAGGACAAACCATAAACTTCCCCCCGGTGCTACAAGGAACTGACTTCCTAACTTAGACAATTCGGTGAGACCGAAGGCAATCACAGATAAATTATTTTAGTGGAAAACAATCCAAATCTGAAGGCTGCCATGCAGAAAAGAGTGCGTGGGGGGGAGACCAGAAAGGGGACAAAGACTTCAAACTAGTGCCTTAACCCCCTGAACTTCCTATCACTTACTGTTATGTCCCTCTCCTTTAAATGATTTTCTATTGAGTTGCTCAGCAGTGCCTCCCCATTACGGTCTGAATATGTATAGACACAGCAGGTGGTTTAAAAATAGCTGCAAGTGTCTTGAAAAAAATCCGTGGAACGTATTAGGTTGTTTAGGGAGAATTTTAATGACACCTACAGCAATTTACACTTGACAAATTTTTATGTTTCTGTGGTGCAGAAAAACCCAAAATGAATTATCTTGTTTATCACTGGGAAAAGGACAGTAATGAAACATGCTAATTTGGGAAGGAAAATTAAATTGCAGCCAAGGCAGCATTCAAACAGGTGCCATCTGAATTACATTTGTTCCACCTTGGACTAATATTCTGCAATATTAAAGGCAGAGAGGTGTCCCACATTCACCAAAGAGATGTAAGCAAGCTCTGCACTGTTCTGTTGTTGCAAAAAGCTGGATGCGCGCTTCAGTCTGCCTGCATGACATCTCAGGAGGCTTTGCAGATTACACGGTGGAGGAATTTTCTCCATGGGGTATTAAGGAATAGCTGGATCACCAAATAAAAAGCTGCACATTCCCCAAACTACAGCCTCGGCTTAAATTGGATCCCTTCAAAAGTATGTGTAACAATAACAATGACCTCTTCCTAAAATGCATTCTATGGCAGAAACTGTGAAACAAAACAAAGAAAATTAAAACAAACAAACAAAACCCCCCAGCATCCTCGAAAAATAATTTCTTTTCTTACAGCGGTATTAATGCTCTTTTGGAAGGTGCACTTTTGATGCCACCATTTGCTTTCAATGATTTACACACACTCTACAGTTTTATTTTTAAGGTCTTTGATTAGGAACTCCCAGGTTTAATTCCTTGGAATTAGTAGCATTAATGTATCTGATGAGGAGGTGATGTGTCACTCTGTGGAGACACATTTATTGCTTTGGATCTGCAGTCCCTCCTGTGGCCACCCACCATCATTTCTAATTATCGCTTCAAATCATACAAACTACATCCCCTGCTATGCACAGAAGGCAGGTGGGTGAGTGGAAATCTAGTATAAAAACAGGCCTCCTGGGAAGGAGAATTACACTGGGCTATTCTTCTTGGTTTTCAGAAAGCAATACTCTTAGTTACACCCATTCTCCTGGAACAACTTAAAAGCTTTAGGGACATCCCTAGGACAGCAAGGAGAACCTCCCAGCAAGAGGTGGTGGCTACACCACAGGAAGAAGAAGGTGTGTGTTTCAAAGTAGTGAAAAAAGCAGAAAAACACCAACTACTACAGGATGACATACATGATGAAATGCATCCAGGACAAATCAGTTTTATTTCTGTGAAGAAATCCTGAAAAGATGTTGAGAGTACAATGGCTCACAAAGCACTTTCTGAGTCTGGAATGAGGATCTCGGTGTCCAAAGGACAGAGCAGGAGTCAGTGTTCGGCACAGGGGCGAACACCTTTGAAACTGGGAAATACAAGGTAATTCTAGTGAAGAAACAAGCAGAAAGTTCTGTGCCAGGATATGCTACTGCCCAGTCTAATCCAATTTATTAACTCTCACATAGCATAGACAGCAAGCTCTGCCTACTCTGTCGCCCCAGCCACACGAGGTAATGCTCAGAGTATCAGGGAAGGTGCTTCTGCATCCTCTTTCAACATCCTCATCAGTTTCCCCTACAGCCTGGTCTTCCAGAGTGCTGCAACTCGTGTGCACCCTGGAGAAAGTCCAGGGTTTCACCTCTACCTGCATTTCCATTGGCTTTGCTTTTCTTATGTTTCTCACAATTTCCTACAGGAAGGATTAAGAAGTTTTTAACTCATGTTCTTGCAAGTATGTGATAAATGGGGTCTTGGTCCAAAACTGAAATTCTTACTTGTCATAAAAATGTCCCAAATGGGGAAGAATCACCTGTGACAAGGCCCAGGTAAGACATGGCAACAACAGCTGCAGTAAAAGCACCTCTAGATTTGCCTCTCTGCCATGAAGGAGATTTAAACTGGACAAGATGATTTGACTGGGTAGCCATCAGTTAGGAGGCAGTGCCTTCCGAAGGTGTCTTCCATGGCTCAGCTGGATGTATTAGGTTGGATGATGAACTCTGCTGCTGGTTTTGAGCTGCTTAGAACACACATTTGAATCCTGCACATCCGACTGGGATGGAGCAGCCAAGCCCCTGCCTCAGGGTGCCTGCAAAACTCTCTTAGTTTAACAATAAAGAACAGCACACAGAGCTGAGATGGTTTGAATCTCACATTGCCCTTACTTAATTTATATTTTTTTATATAAAAGCCCCATCGAGGAAGTGCTAGACTGCCTTTTTTTGTTGTTGCCTGAAATGTTATAGTAGCACAATAAAGAGAAACTGCATGGATCTTTTATGTAATCAAAGCTCTTTCCCAACATCACCAAAAAGGGTAAGACACCCATTTCTCAGTAAAGACATAGGAGGACATACAAAGAACTCTCTCAGTTGTAGACATGATAACAGTGAGGTCAGGAGGATGCTATATTTTCAACAGACTGTTACAAAACCAGGCTTTTAATGCACAAGTTTTATACAAAAGAGAAAAGGGAGGCAGATGGTGAGCGGGAAAGAATGAACAAATACAGCATTCTACTTTTTATGGGTCAGGGAGGGGAAGAGCCTAAGAAAATAAGGCTATTTCAATGTTTCTTTGAAAATCCTAGTCCCAGTTCCTCCACTCTCTTTTAAGGATAGGATTAAAATGCCAAGACTTCATGGGTGGGAAGCAAAAAAACCCACAGAAGATATGTGTGTCATTTCAGAGAGTTCCTACTGGACCCTAAAGGGGAAAGCCACCAAACAAAATCCAGGAGACTAATCAGGAAAGCAAACTGAACCCATCACAGTGAATTTGGATAGGGGATGGACGTGGTTCAGAGGAGAAGGTGCTATTTGCACACCATCAATACTCAAGGGTGTGAGAGGCTCCCACGTCGGCCAGGCTTTGAGGCAGAGAAAAAATCATCAATCTCTGAACTGATTCTGAAAGTCAGAATACAAACTCCAGCGGCTGGAGCAAGGCTTGGAGGGTCAGTGTTGGGTCAGTGTTTCGAGATTTTGCATTTTCTTAAGGTGAAAATCCAGTTTTAGTGGGTGAAATGGATTTATAAAAAGCTTTGGGGGAAAAAGAGCATTCACTCCCTGAGCACTGTGCACTCTTGGTAGGAATCAATTTTGCTCCCCCTCCAGCAACTTTCACTGCCTTCTCAATCTGTAACAAACTCGTTCAGACCTCCCAGGAATTCCCTTTTTCCCCATAATCACTCAGGCTTGGCTGGAGATCTGCTCCCTGCTTTTTTTTGTGTGTCTTGTTGCTTCCTGCGTGCGAGGGCTCAGCTTGCTGTCCTCCTCCTGTGCCTGCACTCCTGATAGCTCTGTTCCCAAACTTACACACCTTGTTGCTCCCCCCAGGGGCAGAAAAACCCTCCTGTTCTCTTCCTTGTGCAGGAAACAAACAAGACAATCACCATCCCTTTAGCTGCCAGCCTGCTGAGGTAACAAACCACACTGTGTCCGCCCAAAAATGAGCAAATACAGCAGAAATACCTCCTGTCCCAAGGGGTTGCGATGAAGAACCTTAAAAATACTGGAACAAGGAACTAAGAATGAGAGAAAAGAGAAAATAATCAACGTTGGGGCAAAAAGCAAAGTGTTTTACAGCTGATCAGCAGCTGAGAAGCCACCAGTGACCTCTCTGAATTCTGCTCAAATACAATCCAATGTGTTGACTGTGTTTATTTATTTCATTAAATGGTTTTTTTCCACTTTTACTGTAGGAGCTCCAGCATAAGACAATCTGTTCTCCATATAACCAGTTGGAAATGGCCTCAAGTTGTGCCAAGGCAGGTTTAACTTGGATATTAGGAAGAGTTTCTTCACTGAAAACGTGGTCAAGCACTGTAAGAGGCTGCCTGGGAAAGTGTCCTGGAAGCTTTCACCGTCCCTGAAAATACTCAAAAAACCTGTGGACGTGGCACTTGGGTTATGTCCTTGTGGACTTGGACATGGGTTAGTGGTGGCCTTGGCAGTGCTGGGTTAGTGGTCGGACTCAGCGACCTTGGAGATCTTTTCCAACTTAATGGCTCTCTTACAAAACTTTTAATCAGGATCTTTGAGGACCATCATTTTTAAGTGGAAAGCACCAGTTTCAATGAAATATGTATCATGAAACATTTTCAGCACCAATATGGTATGTTAAAAACAGACTGCGGTTCAAGCTCTTATAGAGAAAACACAGAGAAAGCTTTCCAGGTGGACATTTTGACCATGCCACTGTTGCCTTTCAATTTTTAACAGTCTCCACTTCATCTTTGTGCTGATCCAGATCATCATTGAAAACTAAGCAGGAGATTGAATGTGTGCTCTGTTCTAGGCTAATGAAACTTTTCCTAAAAGTTCTAATCTAAAAATTCTTTTTTTTTCCTAATTAAACTTGTGCCTTTAAAGCTTCCAAATAAGATTCGAAAGCTGTCGCAGGAACCCCTGCATTTTGATGAGGTTCTTTAACTCTCCCACCCGGTAACGCAGAAGAGTCCAACATAAATCACACATTAAGTCACTCTGCTGCCAGATGGAACCCATTTGTTTAGTGCTTGGAAGACAAGGACCTTCATCTCATTTGAGCATTGCTTCTTATTAGTTACAGGTCATTCAGTCACAAGATGTTTCTAACACCTAACGCAAACCGATTATGACAGCACATTCTGTGCGAGGACGGGAGCGCTCCCCTCTCGGAGTGGCAGGCGCTGCTAAAGGGGCTCTGATTAAAATGCAATCAGCCTGATCTGATTCGTGCGGAGCAGAGCAGCCCCTGCTCCAGCAGGCTGAAAGGAGGCTGCACAATCTCCTGAGCTGTTCTTATTTTTGAAAGCGACAGAAGTGCGCGAGGCTCCGGGAAGGGAGAACACAGACGGGCTCGATTCCGTTTGATGTGCCGTCTTACGTCTCTTTTTACTGCATTTAAAAATTCCATTTCATTATGTTCATAAAAGCTGCATCCATCACGCTGCCGACCCTAACAGCTGTGTTGCATATAGATATTGATACCCACAGGCAAAACCCTTTTATGGGACATCTCATGGGATCGGAGAGAGAGGCTCCAAATGTTTCATCTAAGCCGTAGCTGGGATGACAAATAAATATTTGAGACATACAGACATGTACTCAGGCTTTCCACTTTTGATTCCTAAATAAAGTCTATAAAATATGTAGCTATGCCTGGAATCAAATGCCTCGTGCCACACACACTGAAACTTATTACCTGGGTTTTACAGCAATGCTCTCATCCATTTAAGCAGACAACTTACCCTAAGATTGTATCAGTGATAAAGAATATTGGGTTTAATATTTATTACCTCTCCTGATCCACATCTCAAGCAACCACAACTGTTGATTTCTGATGCACAAGGAATTATCTGTGTGGGATTTCTAACCAAGTTGAAGCAGAAGCTGTCTAAAATTGCCCCAAATTTCTCTTGGGGTTTTTCAAGCTGAGTTTTCCATTTATGAAAACCAACTTTTGAAATGGTGGCCTCACTTGAGCAAGTGCAAATTTACTGTCAGAAAAATGGAAAATATACTCCAAAGTATTGAGCTCCTCATTGCAGTTGACTTATAGCATTGCCAAGTACAAATCTGAACTGTAAAAGTATAAAATAATGCAAAAAGTCACTAATTTCTTTCCATAATAATCACAACATTAATATGAACATCTGTAAGGCATTTAAGAACAGAAAATGAACCCTCACAGGGTCTAATTTAGAAAACTGTGTAAATATCATGTTCAGCTTTACTTGCATATTTTACTTGTATTTTAATAGTGACTCAAGTAAATTTTATCAGTTCAAATTTCCTAGCTGATTTCAGTCTAGACATTCAATACTTCCATGCTTCATCTTTCATCTCCCCCATGTGTGGAAAACTGGTGCAATAAGAATTATTTTTGCTCTCAGAGAGTTTGGAAGGGATCCTTACACCTGGGAAACGCTGAATGAGGGGGGCCACAAACAGCAGAATAATTTGGCAGCCACCACCACTGCTGAAAGGCAGTTGTGATTTCAGCCTGGCTGCTCTTTTTGTCCTTTGCTGTTAGTTTTAGTGGTTATTTCTTTCCTAATGGATTGCTGTAGCGAAGGACTAGAAATGAGTAATAAGAGTAATTTGCTGTTTCCATTGCAAGACAATACCAGTTATATTTTCGGCGTCCAACAGAGAGCATTGCAGGGAGAGCAGAGCCACGAGCGAATCCCGGGGAAGGTTAAAGGGAAATGCCAAGGCTGCAAGGAGCTCGCTCAGTCAAACAGAGACAGGCAGCAAAGTTCAGAGCCTGGAGAGGGTGAGGGAAGGGGAAAACGTGGCTGCAGGCTGTGCCATTCCAGGGCTGGGGCACCAAGGAGGTCACGGACGGGGCACAGGGGACTCTCTGGACATGCAAAGCTGGCAGAGTCCCCAGAGAGGGCCTGAGCAAGAGAGGCTGTTCAGAACACATCCTGAATTAAGCGCTTTGCAGAGCACGGGAAGTTGATGAGAGTGTCACTGTCCTGCTTATGGTAACCAAAATGTCATATTTCCTTTCTCAGGCAGATCCCACCGTTTCCAACCAGCATTTTTAACCTGTGCAGGTTTAGGTCTCGTGTCTGCTGCCACATCCCCATCAGCTCAGTCACCACTGGAGCCAAGCTGACTGCCTGGCACCCCTGGGGGACCCAGTGACGCTGAGAATGCACAAACCCTCCGGGACAGCACGGGGCAGGCACTGCCTGGAGCACCAGCTGGGTACAACTGGCACCGGGGGTGCACTGTATGGCTTTTGGGAGAAAAATCAACCGGATTGGGAATGTAACTGAGATCTGCTTCCAGAAACTGTATCCAATCACAGTATTTCTTTCAGCATTATCATCCTCAACAATCCAGCATTTGTACTTCTGTGGGGTCCCTGGTCAGAGTTGTTTTCTTGTTTTCCTCTTCCCCTCCCATCCCTACTCAAGGCTAAAACCCTCAAACGTGTTATTTCCCACATTTCAGCTCAAGAACAGCAGCCCAGACTCATTTCTGGTGTTGCTCACTACTCTCCTCATTGTTAACCTTGATCCATGGGGTTTTAAAATCAGTAGCAGAGGGAAGCTGTGCTTTTTGTTGAGCTCACACTTAGGAATGAGCTACTTCACAAACCAAATTTTATAGTGTGGTTGTAATTAATGATGTCACAGTTATTTAAATTTTGCATAAAATTTTGCCTGTTTCGACTAAATACCTTTAAAATATACAGCTGAAGACACAAATACTACTAATGAAAGGAATATGCACAACATGAGCTCAATTAAAATAACTTTACAATGTTAATAAATTAAAATCGGTACCAATGAATAAGAAATAACATTCCCAGATAGAATTCAAATGTTCAGATTCAGACACAGGATTCAGTTTAAAGCAAATTAACAGTGTCTAATGTGAGGAAACGTGTGATTCTTACTAATGACTGACTTTCACTTGACATGAGTTAATGTTGGGTCAGCACAGAGAACGATCATGCAAGGAGGACAAGCAGCACCTTACGACCAGCATTTGTGGTTTGAGGTCATGCAAGTTGTTCCAAGTACATTAATACTATTTCTAGACTCTGTACCAGACAGCAAAAAACTGGGAAGACTATGTTCAAGATAAAATCTGTCTGGATTTTCATACGCTGTGAAATGTTTCAGATTTCATTCTTGTATTAAAAATGTTACAAAACTGGATTAATATAACAACAGGTGGTCTGGAAAAGATGGTCTTTAAAGCCCCTACACGGGACAAACAGATTTTGTAAATATTTTACTGAGCAGTTTAAATTGAGGTTCTGTTGAAGTAACATTGAAAGTCAGACCCTCAAATAAGCTGATTTGAGATATTTCCTAAATGTCAGTAGGTAAAACAAGTACCAGGAAGTAAAACAAGTTCTGTGGTCATTCTGTTGAATGAGTAAAGTAGATTTTTGCTGTTCATAGGATAGATTTTTACCTCATTACACTACCGTAAATCCAATTCAAATGGTGTTAAAAGACTCAAAACGCTTAAAAGTGCACGTGAAAACAAGAATTGTGTAAAGCATCCCCTAGATGGAGCAGGTTGGCAAGGGCCATGCATGTGCACAGGCATCAGCTGGGCAGCCACACTCAGCTTTACAAATACTTCATGACCAAACGTGAATAAAGGACGCTCATTTTACAGCCCTTCAACACAGGACTGATCACACTCAGTGTCGCTCACTCAGAAAAACCATCAGGACATTCCTGGGCTAAAAATGCCACACAGACCCTTCCCGGTCAACATGTCTGCAAGCTTTCACTAAAATAAGCTCTTTTTTTAAAAAAAATATATTTTCTTAGCCCTGTAGAGCCAAATACAGCTACCAGGGAGTGTGAGGTGATCTCCCAAAGGCTCTTTTACTGCATCAAAGGTCCAAGATGAATGAAGTTTCAGAGACCCAGGTATCTCTTTCACTTACAACATTTCAAAGTTCTGAGGACAGAATATAATTTTCCACATCTATAATGCTTAGATCTACAAGGGAAAAAATAATCGTGGCTGTAAGGCAAGCAATTATATTTATTTGTCAATTATAAAATTGGATTTAGGAGTCACTAAGGAATATCAATTCTGAATGCCCCATAAAGCTCTGCTAATAACTATAGATACCCATGATTTTGACCTTTCTATTATTTAGACTTATATTTCCTTCCGTTTATATGGCTTGATAAAAATTAATGGTGCTTCACCCTCTAACTGAATTTCCCACGCTCAGGATGACTTCTGAAAATGATTTTGTCTGTGTTTTGTTTGTTGTGCAGACCAAAGCTGACAAGAAACCATGTGGCCCACTTAAAATCAGGCCATGCAGGAAAGTTTTTGGAAGGTAAAGAAGTATCTGGGACAGACAAAGAATTCCCTCTTTTCCTACAGTTAAATTAAATCCCCTCGATAAGCACACCCATCTAACAATTTCCTAAGAAGGAGAAGGTTTATATGAAAAGCCTCATGAGAATTTACAAGCTTGTAAAGTATTTCTCCTCAGCTTGTCTCTTTTTTTAATCTTTAAAAAAAAAATACTATAAATACAGCACACGGTCTCAGATGGTAAAAGGAAGGTGTTAAAAATAGTAGCTGAGCATTTTAATGAAACGGGAACTGTGTCCCCCATTAAAGTCCAGGGAATGAGCATTTCTGACACCCTAATTAACAGAATGCGATTAGAAAATTAGCAGTTTCCACAGGGTGGAATATTTACTTCTCTCTTATTTTAATTATTTAGTACAAATGGGGCAACATTTTACTCATGACAAGGATTTGGTGTTTTTCACTTAGGTCGGGGGTGTAAAAACAAACTTATCCACCACCTTTAGAAATGCTCAAATCCTGAACTTTGGCAAAACTTCCAGTATAACTGGCTTCAGGGTTAGTTGTGTTCAAATATGTTTTACTTTAAGCCACACTGAGGTGTTTTACATATTAATTAATCCTAGAGATTTAGTAAATTTGAAGGAATGCTCTTATGTACCTACTGCATGAACACACCTGATTTCCAGTCTTTTCAACACTCAAAACCACATTTACAACAATCAAAACAATTCCTTTTGTAAATAACATGACTTTTTGAACCTGAGCAGCGAGGACGATGAGCAGAATATACATATATATATACATATATATATAGCATAAATAAATGTAATACAGCTGTATAATTTATAGAATAGGATATAAAATAATAGGGATCACTACTATTGTGCACAGAGAGTTTTAATTTAAGGTCACTCAACCACAATGACTTAATTCTGGGAAAAATATTAACTCAGGAAGAAAATAACCCCTTCTTGACAGCCAAATTGCATCTCAAGCTAAGATTCAGAGTCCGAGATTGCAGCCCAAAATAAGAATTTCCCTGTGGAGTACAGTCCTTTTGTGTGTGCTCCAAAGAAAATGGCATTACTGTCTCCCATCTAAGAACCTCTTCATCCACTCAAACAGCTCTTCACAAAGACTGAGGACACAGAATTGCTTATTCGTGTATGAGGGACTCACAGGCAGCTCTGGAGAGGTGGGATCCCAGTTAGGGACACGGGTCAGAGTGGTCTTATCCGTGTGCTTAAGACTGAAACACAATAAACATGATGTAGTCTTGGCCTTCGTATATGTTGTTCACAAGGAAATTGTGAATAAAGAAATAGTAACAGAAAAAGTTCTGTTCTGCCAGGAGCTTGATCCATTTGATTTAATATTATTTTCTCCGTAACAAACTTCCACTTTCTTGACAAGGTAAAGGCTTTAAAGCCTTTAGCTAGTGGTAAAATAAACACATTTTATTCATGAAATCTGTCTCTATGGCTATGATCTGTGTTCTGTATGTTTTTTCTGGGTAAACATTTTCCAGATCTTTTCTATTTCCTTATCTGCTAATGCAGGTAAAAGGAACAGGCTGAGTGAACTCCAGGCTAGGGAGTGGGGCAGCTCCAGATGAAACACCTATCTGAACTTGTGAGAACCTCTCATTCTGCATATCAACAGCTGATTAGCTGGAAATAGATTTCCCTGTGATTAAAGGGGATGTAATAAAGGATATTGCTGTCTTCCCTCTTCTATTAGCTCATTTGATATCCTTCATATCCTTTGTATTTGTAATACGCATCTTTGAGGAACATTTTCATATAAATTATATTTTAAAAGTATTACTTCCCCTCCACTGGTACGTGGAATATTGATATGATCATTCCCCTGCCATTTCCTTTCCATGAGGCAGCTGAGATTAAGCCAACGCGATTGAATGTGACATTCTGGTTGTCTGAAATGAGATTCCTACATCTTCCTTCCACCAACCATGTGGAAACCAGTCTAATTTCAGAGGTGTTCATCAGCCCCACCTCTTAGCAAAGTCAGTACTTTTGAATCCCTGACCCTGTTTATTTAAGTGATTAAAAATGGACAAAGCCATCTGATTTTACCCATCTGGATGGGAAATTTTGCCTCCAGTCTCTCATGCTCTGCATTCTATTGCTTCACGGTCTCACCCAGGTCAGGTAAATATTCACTATATCCATCAGCTTTCACTTGGATTGGGTAAATTTCATCTTTTCTGGAAAAATCACCACTACCAAGAGCTTTATGTGGGCTGGAGATTTGTGGAGCTGCTGGAGAAATGTGCTTTTGGCCCCCTGGCAGGCTTGGGTACATCTCCAGGGGTGATCAAACTACCAGCCCATGCTTACAACAACAAAAACCAAAGGAATATTCAATGCAAATAAATAAATTCAGTACAGTTAATATACACACACACACACAAAAAAAATTAAATCTTTTTTTCAATAAAAACATCAGAGATTTCCCACCAGGCTAATCTTCTCTTAAACTTTAAACTGTGAATGGCAAAGCAAACCTTTGCAGGGTGCTTTGGAACCAGAATCTCTTGAAGGAGGAAGAAATTACCCTCAACCTGCAGCAATATTGTCCCCAGCACTGGAAGGGGTCAGTGTGCAGTGAAGCATGTGCCAAAAATTGTCTGTCTCCACTGAATCTCTCTTGGTGTACCACAGGCTTAGAAGCTTGAAATATTATTTATCTGCTGTTTCCTTTGGGTTACTCAAGCAAATCCTGGTTCCAGGCACTGGCTTTACCAGATTTTTACTTTTCAGTAAAATCACCATCAATTTTTTCACTGGTTTGATGGTCACAAAAGGAGGTACAGGAAGAAGTCCTAAATGCAAACATCATAAATATTTACATTAAAATTTATGCTTACACTTCAGACAGGGTTGCACCTTGGTTGAGTTCAAATGCTGGAACTGAACCCAAAGCGTTCGTTAAGCGTCCCCTTCGAGCGAGCAGATGTGAGCAAGAGCTGTAAGCCTGTGAACAAATCTGGAAACACGATTTTTGAGCTAACTGCCTGGAGCAATTTCTGAAGCAATTTTCCACAGCAGAGAAGAAGCTCAGATGACTCATAAACTCTAAAACAATGTGGCTAAAACCACATTTCAAACCCTTTCTTGTTTCTATTCTTCTTCCGTGCTATATCCGTTGATTTGCATTTTTTTCTGAAGAGCTCAATTTATATCTTTTAAAAGACTTCCAGAGTCTGATGCTATCTTGAGAGATAGAGGGAAGTTTGTGCTAACTTTAAAGAGCACCTTATTATATGAACATCTGGATGTTCAGAAATGAACTGTTTCTCACAAAAGTCATCAGGGCTCTTCAGAAATATCAGGGATGCTTTTCACCTGTTTCCTTTTCCATTGCAACCACAGACACACCTCACACGAGGCTGCTCATCCATTTTTACTCTAAAGACTCACTTTAAAAGGTGTTTTAAAATATTAAAAGGTCTAGGTTGGAAAGGACCATAAGGATCATCTCATTCCATCCCATGCCAGGGTAGGGACACCTACTAGACCAGGTTGCTCCAAATCCTGCCCAACCCAGATTTGAAACACCTCTAAATGTAGGAAATGAAAGATTTTTGAACCCCAAAATTATTTTTTCTGACTGGGACTCTGTTCATAAATGGCTTTTTGAGGTTTTTCTGTTTGGTTGGTTTTTTTTGTTCAAGCGAATACATTGAATTTGTTGGCTTTTTTGCTTTTCTCCTCCAAAATATACCTGTCAACATTCTTTCAGACAGGAATTTCATTGTTTAGTCTTTGCTGGAAAAGGTTCCTGGATATTTTCCTTCACCCTGTTCCATCATGTTATTCATAAATAAAATTCACACAAGTGAATTAGCCAAAATTCTAACTTAACAGATTATTCTTTTGTGCTTCATGGTCTTCTAAAAATTTCCCTATCCTGGCTCTTCACTGTTTTTCCCAGTTTTGCTCCAATATATTCCAGAGTGGAAAGCTGAGGTATGTTTTATTATTTCAGTAATACATTTTTAACTCCTCAGTGTTTATATTTCTTTTTTCTTTAACCTTTCTGATGTTGAAAAATTTTTAAAAATATATTGTTTACTTAAATATATATTGCTTCTTTAAAAAGGAGAAATTCATCAAGAAGGTGAGAGCCACTGAAAAGGTATTATTTATCAGACAAGGACTTGAGAAGAAAAAAGGAAAACAGAACCAGATGAGAGCTTTAAGATAAATAGTTCCAAACCAATCTTCTTTTTTTTTTTCTGTCACCATCCATCCAGTTATTACCTCAAATCCTAAATTCCTGACATTCTGGCTACCCAGGGTTCTGTTGTCAAACACACAAGGATTAGCAGAGGAGTAAATCAGTGCTCCAGCAGCACAGCAGTCTCTGGTCCTCCCAGGGAGACAATCATACCCGGGAAAGGTTGCTGCCAGAGATGGATTACCCAGGAAAAGGTGGAAGTGGGGAGAGGCCATTTGAGGTTTCCCCTACTGCAGGAAAGGACTGAACAAAGAGATAAATCTTAGTGCTGCTTTCCTTGGTCAGCCTCTACCAAAATCAGAATGCAACCGACTCCAGGGTCTTGGAAAAGCAGAAATGGATGGACCTGCATTATCCTGGGACTCTGATAAGAGCATTCAACAATAAAAGCATGGCACAGGAACAGCAGCTGGGTGTGCTCTCCTTAATGCACATTGCTTAAGACGCGGTGGATACCGACGGTATCGGGAGAGGCTCCCATGAATGTTTTACAGGGAGACAAAAACCAAAGCCCTGAGTTGTGTTACTGGTCAGGTCTCTTTGCAGATGATGCCTTGTCTTTAATCTGCTAAGGATGTTGTCATTCTTTTCTGCTCTGACAGAGATTCTTGTTAGATAACAAAATCCGTGCACCACAGATATAAATTCTAAAGTTTCTTGAGATTTCCTGATGTATTCCGAGCTCAAAGCCGAAACACAGAAATTTCTAGAATTATTTCCAGCGGAATTCGAGTGACTGAGATTTTGAATGCACATAATTGTACCTCTCCAGATGTTTGCACAATAGCTAAAATCCACACAGCAGTACTGCAGAGAGAGGAAGAGACCATGCAAAACCAAATTTGTCCTGGGCTCTTTTTAGTTCTAACTCTTTCCGTGCTGCTTTTTTTTGCAGTAGCTGATGAATGCAGCCACCCCTCGTGTCTGCTAGGAGAGGGAAACTTTTCATACCATGGAAGGTTTTTAAGCACAGTCAGAGATCAGTGGCGTTGTGGTGGCCTGTGGAACACACCAAAGAGCCAAACACACTTTTCCCTTTTCTCATTGTGTGTACAAGTGCACATGTTCTCAAAAACCTAAATCAGGTACTCTGAGTCCCTTCACCAATTCTGGAACAATTCTTATTTGCCTCTCATTTTCTTCTCTACTCATTCCTTTCTCCCAGAATTCTAACAAGAGCAGCTGCTCATTTCTTACCCTTAACCTTCCATTTGCAGCAGTTTCCTATTTGCCTACAAGTTAAATCAGCTGTTGCATCTTTGAGTGGTTACTGGCAGGCCCATGTGCAAATAGGAAATATATTTATATGCAAAATGCTACAACGCTTTTCCAGTGTTCTCCAATATTTATAGCTGAGTGGAAAATATGTTTAAAATGATATCAAATATTCCAGAATGTTTTCTGCAGTGCATTGTATGATTTGTTTTAAAGATACTGTCTAGTATTTTCTGAGATGGGCTGCACAGAAAATAGGAGAGCATTCAGGAATTTACCTTTCTCACTCCTGTTTATTGAAACTTAGAATGTTCTGTTTGATCCATTACACTTATCAGTAATAGTCTGAATTACACTACATAATTTATCTTCCCTGGATAGGATTGAAAAAGACAGGTTTTGCTCAAGCTAAAGCACACAGCATCTTCTGCTTATCCATTTCCTCAAAATGTCATCTAAATTTTTAATTTATATTCCAAAATCTGTGTCAGTTTTCGGTCTTCCATCTTCATAAAACAAAAATTACATACTGCTTTCTATCATTTCAAGATGAAAAAAGAAAACCTTATCTTGCTTTATCTATTGGAAATAAACATCCTCAGTTTAATTCAAGCCCATCTCTTCAAGTAGGAGTAACTTACCAAGTCACTGACATCAAATCAAACTCCTTTGCCTCCCAAAAATAACACTGACATGTCAGATCATGCAATCAAATCCTGTTTGCCTCATGTGGAGGCTGATAAACTAAATATGATATATGAACTTCAGGGGACAAATAACAAGCTGATGCATTGATGCTCCTGGAAAGCACCTAGCGAGGCAGGAGTTTCTATCAAAGCTTTTTGAACTCAGGTGTTCAGTTTTCCGCTCCTCCCACCCGAAAGGAGACAAGACCTGCTTTAAAACCAAAGATAAATTCTGCTCGTTTACACAATGTAAATCATGATTTTTTTAAAATGTTGCTTCCTTCCTCAAACCAAGCTGTGAGACTCCACTGGCAGCTGCTTTAGTAAAAGCTTGATTTAATTCCATCCACACCTTTCCATGTGATGGGAGCGACTTTTTATGCTGAGATGTGACGTTCCCAACACAACCATACGAAATTCCATGTTCTGTTTTCTTATTACAGGCAAAACAGTTATAAAATAGCTTTTAAAGGACTCTCAATCAGAAAAACAAACCCCGAAGAATCAACCAAGAACCATATATACATCATAGATTTACAGATATAGAAATCTCTATGTTCACAGCAGTTCAAGGATCCCTTTTAGACAACAAATTTCAAATCCTCCCTACATCCAGTGCCCCCAAAGAACTGAATTTCTGAAGAATTCCCCTTATCTGAAGACACTTCTGAAAAACTCAGACAGCCCTTAACAAATTAGGCAAGATGGCCAGTCCCCTGAAGGCTTGAGGGTATTGCTAATGGAATTTTCTCCTGTGTAAGGAACAAATTCCTTCCCGTGGTGGCTGGGGAAGAAGGGCCATGCTGCCCGGTGCTGAGGGTGTTTTTTTTCAGGGTGAAAGTGTGTCCTGGTTTGACAGGAAGGAAGTTTTTTAAGGAAGGTGTAGTCAAACCAATCATGGGTCAGAAGTGAGTATTGACATCTGGTGTGGCCACTGAGGAAATTTGTCACCTCTGAGACCATGGGGAGATAAAGGAGAGATTCACAGAGGTACTTCCTTTTGTGTTCCGGTCACTGAAAGGAGCACATCTCCTCCCTCACCCAGCCCAAGGCCTGGGCCTGGGTGGGGGAGGGGCAGCCATGCGGCCTGAAGCCATGCGGCCTGAGGATGAGAGGTAGGCCGGAGCCCGGAGAGAGAGAGAGAGAGAGGGGGAAGGGAATGGACTGAGGCAGCTTTTGCAGGATGGAAGGGTGGAGAAACGAGGAGATGGTTCTCTACCCTCCCCACCGCCCCAGAGAGAGAGACTGTGTCTGTCCGTGCCGGCCGAAGAGCGGAGCGGGGGAGGTTCCCGGCTGTGGGGGAGTCCTGGAGCTGACGGCACGGCACTAGCGACAGAGACGTTTTAACCCTTCTCTTCCTTGGGAAAGGAAAGCTTTATGAAACATTAATCTTCCTGAGCAGTGTTTGGAGTGAGAAGAGAGACAGCCTGGAATCCTGTGACGTTAAAGGAATTGATGGGAAGAATCTAAAGTGGGAAAAGATGATGGAGTGGCTTATGGCTGGACTTTTCTTGTATGGCCATAGACTGAACAATCTGTCTTTAATACGTGAGACTGCATTTAGGTGGATGCAGTGGCTGGATGCCAGATGAGGCGACCTGCTGCAGTGATGCCGAGCCTAAGTGGAGGAAGAAGGAAGAAACCCTCGGCCCCAGGGGTTATAAAATGGGGGGGACTGTTTGTCACAAAGAAGGAGCTTCTGGTACTTGGCAAAGCATTGTTGAATCCTGAGGGCAGTTTCGGTCCATGGATGGTGGTGAGAGCACCAGACATGGAAGGACACTATGGTTTGCAAGAGAGACTCCTCTCTTCTTAAATGGACTGAGAATTGATTATTTGAGTATTGTTAATTGATCAGGAAATCCAAGGTTTTGTCTGATTGTGGGAAGGGTGGAAGTTGGGAGGAGGAAGAATGTTTCAGAGAGTTTTCATTTCTGTTTCTTATGTGTTTCTTTCCTTTAGTATAGATTAATAAAGTTTTTTTTTCTTATTTCTAAGTCTGAACCTGCTCTGCTCTGTTCCTGATCACATCTCACAACCATTATTAGTAAAAAATATATTTTCATGGGGCACTGGCATTGTGTCCAGTGTCTAACCGTGACAAAGTGCCTTCAGCTGTGTCATCCTGTGCTCAGGAAGAAATCAATGGGCTCTGCAGAGTCAGAGCCGGGCACAGAGAGTGCAGAGAGGCAGCACAGTCTGAGGTCACAGCTGCAGCCCAGCGAGCTGAGGGGGCTATGCCAGCCTTGGCTGCTGCTGGATGAAACGGAGTCTAACCCTTGAAGCCTTGTTCGGTTTGGTTGGTTGGTGGTTTGGGGTTTTTATTGTGGTTTTTTTAGGGGGGAAGGGGGTCCACTGGAAGTTTGGCATAGCATTGTTTAATGCAAATTTTATATTAGGTTAATAAATAAGCTGCCAGGCATTATGCTTGAAATATATGCACACATATACTTGAAAAAAGGAAAAAATTATATTGATCAAACTCTGTACATGAGTGACAGGAAGGTGGGAGCTAGGGAACGGGGTTATCCAGAACAGATGGGGTAGGGAAGGGCTCCCCACTGCTGACAAGAAAAGGTTTCACATCCTCTGCTCAGCCACATGGCTGCACCCCAGTGCAGGCACAGCCAGACCCAAACTCATAACAGCTCCTGAAACTTTCTGATCAAACTTAGACCTTTTTACTTCTCATAGGGAAAAAAAAAAAGAAAGAAAAGACACCAAAAAACAATCTGTTTTAAAGTGCTGGACTTTGCTAAGTGAACCCCACTGTTTTCTCCTCTGAACCTCTCAGAGCCGTCTCCTCAGGCACGCTGCTAAAAGCAAAGCTTTTACCTGTTGCTATCCCAGAGTGCTGCCCTCGAGTCTGACAGATGGCAGTCTGCAGAACCCGGTGATTATTTCTCTTTTAAGGCAGGAACATGATGCCTTAATGTTATAATTAGGCTGTGGTGAGAAGTCAAGAGTCCAGCAAAAAGCCCTGCTATCTCCAATTCCCCTCGGCAGCTGCCTTGGCCCTGCTGCAACTTCCGAGGAGAAAATCAATGGCAACAACTTTGCAGCTACCTCAGGAAAGCCTAAATCAGACCATTATTACCAGCAGCACAGATTTTACTGCCTCTCCCTCATTTTCTCAAGGATTTAATCACATTAGTGGAAATCTCTGGGCTTCCAGATATTAGAAGTGCATTTTTGACAAATTCTCCTGAAAAACTCTCCCTCATTTCAGCACTTTCCATCTATCTCGTGGTTCACTGGAAAGGCAGAAATCCTCTGGGAAAACTGATCTCCCTTCAGTTTGTCTCTTCCATGAGGTATGTATTTTGTCAAGGTTACATTAAAGAAAGTACACAGAGCCAATTCAGACATTTCTGAGACAACAGAAATTAGAGTAAGGGAAGATAATGCAGCCAACAGGATTTCTGTCACTTCTCCTGTCTGAGACAGCCTGCATGAACACATGACTCAGAGCATCATTTTTCCTTAAGCCACCCTTTCTGCCAAAGATTTCAGTGCAGGCAGCAAGGTGCCAGTGCTGTGTCAGAGTAGCACTGCTTTAATCCTGGAATTTTTCTGATTAAACCACTTTTTTTTTTTTTTTAATTGCTCTGAAGACCCGTTTCCTCTCTCACATGCAACATCCCCTGAGCTGATGCCTGGGTAGCCATTTAAAGCTGCATTTCTGAGCTGTCTGGAGCTCCACGGTCTGGTATGGGCTGAACTAGGTGTCAAAAAGGATTATGGCAAACCAGAAATTATTCAGAAGTGAGAGATTAGGGCAAATCTCTGCATTTGATCCCTCCAAGGCTGGGTCACTGTTTCAGCACAGAGAGCCATCACCTGTGGTGGCCATGGCATGGCTACTGTTGTCCCCTGTGATATTTAGATTAAGATATTAATAGAAGCAGCTCCCATTATAAGAGGTCTGAAAACTAAATATTAAAGTATATTGGAAGAAAATTTAATTAGGATCTTTTAGTTCTTCAGAGGGCTGTGGAATGAGTGTGAATGAACTTACAGGGCTACAGAGACTTGTAGCTCCCATAGGAATGTGACTCTACAACTTTCCTTCAACATTTATAATGAAAATTCAGCTGCAAAAAAAAAAGTGTGATAAACCTAAATTGAACCGAAGCAGCATATCTAATTTTTACAGTCTAGTTACTGCTACTATCAAATATTCATTTCTCCCAACAAGCAGGTAACTATGGCAACAAACACACCATAGCTGTACGAAAAGGTGCCAAGAAACAAAAAAAAAAAAAAAAAGTGAAAATCTTTACATTTATCTCAGGTTTTTATACCTTCTTTATAATTACCAGCGCAGCTATCAACTATTTAAAATATCTGCAAAGATTATTTTAGTAAAATATTATGAAGACACTGAACAACACAATGGGAAGGATCCCATTCCTCTCTGAAAACTGCAATCAAAAGTAATTTCCAATTAAAATCCTTTCTGACAAGAAGAAGAAAATTAATTTAAATTTTAGCTCTAGGACGAAAGGAGAACGAGCAACGTCATGTTTCATTTTCTTCAGCCTGTTACTTCAATTCTCTTTTGAAGAGGACTTATTTTCAGATGATATAATTACAATCCTGAAATGGCAGTTTTAAATATACAAGACAGATGTTTATTAAGTTGAAATACATTTGGAATAGAATTTCTCTTTGCTGTGAAAGCAAAGGCCAGATTCTGGGCCTCTTTTCTGTTGCAGTTCCTTAAAGCTGGAATATTTCCATGATTGTTAATGGAATTATGTCCCATTTCAGAGACTGGAAGTCTTTGGCTATGGCACTACCACATATCTCACCTGCAGTGTGAGCGTTGCCTAAATCTACTTTTAATGTTTGTGCAGGGCAATATCGCAATATAAATACTACAAAGAAAAATTAAGGTGGCAAAGATATTAAATTCTTCTGCTGAAACCATCTCATCTCGGGCGGGTCGTGGCCCAGGAGTCTTAAAATCATTAAATGAGCAGTGTCAGGCAAAATATTCTGAAGATATGAAGATATTCTGTGTTGTTTGCCAAAGAAGAAAAGTCACCATGCGTAAATACTGCTCCCTGTGCCATCAGTCTACAAGGGAGAATTCATATTTCAGCATCTTAGAAGCAGGTATCTGTTTGGGGATGGTGGGATAATATGGCACAAGCTTAAAGTGTTTACAAATCACTTTTCTGAGGGAGCAATATCTTCCCTTAAAAGTGACTTATCTCTGGTCTCCAAGGAGTCAGCTCCTACTTGTTCTGCAGGGAGAATGATGCTTTATGGATTTCCTCTCAAGGAAATAAAGTTTGCTTAAAAAAAAAAAGGAAAGAAAGGGAAAAAAAGGTAAAAAAAGAAAGCCAGAGCACAAGACAGATCAAGTTAAAGATGTCACAAGCAAACTGTAAAAAGTAATCAGCACAACTGAGTGAGGGGCACAAACAGCAGCATTGTGGTCACTGACAGGGAATGCAGGGATCCTCCAGCGAGGGGAAATCCATCATCAATCATCTGGGCAGCTCTCACAGCTGCACCAAACAGGTACAGAATGGAGGGGAAGAGCCAGGCCGGGCCCTCTGTGGCAAGGGGAACTTTATGTCTGCACTAATCCACCTCATAACTGAACGTCTGCATTTATGCCTTAGAGTTGGAGCTTCTGAAGTGTTTAAATGTCCATAATATGGGCATAATGGACAACGTTTACAAGTGAGAACAGACTCAGAGGCAGCCGGTGCCTCTCTAGGATGTTCCAGCTGTCTTTTAATTAAGACTTCAATATTTGAAATTTTAATATACAAAAATGAAAAACAATCAGGCAAAAGGTTCCGTGAATGTGTTACAAGTGGAGCACCAGTGGATTCTCCAGCCCAGAAGAGAAGCAGAGGAGAGTTTGATTAACATGACTCATTATATTTATTCACATTCTGCCTACTCAAACTACCTTCTAATTGATGCATTGAGTATATAAACAGAAAACTAGAAATTAGTGTTATCCATGTAGGCTAAGAGGGGTTTATTTTAACACTGAAGAGAGTTTTATGAAACTCTACAGTAGAGACCAAAAACTAAAAGTTGAACATACACACATTTAATTATTGTTATTGTAATTAGATACTCCAGCAGAAAAGAGAGTTAAAATTGGGCAGAATTTGGAGAGAAAGCATTTTCCAACTGATGGCATTAAGATACAATCTCATACAAACCACCATATTTTAAATGATTTTTGCTACATGCACTCTAAAAATAGAAAGCCATAAGAAAACAGGAAAGATAAAAGAAAGTGAAAATAAAATGAGAAAGATGTGTCCATTGTCTGATGACATTTGGGGAATCAAAAATAAAATCCCATTGGTGCTAGAGGGATTATCCCACAATAACACAGTGGGAAATTGGAATTATCCTAGCAGAACTAAAAATAACGACATACATATTTGAAAATACACTTTTTATGTTAAAAAAAAAGATAAAATAGTCAGATGAAGCACCTCTGGGGTAACTCTTGTAGAGTCCCAAGTACTCCAAGCTGTAACTCCACCACGATTATTCCTATAGCAATTATTAAGCAATTATTCCTATAGTGACTTTGAAGTAATTCCATTTATTTTCAGTGCTGACTCTGCTTGAGTCGTGTTGGTTATAAACTGACCACTTCCAGCTGTTTTCCTTTCTGCTCCCTTCAGCACTGAGCATTCTGGAAGTATTGATACTTGTTTTAAAAAGTCAGACTTTGAAGATAAAATATGCAAAGGTTTCGTTTCCAAGCGTTAACTGTGCTACATCCACACTACTTCTATAGCAGGGAATTTATCTTATCCAGACATTAAAAACTGTTTGGAAATTGGAAACATTCAAGAAAAATTGGGATTATTCGATAATGACTTGCTTCTACCTTTTGGAGTCATATTCCTTGGCCCTAAACAAGGGCTGAAAAACATTGTCAGTGAGAATCTTTCAGATTTTTCTCACATTTTTGCTCTTCCCACCTTTCTCCCTGAACTGAAACCACTGCCTCAAACATCCACAAAATGCATGGTGTGTCCGCAATCTGGAATTTCTGAGTTTTACCATCTTCCATCACAGATGAACTTTGATGATCACCGTGCTCTTAGTTCTAGCAGAATATGTGCCAGCATTTAGCAATTAACCAGCTCTTCTCCAAAATCTGCAACTGGAGGATTTTTTCTTTATTCTAAGTACACCTCTTCTTTTCTCCTATTAGACAGCCATTTGTCACAGTGGGATTTTCATATTTCAACATCCATAAAGCCAATATTCCTCTCTTCTTTTCATAAAGAAACTCTCACCAGAAAAGACAACATTTCCATTATCAGCCTCTATTCAAAATATGTGGGCAGCCGATATCATGTTTTGTGCCACTCTCTGTAAGTACCTTGAAGATGATATTTTTTAAATCTCTCTGCAATACATCAGTGTCAGAGAAACTGACACAGTGTCAGGGACGTTTGGATGAGTGACATTTCCAGAGGATCAGCAAACTATCTGCCACAGGAGGTAGTGATACCCAAACTCCTCACCCAAAATATCAGAGGGAGAATATAAATATTTCTTAGTGAGGCTGCAGAGAACTGCTGGCTTGAAAAATCATATTCACACCTTGCGGAAAATAGGGAGGCTTTCCAGGAAGCAAACTATGATAGTGAAAAAGACAGTTGGAGCCATCTCTCTGTGGTGCATAACACACTGGGGGAATGAAGAGCCAAAAATCCACCTAAGAAATAAATCCAAGATCCTAATGAAGAACCAGAAATGCTAATTCCCTCCTAGTCAGAGGGAAACACAGACAAATCAAGAAGAAAAAGATTTTTTTGTGAGGTACCTTGGGATTCCTTGGAGAGAAGGAAATGTCCTTGCAGCAGCTCTGCCTTTAAGTGGTTATTGATCCCACCTGCAAGCTCCAGTTTCAAAAGTGTAACAAGGACATACAGCGATTCTCCCAGATTACACTGGGTGAAATCATAAAGGAGCACCTACACACAGATGTTGGCCAGCAGAGCTGCAGGAGCATCCCCTGGAGGCCGTGATGACCAGAGGATTTGTCTCTGTTGAGCTCAGATGCAGCTAAGCAACATAACTTCAGACAAGCAAGCAGCGAGCAAGATGGAGAAGGTCCTTTATTAAGGGAACAGCTTTCTTATATATGCTAGCTAACACAACTGGAAAGAAGGTCATAGGTCCATTAGACGGACGCCTCTCACGACCATTGGTCAGTTAATTAAATGTAGCAATTAACACCTGCAAAAGACAGTTTACAAAACATAGGACACCTGCAGGAGACAGTTTACAAAACAGAAAATAGCTTACATACTTCTCTTGGTTCCCAGCTCCGCGCCCTGAGAAGGAAAGGCCTTTCTCACGGCCTGCTGGAAGCTGGAGTTTTCTCTCTGCTGGAGCTTTTCAGCATCCACAAGGATTCTACCTGCCAAGTTGTTTTCAATAAACCAGAGCTGAGGACTGTGACAGACACAGGGGGGCCACGGCAGGGATTTGAGGGGATCTGCAGAGGGTTTGGCTCTGGGGCTGGCGGGGCAGTGGGACAGGAAAACGCAAAACACAGAGCGCAAGCTGCAGCTGCTGCAGGGAGCTGCTCCTTTGCAAGGACAGCATTTGTGTTTGTTCAGCCAAACACAATTTTTTCTTTTTCTTTTTTCCAGAGGGGGGATTCTTACACAGTGTGTTCCATGTTGGGAAGAGCAATGCAGTGATTTATCCGCCTCAGGATCTGGGGATTGCATTCCCTGTCCAAAGGAGACAGGAATATGGTGCTGAAAAGGCTCCCTGATGTGATATGTTCATCCCTCACAGATCTTTACAGAAGAGAAGCTCCGGTCCTATTACTGTCAGATAATTTTCTTTTTATTTTTAAAATCTGACTATCAAGCTAAGTGTTGAATTAAATGAAATTAGAAATTATCTAAACAATGTCATGAAAGATTTGTAGGAATTCTGCCACTACAGCTTCAAACAGATCAGATTTTTTTTAATGAACATATTCCCTTATGTTCTCTCGACAGGAATTTTCCTGTTTGTAACCTGAATGATACTGCTCATATTTTGACAAATAATTTTTACTTTTATTTCCCTTTTTCACGGCTTCTTTCAAGATTCAAGAACAGGTTAATGAGCTTTCTTATCAAAAACATAATAGGAATAAAACTAAGAATTAGTGGTAAACTAAGATTTTTTTTTTCTCACTGCAGGCATTTAAACCCAAGTACTGAAAAGTTCATTATAAAATTAACTTTGAATATGATTTTAAGTCTCACTAAGAAGAGCTTTCCATCTCTCATTCCATGTTTCCATAAGTAACATTATAATTGGAAGACTTCTCCCCGTTTCTCTACTTTTCAAATAATTCAGATATAATGGGCTATGGAGTATTATCTGAAAAGAGACCAAAGGCCCATGAGTTTTCCTCTGACTCAAGACCCTCTGCTCCTTATCTTTACAAGCATCAGAAACCTGAGTATGAGAAATGCATTAACCAAGGGGAAACGGTGAATACCTTGTTTATCTTATATTTTAAGCAGAAAAAATGAGATGTTGCTATATCATTCATTAAAACCCCTTAAACCATAAAAATTGAGGTTCAGCTCTGGAATTTACCATATTGCAAAACAAGTTAGAGGTGTGCAAGTGGGAATTCTGTCAGAGAAGACAAGACAAAATGATGCAATTATTCCAACTCAGAGCTGATATGCTCCAAGGTATATGTTTTCCCACAATTGCTGTAAATATGAATATTTTAGAGGTTAATATGAAGATCAAATGTGGAATGCATTTGCTGAAAAGATTAATATCTTTTCATTAAAAATGAGAGTGCACTGTTGGTTCAGCATTTGCATTTAGATCGAGTAAGTAATAAGTATATTGACTGCTTAAGACACCTATCTCCAAAATGGAAAAAATGAATAAAAAGGGTGGTGTCCATGTGCAGAAATGGACAAGATTTTTCTATTTTCCACCGCTAACCCCTCAGAGGAGTTCAGCCCTTTTAACATGAGCGCTGTGATTTGCTCATCACAGCAGAGCTGGTTCATGTTGTAAAGATCATTCCTGCCCCTGCTGCAGGCCAGAATATGCTGCTGGTGAATATGTATCAGTGGGCTGCTGCTGAATTGAAAAATTGCCCCCCCTCAGAGCCATCCATCACCCACAGCCAGCAGTGGCACTTGGGTGCTGCACTCCTCTGTGCTGCGGTTGTGGTTTGAATCCAAGAGCTTTTGGTTAAGAGGGAGGTTCAGCCAACTGCTGCAGGCTCATGAAATGGGGTTGGGACCTGTGGACATCATCCAGTGCAACCCCTGCCACGGCAGAAATGTTGTTCCATTCAACAAGGAATGTGTCCAGGTGGGGTTGGGAGTCCCCAGAGGAGGCTCCCCGCCCTCCCTGGGCAGCTGTTCCAGTGCTCTGCTCCCTACAGGGAAATCTCTTCCTCATGTTGAGGTGGAAATTGTTGTGGTTTAGTTTATGCTCCTTGTCCTGCAGCTAAACACCACCAAAAAGAGTCTGGGACTATTCTCTTGGCACCCACCTTGGAAATATGGGATTGATGGGATCCCCTTTCAGCCTTCCCTTCTCCAGATTGATCAAGCCCAGCTCCCACAGCCTCTCCTCATCAGGGAGACCTCCTGACCCCAAATCACCTTTGTTATCGTGAGCAGTTCACACAAACATGATCACAACGGGCTGATGTAACTCCGGGTTTCCCAGAGTTTATGGCAAAAGGCTTTCAGCTCCATTTTCCCAAGTCATAAAGAGAGGAAAAAGTGTATATGCTTCAAATGCACCAAGATTGCTTCAAACGGTCCCAGAACACAGCAGCTGCTTCCCGAGCTCATGGAAGCACCCCAGCGCCAGCCTCGCTGCAGAACACACATTTCACTCACCTCAGTCTAGCCCAGGGTCTCTCATAATCACAGAACACTCAAACTGGTTTCCTTGAGGTGTTTAAGAACACGTGTGGCAGCACACAGATCAGCGTGCAGCAGACAGCTCAAACCATTTGGTAAGTTTTAACTCAAATTAAGCACAGCAGCTCCTATCAAAAGCAAAAGCAGGTTACTTCTCAAACTGTGAGAAGTAAATATTTCACTTAAGCAACTGCGGTGACAGCTTTCTTTTAGTGCTTTAGTCATAAAATTTATACAAATCACAGTTACCTTCCTGTAGAGCAGAGGGGTCTGCAACGCTGGCAAAACAGCGTTGTGGGCCAGCAGAAAACCCAATTCCTGACCCATAAAGGAAATTTGAGAATTGATTCTACAAGAGCACAAGCATTTTCTTCACTTATGCACATGAGCATTATTTTTCTCTCACTGCAGGGAAGTGTCACTTTGAACTTGAGTCTCCATCCCTGAAATTTAGGACATTTCCTCAAGGTTTCTCTCCAGCTTCTTCCCCTTGCCCTGTTTTTTCTTGCCTTTTTACTCTCTTTCCCTGTTGTGCTCTATTTCGTGTCATTTAGACCATATACTTTGATGGAGGGCATCCTTCTCCTCTGAATTTATGAATCAAAATGTATTCTCCAACAGATACCTGGAGGTATAATTTGCCCCCTAACTCTCTTCAATCTTTATTACTGACACATTCAAGGATGCCTAACTCCCACAAGAAAAAAAAAAAAACAACCCACATTAATCTTCAAAAATGTGTCCTTACCTGCCTTCTGAAAATGAAAATGGATGTTCTTTGAGAAATTACCTGAGTTTTGCTTTAAACCCCCAGGATCATGCACTTTTGGAAACCATCTGGAATCTAAAAAATTTATAAAATAAAAATCTGCTGGTATATAAATACAAATCCTGCAGTGTGCTGTTTCCTTGGAGGCAGGAAGCATTACCTCAGCATCCTGGATGGAGTCTGGGGGGTTCCTGCACATCCTTTTTGTGCAGACAGGACAAAAGGACATTTTTGTAAGTGATAACTCCATTATGGAAACGGCTCCAAAGCAACTCCATCACCCATCCCTGCCCCGTCAAACACCAAGGCAGTTACAGGGAGAATTTCCATCTCCAAACTCCCCATTTAGCAACAGACTTAATAAATGAAAGTCACAAAAAAAGAAGTTTTGAAGACTTGTAGGAAGTAAAAAAAAAAAATCACTTTACTTTAAGCTGATTCTGCTTAGCCAAGATGCACAGTTGGAGTTGACCAGAGAAAAGTTAATTCTTTCCTTTCTCCTTTTAAATTTTGTTTTTTAAAAGTGTCTACTTAGAAATAACTTCTTTTTCCCAATAATACTTTGGAAATAAAAATATCCTTTCATTTTAATCTTTTAAAATTATTAACACAGATATTTAGTAATGCAAACTAAGAATCTCCCATCTCTATAACTGGATTTAAAAACTGAGCTCTCTAGATGCCCAAACTTTTTTTTTACTTTGGTATAAATACCTGCATTTTGATTCTTTGCTCTGGAACGAGAATTTCTAGGCTATGCCATAGCTCCTTTTCTGAAAATGCTGAAGCATGGAGGAACAACATGGACTATCCAGTGTGTGCAAAACCTGCCAGATGTTTTCTATCTCCACATCTCAGTGTCTCCCACTGGGCAAAACCTCCAGTCTCCTGTTTGCTCTGATGCACAAACATGAAATAAATCATACTTAAAATGAAAAAGAAAAAAAAATACCAAAAAACCACTCCTCAAACAAATTATATTCTGCTAACTTGTTTTAAATGCAATGGAGAGTTTCCCAAAAGCATCAGTGGTAAATCTTACAGAGATGGAAAATAGGAGTCATTTTAGTCACTGTTTTAACATGCATTGAAATAGTTCATATAAACCCCTGGTGCATATACACATTAATATACACATTAATAATGAAAAATAGTTTTCTCCATGTCCATCCTAGAGAAATTTTTACTTTAATTCACTTCTTAATTGGTGTCTGGGGCTACTCCAGTTTTAAAGAGCACACCTACAATCACAGGCAGTTGACCCAATTAAAGGTTTAAGTAAAACCTAGAAGAAGCTGCAGGTTTGAACTGGAAATCATGAACAGGAGCAGTTTTTGCAGTGCCTGGACTGTGGAATTCCCCAGCACAACCTCACTTTCCTCCCACCCCGTGTACAAGGACTGTGTGCACCTTCACCTGCAAATGCTGCTGACCCAAATGCCAGTCCTCAAACAGGGTCAGTTGAGCTGCTCACCATCCATTCTCTTTTCCAAGCAGTGGAAAACATGATGGAAGTTTGCTGCTTCCTGTGCATGTCTACTACAGCACACTGCCCACTGAGGTGCCAAGGAAAGCAAGATAAGAACTGCTGAGACAAAACCGCTTCTGTCTCCTGTTCACAAATTCTCCTCCGTGAGGATTTTGTCCTCAATCTCCATTTTGTGTCCTCTGGTGTCTCACACCTTCTAGCAAGGCTCTCCGGGGAAAGAACACTTCTTCCTCCCGTGTTTCTACAACACATTTCGTGCAAGACTGTGGCAAGGAGCCAAAACATTTAAGATTTACACCGGTTCCCAATAATAAGGCATTAATACCAGCTGCTATCCTGCAGAGGATGGCACAGGATACTCCCCCCAGCCCAACACCTTTCCAGAATGTCACTTATTCCAGCCTGGTGATGTGTAGATACCTTATTCCCCAAGCAGGAATCCAGTCAGACATTTCTTCCTGCTAAATTACTCAGACATTTCCTCCTCCACATTTTACTCCTCTCTGTCCCCACCTCAGACAGACAATTTTTTACAGTAATTCAATTTCATTAGCTACACAGAAATACATAAGAATTATTTATATAACATCAAGATTAAGTTGGTAGCCAGATTTTTTTTTTTCAGAATAAAATCATTAGGCTGCTTCTCTCTAAAAGATGCAATTATGGTTAAAAATAGAAGTTGTACATCTGTGGCAACTCCACAGACCTGAAAAAGGAGGCCTGACCACCAGTCCCTATACAAGACACATAAACAGGTAGGGGGAGAAGAGGCTGGACCCACAAAGATGACAGACAGTACACAGAATCTTGTGAGAAAAATAGGAAACATCCTTTCTCCCAACCCTTTCCCCTGACAAAACAAAATGAGACTGGATTTTAACTGCAGATAATCCTTCGTTTTAGTGTTAAATTTGTACACAGCTCTATGTTTTTGTTGGTAAACCACTCAGATTTGGAACAACCACAACAAAAATTACTCTGGCGTTTCAACACGATCACAGCTTGTCATGTCACCTTCAAAGTAAAGGTATTGAATGATTATTATTTAAAATCATGAGGAATTGAGATCCTGCTTTCAGGATATACTACTCAGCCATAACACCCATTTGACTGAGGCCAGGTTTCTTGCATGCAGACAGCATCATTATTTCATGAATCATCAGTGACCTTTGGAAGGCACAGGGAAAAGCAGCCATGTGCATTCCCTTCCATTGATTTTCTAATTTTGAGTAAATTGGTTTAATCTGGGGAATGGTTACCTATGAGGAATAAAAATACCTAAAACTGTCTTTAGAAAATAGTAAAAAGCTTTTAACTGAAACAATGAATTTGGAAGGGAAACTTGAGGGGAGAAAAGGTAGTGATTGTATAAATCTTAACCTGGGCACCATTCTGTGGCCAGCCACCCAAATATGAAAAAAATTACAATATCTCTAAGTTTAAAAACACAGACCTACAGACACAGACCTTTGTTTTACCCTTAGTTTTACTGCACTGTGTGTCTGGAATCTGTGCCTGGTTTACCCATGAAATGTTTGCTGTTGGAAAAGCCTGTAGAAAAATACCAGCCTAGAAAGGGAAGTGTATGGGCAGCATTTTCACCTGGTTAAAATGAAAAATAATGTGCTGACTATTGAGAACATTGGACAGTCCTGAATCTAATCATCTTAGAAGACAAGCTCATGCCTGAAACATCCTGCAAGAAAAGAATTTGGACGTCTCCAGGAATCTAAGAGCACCCAGGGCTACTTCATGAAAGGAAATGGTGATTCATAAAGTAACTCTTTAGGGTCATCGTTGTATTGGTGCCAAGATCTTATATATTCTGGTAGCTAAACCTTTGGATTAACAGATTGGCTCTACTTTATTATCTTCTGAACATTAAATGATCACACCTAAGCTTTCTTTGCTATCAATTTATGCTCTCATAATGTTAATGATCCGTTATAAGCACAGATTTTGGCACTGTGGTAATTCACCTTAAAGCCGCCTGAAGATTACCGGTTCCTTTCCTACCCCTTTTTGTAGTTTCTTTTTTTTGCTATGGGGTACCAAGTTAATTAGTTCATTAAGTCCACTCTTAAAAATATTCTAAGAAAGGATATAGAGCACTAAACGAATAATCTCAGAGTCAGCTATATGCACAATTTAGCTTTAGGTGTCAATTGGTAACTCTAAGTTGAATTCCACTGAATCTTGAGTTCTTTTCTCTCGCCACCCAATGTCTCGCACAGAAATCATGAACTACTATATTTATAAACACTGATCAGAGCTTAGAATTTATTAGCTCCAAGTAAGAAATAAACAAAACTCTTAAAATTGACTCCTCTAAACTGAGCCAAATACCCACACAGCAACACTCAGAACCTCATCTCACACCCCAGAAGAAGATTAGGGGCACAACCATTAAAACGTGAGATTGGAGATGGGAAAGTGCTCGCTTACCTCCCGGTCCAGCAGCGCAGGGGACACCACTGTGACGATATCTCCCTTCTCTGGGTCGATGTAGAACATGTTTGGGGAGGGCTTGGTGGGGGTCTGTTTGAGGATGTTGTAGCGCAGGAGGGCGTTGTCCGTGCTGGCGTCGTCGGCGTCAAATGCTGTCATGCGCATCACGGTGGTTCCTGGGGAAAGGGGCACACACAGCAGGCACTGAGCAAAAACCTCTCCAGCTGGGACAGGTCCGATCTGTCAATATCTCATCAACACCACTGAGTAGTTCCACTGGATATTTAGGTCATATTTGTGTTCAGATTATCTCTACTTGTTACTCAGCCAGCAGAAGATTTGTGTTTCCCAACACAAATTCCCTCTACCTCTATGCTTTGAAGCCATCTACATTAACTGCATTTCACTAAATAAACTACAGGTGTATCTCTTTCACTTTAGATTCTGCAGGCAGGAAGTCCACAGATGGCTACAAAGGAAACAACAATACTGAAATAACAGGAGGGTCTCTATTTGCACTGTAAAGTATTGCGGTTCAAAAATTTATTGGATGTCATTTCCGTCAATAAGAAATTTTGTAATTGTAAAAGCCTACAGTACTCTAGTTTCAATTTGCACACATTTGTGAGCTTCTTTTATCAACCTCAATAAACCACCCATCTCTCTTGCCCCACTGGTTGCAGTGCTGAAGGTTTCTCTGACAGGAAATTCCCTGAGCACACGGTTCTGCTGCAGAGGGCAGTGAGGGAAATGTTGTTGCCTGCAGATTCCTGAATGCTGTGCAGGGGAAAAACCTCACTCTGCTTCTTTATCACAGTTAATAGAGAGGGGACTGAGCTGCTGCCAGTCCTGTGCTTAGCAAGGGGAGCACATCCTGCATCCCTGGATCAAGGCTTTTCCTCTCCCCCAGACCGGCAGCCCAGAGGCTGACACTGCCTGAAAATTGTGTCATGGCATTTTATCCGCTTTGTACAGCACATTGAGAAACAAAGAAAGGGTAAAATGAGACACCTGGGCTGAACTGTGAGATCCTCACCCCTAGACCAAAAGGATTTCTTCATCGGTTCATTTATAATTGTAAATGTAAGCATTAGTTTGAAAAGCAATCTAACTAAATAATTACTCACAGCAAGATTAAATATTTCTGGTAATATTGAGCTGAAGACAGAATGAGATTCTACCAAATAACAAAAAAGTCATGATCAAATCAAGAAATTCATTTCAATGGTGGATCAAAGTTAAGCAACAGATTATTGTAAGATATTAGCAAACTTTTTAAAGTAAGGAATCTAGGAAGGGATCCAGTCTTTGGACTAAAAATCCCAACCAAAGCAGTTTATCATATTCCATAATCTACACAATTTCCATTGCAGTAACTTTGCACTGACACCATCGTCTCATGTGTGAATCAGGGTGTCAGAGTGAGACATAATTCTCTGTCAGAGATTAATTCCTCTGTGGGAACTCACCCTTTCTTTTCCCCACAGACTGGGCAAGTATTATTTTAAACTATCATGATTAACACATTTTAAATACAGCATTTTCTTTTCTTAATAGATCTTTAAGACCATATGATCTGTTTTCAGTAATCACAGACACTTCTGTGGCAAAATGGCTACAAGAGGTTAAAACCTGATACAGACAAGGCCTAAGACATCAGATTGGAAGTGCCTCAATAACAGAAATATGTGGCATTCATGTACAGTGAGTTTATTGTCTTTCTGAAGGTCTTGGATTTAAAAAATCAAATAAAAAAAGAAATATTGTGGTAAAAATAAAAACAAAACCAGTCTCATTTATAGGCTGGTATAACAGCTGCCTGTTCACTGTTAAACAAACTCAACTTGTTTAGATACATATCTTCTTTTTTTTCCCCTTTTGTTGTACTTCCCAGAGTACAAAGTGTTGCTTCTTCGCACAGTGACCTTGAATATAAGCTCCCAGAGGTTTTGTTTCATTGCTACTCCAGGCAGAGTTACCCCCTTGAGAAAAATAACAGAGATCTGACAGCATGTTGGTTTTATTCAGCAGTGATTAAAGGTCAGACAGCTCAAAGAGAAGCTCACCACTGGATACCATGCCATGTTTTCCAGTGTTACAAGATGATCCCAGCACTGATATTTTCACCTATTTTGTGTGAGATTGATTCAGAAGAAAAGAGAGAAAAGAACTGCTTTCTTTTTTGGAGAATGAAGATTCACCTTCTTTTCACGAGTACAGCACAATCTGCTGGTTTTAGAAATTTATCGCATTTTTGACAAGATTTTTTTATATTAATGTTAGATAACGTGTTTCACAAGGGTCTCCTAATCACAAGGTTTCAGTGAAATAAATAAGGACTAAGGCAAATCTTCAAGGGATCTTAAAGAGTGCCCAAGTTCAGGTGAAATAAAATGGATTTCAGTACACAATGGTTTCCTGAAGAATGCACTTTAATAACATGCCATACTCACATACAGTAGACAACATTTTGAATGAATACAGAGTTGCTATTATTATTAATCTATTAGATGAGTTGATGCTCAACAGAGATTTAGAAACTTATTACAATATATATTCAAGTAGAAATCCTATTTATACAGTGGTCCCACTGAAATATTTCTGATAAGACAGTGGAAGGCACATGTATATTTTAAGATCTGATGTAAATCCCCTAATCTCTCCTTACTCTGGCACAGACCTGGCTTAACACAATGGCTGAATCTGATTCTGGTTTGCCAGCTGCAGTTCTTTAACCTTTCAACTCACTAGACATTATCTTGTTCCCTGCAATCATTCCTTTGGTGCATACAGATAAGAATTCCAGCCACTCAGATGAGCAGAATTTTACATTCATTTTGCATAGAGATGCCAGCTCCAGGAGGAAAGCTGGAGGGAATCAGATCCATCTTTTTTCTTTGCTTCTTCCTTCAAAAGTTCTGAGGTATTGGTTTCCAGCTACCATCAAAGTGATATTTAAATTTAATTTTAAAGTTATTCCATTCTCACAAGTTCTCATTGCATGTAAAAATACACATAAAATGTGGGATTGTCTTTAGATGTTGTTGTGTGTTAGTGCAGGTTGTGTCTGGTTTTTGTTTGGGAACCCATACAGAAAATTACACTCCTATGTACTTCATATTTGTGGCTGATGCCTCAAAAATCCCAAGAGCTTTAATCCAGCAGCTAAAATATATACCTGGAACCCTTTGGAGCAGCCCAGTAGCTACATTTCCAGGGAAGAGAGTCCCTATCCTAACTGAGGTGTCCACAGGGAGAACACAATTAACTGGGATTGGACCACCCCAAAAGAAAATATTCATAGAGAGATCTCCTTCTTAAAAACATGGTGACCCAAATGTATGTTTTGAAAAGCTCTGCAGCATGCATCCAGTCCAAAAGAGCTTCATTCAAGATGCACACTTCTTTAGTATTTCTCTTTCATCATAAACTTTTATTCTTCATAAAAGATTCATTTCCCCAGGCCCATAAACTGACTGCATTCAGTGTCATTTTACAAATACTTCCATTCCTGGCATCAATCAAATGCAGCTGGCTTTCAAACCACAAAACAACAGCTTGCTACATTATCATGTTAAACAATATATATTAACTTATCAGGCTGGGAAAGGAATGTCTGCAAAATCAGCAACATCCTTGTGCCAATGACGCACAGACATCTGTGGAGGAAACTCTCCCAGGAAAGATGCAGTTGTGTCTTGGTGTGCCTCAACAGTCAGGGTTTATTTGTCAATATTTATTTATTAATTTCTGGGCAGAATCACCCGGAATCCCCGGGATCAGTCAGAACCTCCCACTGCAGCTCCCAGAGCTCCTCGCTGGTCACACACAGATCCCACTCCCAGGCCGTTGCTCCAGAGGCTGCAACTGTCAGTGTGTTGTTTATCTGAAAATATTGGCAAAATCTCCACGTAGGCACCAAGAAGTAAAATATAACACATGCACAGTCTTGGAGTGATCGGAACAGATGGTTTCTTGGGGAAAAAGCTCTTTGGCATTTTGTTAATAACCTCTTAATAACCTCTCTCACTATTTTTCTTTTCTTTTCTTTCCTTTTCTTTCTTTCTTTCTGTCAAGATGCCAAGAGAACATTACTACTAAACTTTTATTTATTTACTGTATGCAGCTGCTGGGTTCAAAGGAAGGGCTGGACAAGAAGGGCTTCCACAAGAAGTGGAAGTGAGGCTTATCTCTAGCCTGATGAAATGTGAAGAAGTGTCTCAAGCTTACAGCCTTAAGAGGAGACTCTGAATTTGAAGACCAACAATAAAATATTAACAATAAAAAAAATTAAGAACTGAAGAGTTTTAACTTTATGAGAGCTACAGAACTCAAAAATTCACAGTGGAGTTTTCTCATGTGATTTTCACTCTTTCTGTGATTCTCCACTGTATGTTCAGTACATTAAATATTTTCTGCATGTGTTGCAGGAAGGGAAGGGCCTGTTCTCTTAATTAACACGACTGCACTGAAGAGTTGTGTTTCCCCCTCCTCCATAAGTTTAGCTGTGTCTCTGTACATGATAACAATCAGTTGCACAATGGTATGTTTTCCAAAGGTACGGATATTTTAACCCAAGAAGGAGAACAAAGAATGAAGAACGGATAAGGAAGAAATGAAGAGGGTTACCCATATCTCTAGAGCCCAACTTTCAGAAGCTGGAGCAAAGCAGGAAGCCCTCCTGACAATGTTCTCATCGTAACTAATTAGATGTTTGATTGTCATTTTGTACTTTAAGATAAAAAGCCCCAGGGGAGAAAAACAAATATAAGAGGAAAGGTCTGTTATGGTTCCAATCAGGGACATTTGAATTGCAATTATGTGTATTATTAAAAACTTGAAGGCATTGCTCGATAAAGAAGACATTTAGTAAGAATTATCGAGTTCAGGCTTTTAGCATATCTTATATTTGTATGGGACAATAATTTTCTACCCTGTAGGACTTCTTCACGTTCCCTGTTTAGATGTTGGCAGGTTGTTTTTAAACTCTAGATTAGCTGGAATCACTGAGCAGTGCTCTGGGAATGCCTCTGTACTGCAGTCAGCAGGACTGGAGAGGTGAACTGGTGAACTGTGGAATGAATAATAAACAAACTTCTCCCGGTACACAAAAGAAACTTCAGTAATATTAAGTAGAGATGAAGAACTGTCAAGAATTGTTACTATCTATAGAGAGCTAATGCAGTCAGAAGCATATAAATTGAGTAAGAAATAATGGGACATTCCCAGCTGAATGTTATGACAGAACAGAGAAGATGTATGGGCAGGTCAACCTTTAGCAATACTGGTATTTAACCTTTTTTCCCATGAGCAGCACAGTTGTTTTGGCAGGATGAATTATTCACTCCTGGGATGTTTGGAACATGACTTATACACAGTCCTGTCCCCAGCTGCACTGCAGCCACTGTCACACTGTGAGAACAACGTGACGAGCTCTCAGGTATTCTCTGCTCCAGGCCAGACACTGATATATGAAATGTCAGTAAGGGAATTTGCATTAGCTGGAGTTATGTGACATGGATCTTACTTTGGTGGGTTGTATTTCATCTACAGTGCTGTGGATGTTTCCTTCTTTAGGGTAAAATTGTGTGGTGAAAACATGGAAAGTTGTCAGCCCCATCAAGGATTCCCAAATTGTGTTTATTGTCTGTACACACCAGACTATGACATTTTGTGGTAGCATATTCATACTGAAATTTATGCTCTGTTTTGTGCAGGTACAAGAAATTGTGGAAAATGTAATTTATTCTTTCAGAACACTAGGATCCCCTGCACAGATTTTGTGTTGTACAAAACTCATGATCCCAAACAAAATAACTTAACACTTTAGACTCTGTGCATCTTCCTACACACAAAGAAAAAAAAAGATTAAAAAAAATGCATGAAGACTTTTGTTTTATAGGCTACAGATAGCATGAAACAGGTGAGGAGTAAAATCAATGAAATCTAATTTCCTATCTGGTACTGTCCAAAAGCTCATCCCCTGAATGGATAAGATGATGTCCTTTAGAGGGATCACAAAAACAGCCCTGCTACAGCTCTGCCTTCCCCTCAACAGTTCCCCCAGTTCTACTCATCATCACTGCTCCCCCTTCAGCCAACAACCCCTCCTTGCTCACTCGAGGGGAATCCCTCACACTTGTTCATTTACAGCCTCTCCAGATGGACTGGGAGTTACTAGTTTAGTAAAAGAGGACTTAAGATAACGGAGATGCAGCTGAAAGAACAATATCCTTCCTCCAGATATGAACAGGCTGCAGGTTTAAGCAAATCACCAAAGACTTTTTCTTAACCAGGATTCTTCCTAAGTGAAAATGTCACACTCTCATGCCTGTTTCCCTTTTGACCAGTGAAGTTTATTAAGAAAAGGCATGAATTACTTCTTGGATCATGACCATAAGCTATAAAATGTCCCACTGTTCTAATATTCTAAGTGCCAATTCATAACATAATCTTATATGTCAGATCACATAATTCATAAAGCAATATAACACATTCTCTTGAAGTAACTGGTTTAATGTAAATGATGATATGCATTGAACATCTCGCAGCAGGCGAACATGACAGAGCAGTGATTTATGTGTGAAAGAATATCTATTCAACATACAAAGAGCAAGATTCAGCCCCAGGCACACTCAGAAAATACAAAGGGCCCACATTCTCTCTGGAGTTTGACTAGCACTAGAAATCAATCAGAAAAATCACAGCAAATAGAGGCTAGATGAGACATTTAAGCATCATTTAAGCCAACCCTGTAAAAACAAGGCAGGACCATTCCCAACAAGACACACAAGCATACTGGCTTCCTTGCTGGAAAGCTCCCATGCAGGAATTTCCAGAATCCCTGTGTAATTTATCACCACATGTGCATTTGGCCAAAACTGCAGAAAGGCAGCCCCAACCCCGAGAGGAGCTTGGTCAGTGCCAGCTGAACTCCAGGCCACCCCTGCACCGGGGGAAGTGGAGGGTGCTGAGCGCTTCCCTCCCCTTTTATAAAATATCCGAGGTAAAACGCCCAAGACGCGACACCTCCTGCCCCAATGCCTCGCTCAGCCACTGAGCCCTTTGGTCTGACCCGCCTGCAGCCAAAGCACTTTGTCAGAGATGCTTACAGCTCACGTGATGCACTGTGCTGTTTTCCCAGTTCCCATGTAAAACTGGAATTGCCTGCAATCATTCAAATTTGATTTCAGGTGTATACAAGCTGTTTAAATGCAGATGCAAACTTTATAGTCAAGGGCAAGCAGAGAGCTTACTAAATATATATATTCTGCACTTATCTCTGTTTTATAATCCAAATGTTTTCTTTTAGCTTTTCTTTACATTCTCCTTACTAGTTTCCCATTCCTTACCCTGCCCTGTTTATCTGGGTGGTATCATTCTGGCCAGAGCAATGCAAATTGCTAACAGACAGCAATTTTTAAAGTAATACAAATAAATAAAGACTGATGTAAATTTCATATCCAGAAATACCCACGAGAAATTACATCTTGAATGTGGTAGAAAGCTTCCCCTAAGCTTCATGATAGAAAATAAACCAGGCAAAATTAGATTAATCATTTAACTTTCTCCCCCCAAAAAGAAGCTAATATCCAGTTTCTCCCAGCCTCTAAGCAGGGTGGCATTCTTAATCAAGATAAATGTAGAAAAGAAAATAGAGGTTTCAGAGACTTCACTTATGTTAGTGAAAAAGGATTGACAATTATTTGCATTCTGAACTTCTGGGAGAGAACTGGCCATCCTTCACCTCAAAGCCACTTTCACCTTGTTTCCATCCAGGCCTGTCAAGCAGAATTAGAATTCTGAGTATTTAAAGGAATGGCAACGAAACCAAGAACAGACTCTTCCCTTAGCCCTTATTAAACAAAACACTGCTGATCACTGGGAGCCCAGTTCACATCCATCAAGCCAGGAAAGGCTCTGAATCTGGAGACCAAACTCAGCATTTCCCAGTTCTGGGTAAACAGCCCAGGTATATCTTATCCCACAAGCCTTTCACAGCAGCAGCATCCTTTAGAAAGGAAACTTGGGGCACTGGCAGGGAGGGAACAGCAGTGTGTTCTAAATCAGGAGTATATTAAAATCTAATAATGCTTTGATAATGAAAATGAGAAAAAATATTTTTCCTTTCATTCCAACAACAGATTATTCCAAATTGGAAAAAAACCCTTCAAAATAAAACAGTGTAATGTATGGGCACTAAGTGACTATTTTTTAAAAACAGTAAAAGTTGCACTCACTGAGAACTTGGTAATAAGAGGCCCAGGCTACACTCTCTGTGTGTATATTCTGCATTAGGACTTTTTCCAGAACAACAATCTCCAGAAACTGAGAGATTTTTCTAAGAAAAGAACATTTTCACAGATTTCAATAATCTTTTGATCAGGGCCACACTCACAGATGGAAGATCTCATTCCATAAATTACCTGCTTTTGTGAAGGAATCGAGTGACTTCTCACAAATAGAAGAAAGGCAGCAGTTACACTGCCCTGTCTCAGTGGACTTTAATCAAAAACACGTCATTACCTCACAGAAATCACTTTGTACTATTCTGCATCCAAGTAAGGTACCCTGGCATCCTTCCTGATTAAAAAGTAATAGTATCATGTTTTAAAAAGATCTCTTAGTACAAGATCAATCTTCCCTGATTGGAAATGCTTTTGGAGACAGTGGGCCAGAATTTCTGTTGATCTAATTCAGCCCAGCACCACTAAAGCAAAGATTTATCTTGGGTGAGGCTGTGGAATACAGGATTGACCTTGAGGGTCTGTATTAGGTATACACAGCATTACAGTGCATTATTCCCTTTTTACCTCCCTAATTTCTCACTTTGATATATGTGAAATGAAAGAGAAGACAAAAGGATGGTCTGTGCATTTTTTTTTGGTGTTTCGTCTACATTAGACCCTTTCCCTTTCTGCTACGAGCAACGTACACAAGTATCCAATTTTTCATATGGATGTAGGATTATGAATATACAGCACCACAGATGTCATCAGTCACTGCACCTTGGTAGTTCTCATCTTTAGTCTTTGCCTGTTAACTAATATGAACCGGCTGTGCTTTAATCTCAGGTTACAAAGTGGAAATAGGATTGAAACACCCAGCCCTGTTACCCCTGGGTCTGTCACTGGGGCTCTCAGCACCTACATCAACCCAAAATTAACCCATACAAGCCAAGGGTCCTTCAATATTACCAAAGTAGTGCTAATGAAAGAAGAATCAGATGTCCTAATGAGGAGGCTAATCATCTCACATGGCTTCTAGCTTTCTCTGCAGGAACCAGAGCACACGCTTAATTCTGATGTATTATTTCATCTTTGTATTGATTCCACCGTCAAGTCCCAGCCATTTGATCTATTAAACATCTGAGAGTTTTTATCCAAGGGATAAGTGTTTTCAGCATAATACAGAATCTTCTTAGGGGGGTTTTGTTTTTCTTTCCCCCCTTCTGCAGCTGTACTCCTGGATAAATTATTTGGTTGGTCTCATAGTGTCTGCCCTGTTGAACTTATTTAAATTCATCCTGCCTGAGCAATATTTCTTAATGGACTTCACTGCTGGACCCAATAAATAAACTGGGCAGCTACTCCCTGTTCTTCATTCAGAGAATTGCATTAAGTCCATTGCACTTTTCTGGATAAATCATATCACAGATGCAGTAATTCCAATTAAAACCCCAAACAGAAGTGGAATATTTGATTTTAAGGTCTCAAAGTAAGCATGGAACAAATCCTTACAGAGGATCATAAGGCATGTCTTGGAAGGACTTCCTTAAAAAGGGTTCATTCTTCCCCCATGCATTCTCCAGAACCGAGTTCAACAGCTGCCCACTGCAAAGGGGTCACAGGAGGAAGGATAAACACCCTCAGTTATTCTGGGAACCTGCACTTCAAACTGGTCAGCCTTTAAATCCATACAGCTCAGTGCCTAAGAGCAATCTGGAATAGCAGAAGCTGGAATTGTTTTCAGCCCTTTCCCCCATCTCGAGATTGAAGTGTGTGCACGTAGAAATCCTTGCAGCCCTTCTTCAGACGATCTTTGTGGTTAAATTATATTTTAGAGCCACTGATAGCTGAATTGAATAAATGATTCAGATGCTGCAAGAGTGTGCTCTGTGATTTTAAAACAGGCCTTTGAAACTAGCTTGTATAAATCACAGGTTTCAAAACTACCCATGTTTGTAACAAGAATACAGTTTGGGGTATATGATATATATTTTCAGTAGGGATTCTTTCTTGATTTAAGTCATTAATTAAATCACTTAGTTCAGCAAATGTGATGAATTTCACTCAGTTACAACCATTTTAGGCTCAGATATCCGGTCTTTTAATTGTTTTAATAGTCACTGGAGAGGGACTGGCAATTATGGATGCAGTTCATCCAAGTTTAACAAAAATTTAGGAAAGGTGAGATAAAGCATCTTTAGAAGTGGTTCATTCTGGAGGAAATCTAACTCTGAGAAACCATCAAACTCCAGGGCACTTAAAAGATGCATTACTCTCCTATTCCTTCTGCCCATGACTACGGATGTGGAAAGTAGGGTTAGAATGAAATGATTCTCCTGGACTTTCGTCCTGGTACCACAGACTGCAGAACCCTTCCTCTCCCCATCTCACGACTGCCTAGGCCTGAAGGGATCTTTGTGATGCACAACTTTACAGCCTCCACTGGCACCTGACCCCGTGCTGAGCCCTGCAAGGATTAAAAGCAGGCCATGATATCCCTGGTTTTACTCCCCATCATGTTGGGAAGGGACCTTAAGCAACAAATCAAGTTATTTTAACTCTGTGTGTAATTGATTTAGTACTGAAAGGGCTACCTTATGTGCCTGCTAAGAAAATATGAGCATGGAAAAGCTTCTGTATGTCATAAACCATCTAAATATTGACTCTGAAACGCCTTAATGTAAAATTAATAATTAAGCACAGAACAGGTCATGATATATCACTGCCAGCAACTGGATACTTAGAGATCATAAAGATTTGTGGAGCTGTGCGCAAATATTGTGTCATTAAGTCACAGGCTTGCTCAAGTATATTTATACTTTATAAATGCACATATTCCTTCTTAGGCAAAAAGAAAACAAGCATCAGTCAGTGCCAAATCATCCTAAGAAAGGAGACTCAGAAAGAGATTTCAAATTTTCAGACTTCTACTTTCCCACAACCCTGAACACACTTAAAATTCAAGTTTTCAACTCAGGACCTCAATGAATTCTTGTCTTTTGGGGAAAGGGTGGGACTGGCTCGTGTAAGGGATGCCCTGGATGGAACCATGACGGGTGAATGTCCATTCCACCCATCCCCTTTCCATGTTTGAAGTAAACTGGAAGGCAAACAGGACTTGGGAGCAGACACAGGTGGTCCTGCCTTGGGGTCCCTGTTGACATTTGCCCTCAAAATGTCCAGTGTTGAAAATGCCAATAGTAATATACCACAAAGTTCAAAGGTAATCTGTAAACAATCATTTATCAAATACATCCATAGAGTTTCCCCTCAGCCTCAGTTCTCTCATAATATTGAGTGGAGCCCTGGTTCAAGGTGTATGGAAGAATGAAAATTCCAGATGATATCAACCCTCAGGGTACAATCCCTGAGAGCTTGCGTGGGTTTCTTCAACGCAAAACTTCAGTTTAAAAAGTCAAGTAAGAAATATTTTACTTCAAACCCCTTGCGTTTCTCAGATTTATTTGTTTGTTTTCGTAACTGGTATGAAATCCTACTTTCTAGGGATGTGAGCTGTAAATCTCCCCAGCTGTCAACAAGGTCAGCAGTTGAGTCACAGTTTTTGTCTCTGAGGTGTCTGCTGATGTCCTCCCTGCCACTGCCGCCCACCGCACAGTGGGATGAGATCATCAGTAAATTGTTACACATGATATTTGTACAAACAAGGGGTTGAGGATCACAGAAAACCCACCACAGCTATATTGTAAATAATTGACTTTTGGCAAGACCCAGTGACTTCCAAACCCCATCACAAACTTAATATCCACTAAAGAAAAAAAGAAAATGAGCAGGCAAACAAAAATTCCCCAAGCTTATTAAATTTGGCATCTTTACATTATAATTATTTTATGTCTATTTATCTACAGCAAAACCCCTATGACAGCTATAAACAAGCCACATCTATGGATTACGTGTCAAACTGGAAAAATTGTAGCTTAAATCATAGATCCACGACAGATCTGGAAAGCCTAGGAGGACAGAGGCATTGCAATAACACATACCAATGCCAAGGGAAGTTATTCTGTATTTTTACAGCATTACCAGCAAACTCTTTTGTTCTGGGAGCTCACTTAGCTGTTGATCCAAATGTTCTGCTTCAAAGAGAGAAGAATTTGGGATTTCGGTCACCTAAGGAGTGACCCACGGATACCAATCCCAGCCGATTTCTCTCAAGCACGTTGTGCTTTCTGTGCACTTCCTTTAGCAGCCAGACCTGACAATGATCTCCTCCTTTGCACCGTATGAATCTGTTGACACACTACAGCTACAAATTAAACCAAACGGGTAATTTGCTAATGCAAATAAAAGATGGCATATTTTACAAGTTTCCTACTTACACAGGATACCAGTACAGTCTAAAAACAAAAAGAAAAGCCCAGCTGTGTGTGTATCCATGCAAGCATTGACTTTTAAAAGTACAAAACTGGTGGCAAGTTGGTTACGTTGTCAAAAGCACAAAAATATAGGTGCCAATAGCACTGTGAAAAAAAAATTGAGGTGGGAGTAGGATGTTCTTAAAGTAATTAGTCTCTGAAGATGTCAGACATGATCTCTTCTGTGCATATTTTCTGAATTTTTCAGACTTTTTCTAGTTAAAAAAATTTTATATGTATTAAAATATACATAAATGTTAACCCCAAAGAGAATATATTTAATAATACATATTAAGACTTTATAGAGAAGCACTTATCTCTCTCTATCGAATACCAGGGATATTTTCTGTCCTTGAAATGATCAAGGTCTGAGACAAAGTTTTCCTTGGAACTTCTAGATGCATTCAGATCTAAAAATCTATGATTGAAAAATCTCTAATGTTCTGTATAGTTTTTGTGTTTAACAAAATTCACATGTGCCTTCAGAGCCTGCCATTCTCTCAGTTCCCTCTACCATGAAATCCTGTGACCTCCTAACCAGTATTTTATTTATTTGCCAAATATGACAGCTACAGACTGGTTATTCCGAGGTTTTGCACACAATATAACACAAATGTTGCTGGCTGAATAACTAAGCTGCAGGTATCCTGCAGGGATAGGTTCACTCTGGTGCCTGGAATGCAGACTGAGCCAAAATTCCCTCCCTTGGCTGGGAATCTGCTGGGTGCTGGGGCAGGAAATGAGAGAGTCTTGCTGGAAGCACTCTTCACACCTGGGCTCTGTACCTTAAAAAATGAAAAGTGCTGCCATTCTCTGCTTAGATTTTGTCCATAAATCAGTTCTTTGCAAAATTAGGAGGGAGTAGAAGCTGCAGAAAAGCACCATTGAAGTTTTTATCCCAATTTAGGAATCTTAGCAGCAGTTCAGGATATCATTCAACAGCATCCCACTTGCAGAATGAGCTGGCTATGCTAATTTCAGAGGGCTTGAGCACGTGTACGTGTAGGAAATAAGGTGATGAATGTTCTGTGGCATATCAGTTGTGGAATCTCCTGTGTGTACTTCTGCAGCTCCAGACACAAACACTTTCTGCTGCTTCCAAACAATAACATTCCTGTGCTCAGGAAAAACGTTATACCCTGGATAGTGCAATGGAATTGAATCATGTACACATATACAGTTGGCTTCCAAAAATCTTCTTTTTAAACTAATGCTTTGTTCACTGACATGCCAAGGTCTGGGCAGTGGATAAAACTGGCTGTGTGAGACGTCATGAAGGTGTTGCTCCATCAGGATTTGAGTGGAAATGTTGCAAAGTGGCCCCAGTGTCCAGGAATGGGAAAGCGATTCACATAAAAAGCAGTTAGGAAAATTTTTCATTCTCTGGATTTGTGCCTGGTCCTAAAGCAGCGAGATCTATGTACAAATGCACAAATTGCATTATAAATTAACCATGCTACAGATGTTTATAAGCTGTAATTAAAATCAACCCAGTGACCATCAATTAAACATTTATGACAGATTTATTCAAAACTAGTTAACCATTTATAATGCACTTACATGGAAACAGAGTATAAATGACGAATTGCAATTTTCTGGGCAAACTTTATAAAGCACTTTCATTTTATCTTCTGTCCTGGTTACTGCATGTGGAGACTGTGCAGTACTGGAAAGAATTTTTGACAAGTTTAGAGTTCGTGGTTCTGGGATGACTCTATGAATAATAGCACAGGAGCATTACAGGCTCATAAAAGCAAATGAATGCTTTAAGAGCTGGCAGTACATTCTTAAACCTGAAATCTGTTGAAATGCACTGCTCTGAAGCAAAGAGAAATATTTTAATATATGTATAATTACAATGCCTGTACATTTTTCTTTGAGATAATTCCATTTTGTATTCATGCAATGCAGTTAATTTCTGTATTATATACACATATACTTGGTATAACAGACAACAGATGTATAGATATGGAAAATAATAATAAATAAATAAGACTTAAATAAAGTTATTTTTCATTTATATCAGTGCAAATGAGTTTCAAATTTGGTGTCTTTTCATTGACACATTCACCTGCTGAATTTTCCACACTGATTCGGCTTGACTCAAATTATTCTGGAAGAGCCCCTTATGGAACAAGAAGCTCAGCATCATATCTTAGCTGGTGTAGCCAGTGCCCTTGCCATAAATCTGATCTCTCACCTGATCAGCCAGCTCTGGTAATTAAATATATGTATGTTTTTTAAAAATAATTAGTGGAGATATAATATTCATATTGTTCACATTTTCCATCAAAAGTAATCAGTGTTAATAAAAAGCTACCTATGTTGGCAACTACACCACAATTATTATAGAGGAGGAAAAAAACATCATTTCTGCTCCTGCTCTGGAAATACTTTCTTAGAAATCCCTGGAAACTGAAATGTAACACGAGAATAAATACATCTGTTACTCAAAGAGGTTGTATTGTTGTAACTCCAATGTACAAAACTGCTTATATCAATTCTTTCCCAGGTTTATTCAATTGGAATATTTGAAAAATATACAAATGTGTGAGGGCAAACAGCTGTAAATATTTACAAAACATAAGCTATTGATTTTTATGTTCAGAGGCACCCTAGCAAGCATCATAAGTAAAATTTTCATTTAATGTTTAAGTTCTCAAACATAGTAATAGAGAAGTAAATACGGACAAGTAACCAGCACTGGAATTTAGAGACAAAAAAATTCTGATTTCCCCAATTTGTTTCATGTAGGCAAACATACAAAACCTAAACAAAAGAAAATTTAAAGATTCCTCTCCCTCTATACTAAAACCGCTTCATTTGCATAATCTCCTACAAGTCTAATTTTCCTTTATGATATTTTGGAATGTTTTCCTGATCAGTGAATTCCCCACGGCTGTATAAAAAGTTCTTCACTCAGTAATGAAACACTTTTTTAAAGCACAAAATGAGGATTTGCAGTACAAATATCCCTGGCATCCTGCCGCAAGACAAAACTATTTAATTCCTCCCTTTAAACAGAATCCATATAATCAGTAACAGATTTATGCCCCTGGAATACAGCAAAGGAGAGCTTCCATGAGAGGGGGATACTTGTGCTTATGAAAAATCACTTTAAAATGTTTTTTAGAGCAGCTGGAGTTGTGACTCCTCGGAAATCTCTGTCCTTGGTGGGACAGGCGGAAGGAATTTGAACGGGAATCAAAACCAAAAAAAGGTGTGGGCAGCCAATCAGTTCCACCCTGAGCAGCAGCGAGGGTGTGAAGCACATTCCCAGAAACTCCTGCCCTGATTGTCCTGCTTCCCAAACTTTCTCACCCAGCTCCTGCTCAGTGTTGTGATGCCCGGGTTTGGGCTGTTCCCAAAGGAAGAGCATCCCTCCTGCTGCCAGGGAACAACTCCAGACAGCCCCATTATCCTTCCCTCCCCCACTGTTATAAATAAAGTGAGTTAATTGGTTTTTGCATGGTTATTAAGTTAAAGGTGTTAATTAAAAAAATTGTTAATTAAAAGTTGATGAATTAAGTTGTTATACCTTGTTAGTAATTGAGAACTAAAGTTTGTTGCTAATAAAGTTAAGAAATATGTCTGTATCCCCTGTTAAGATGTTAAATTAATCCCAACTCCTTATCCCCAGTTAAAATGTTAAAATGTGTTAATCAAAAGATTTCCTCAAGGTTAGCAGTTAATATGTTGTATAAGAACACTGTTCATGTTAAAAGATTTAGTTTGTAACATTTTTATGTGAAGATAATAATTATTTTTAAGTACTCCTATCCCAGACACGAGCCAGCTTAAGCTGCAATATTAAGGGACAAAGGCTATTCTTAGCTCACTCTCAACGGCCGGTAACTTGCAACCACAGCAACCATGCATACCAATGAGGGACTTTTCCCGCCGTTGAGAGGAGCTGACATCATCCCCTGACAACTGACGAGCCATTGGTTAAGAAGAAGTGAAGTCATCATCAATTCAGCAAATCAAGAGAAACCAAAGAGGCGGACCGAAGGCGGTGCTTGGCTTTCCAAAAGTCTATAAAAAGCAGAACTCACTGGAACTCTCGTCTCCTTTCCTGGCAGACTAGCTCCTGGAAGGACCCAGTGCTGTCATCCGGTCAGCCTCCCTACCCTGGGACTTTTATTAATCCATCCGGCAGCACTGACTGGACATTGTGCTTTGGCTCATTGCCCTTTTTGGGACTTAAGTGTCTCCAATTCCCACCCGGGATTTTATATTTTTATTTTCTCTTTTATTTTTCTGTAATCAATAAATTATCTTTTTAAGATAATTTTGAAGCTGTTTCCTTTTTATTTACAACACCCACGCTCCACATCACCCTGGCCATGGAGGGAGTGGTGGGAAAGAGCTGTTGGAAGAGCCCTGGGGTTAAAGTGAGGTGAGGAACCTCTGATCCACCAAGAATCCTTGGGATGGCAGCACCACAGGGAAAGAGGCTGACAAAAAAAGCCATGGAGGTTCACTTCTCCACCAGCGGCAGCACCGCCCGACAGAGCCCGGGGCTGAAGGGGGCAGAGGCAGCCCCACGCAGCCAGGAGAGCTCTGCTGCTCATCCCCAACCCTCCTCTGGTACACTCAGGGGCTACCACAGAAACATGCCCCAGACATGGGGGCAGCTGAAATTAAATGGAAATATGAGCAGGGAACATTTGACGGTTTAGGAAAATTATTACTGGCGATTCTGAAAGGTAAAATCGTTTATTTTTGCATAATTTTCAGGGGTTGTTTCTTCACCCAGAAAAGGAGCAAATGAAAAGCCTCTTGGTGGCCAGCCCAAGGGTCACAGAGTCACAGCTTTATGAACCACCGCCCTGTGATGTTCTGCACAGCTGGTTAGTGGCACCTTATTGTACTGCTGCAGAGGTGCCTCAAATGAAAAATGTTTATTTTGCTGTTTACAACTCATGCAGAGAGGGTAGGCAGAAGTTTCAGAAGGAAATACAGACATCAAAATAAATCAGCACAAGACTGAAATAAAATGAAACTGTCATCCTCTTCCCTGCTCTGGAATACACTGACGGGATAGTGCTTCGGCAGGTTTCAACCTTCTTCAAATATTAAGTAATCATGGAAATTTAAGGTTCTAAATTTAAATCCACATTAGTGAGCAAACTGGTTCCCAAGTAATGTCCTCATGGATATTTCCAGGGTAGTGACACTTCTCCTGCAGTGCACAAGTCTTCCTCTGAATGGAGGATGACTTAACAGACATGCTGACATCGGATCGAGTTCTTTGAAAGATGGACTAGATGTTATTACACATTTTATTACACATAAATTCCTATTAATGCAGAAGAATTGTTAAATAAATGTTACTGCTACTGACCGCAGTAATAGTAACAAGATGGGCAGATCATTATTTATTTAGTCTCCACGTTTCCAATTTGTTCCATTTATTTCATAACTACACAAGCTTGAAAAGAGTTCTTAATATGAATCACAGAAACGAGAGCATCAGAAAACCAATTAGATCAAGTCTCCATCATTATTCCGTTACTTCCTTGTTCTCTTCAAGTTATGTCTGCGAGAACATTAATGCTCCCTTTTAAAGGCAATTCAAATAACCTTTTTTTGTAACATTAAGTCCAGATTTTCCTTCCACCTCTCTACAGAATGTAGCAGTGACCATTGATGTATTTATAAACTCATTTATAAATAGCCTGAGACTCGCTAGAAGTCTCACAGTGCCCTACAGATTTTGAATTATTCTCAGCTTCTACTTGAAACCAGAAGCAATGTTTCTTTTTCTCTGCACTGTTTTTTTTTTTCAGATCAATGATTTTCAGCTGCATTTTAATTACAAAACTGTAACACAATCTATTTTCCTTATGTATACATAATGCAAAGTGCTCCAAGAAACGTGTGTAAGAAATAAGGCTTGTTCTGAACATATCAACAGAAAAGGCTGATTCAGCTTTTGTTTCAAAAGCAGAAGAAATGGACTTGATTCTCAGCTGTATAGAAACAACAGTAAAGGGCTTTCAGGAATGAGCAAGGAGATGAAGATGCAATGTGTCTTCGCCTTTCCCCAGCCAAAGGAACGAGCAAAGCCTGTCGAAAGCAACCTCCACACATCCAGAATTCCCATCAGTTGCTCTTTTGGCATTCCACACCCTCTGTGTTGCCTGCTGATGCCACTTAAACATCCCTTCCCCTGACAGTAACACTGATAGCAATTCCAGAGATGAAGTTTGGGCTGTTAAGTCCACTGAACCACTCTGAACACATGATCAGGTAACCTTTGTACCTTAAAGGGCCTCTCTGGTACGTGTAGGAACTGAAATTCCCATTGAATTCCAAGGCAAACAATCCAATATTCTCTGCAGAAAAGCAGCACTGTTTTTAACTGACTGAAAAATAGAACTTTAAGAAAGGAGAAAACCTTTTGGGCACGACATCTCTTACTTCAAGGGTACCTTTCAAAAGGGCTTGGTGTCCCAAAGGGAATCTCCTGCTTCCAATTCTGTTGTACAAGTAAAGAACATCATTTTCCCTCACAAACAGAAGCTGTTCACACTCCTAGGCCATCAATCACAGCTCCTGGTGTACAAGTGGGGCTTACACAGACACCTTTGGCCAGACACGTCCTGCCCTTCAGCTGTAAGCCAGACACAAATCATCCTCTGTGGTGCATCCTTCCTGTGGTGGGATCTCAGCAGTAAAACGATTCCTGAATGCTTCTGGTTCATGTTGGATAATGGCATGTCTGTGCCACGGGGAAGATGGGCCTGGCAGCCCAAATCCAGGCAGAGGAGAGGGTTTGGCTGCAAGGCTCTCCCTAGCTGGCTTGTGATCCAGGCAATTCTCTCTCAACAAGAGTCCTCCAGTCACGCAGTGCTGGGAGGGGAGCAGCTCCTGCTCTGCCAGCCAGGAGATTGTGCCAAACTGCTGGGCTGCGTTTCCCCCACACGGTGAAGATTTGGGGATGCACATGAGATCACCCTGCACAGACCTCTCCGGCTTTTCTGTGGGCATCACCACCGATGTTAAATTTTGATGTCAATATATAACACGTGCTGAGAGACATATTTGACTGGCTGCTTCTCTTGGTACTCTTCCAGTTCGGCTGCTTTACCAAGACTCATTTAATAGGGAAATTTAACTGCATCTGCATGAAACTCATACAGATATAGGGCAGAAATAAATATTTCACAAATGTCAGCCTTTTTAAAAACTTTTTTAAACTCAACCAGAGGACTAGTACCGGGTGTTTGAGAGAGCAAATCTACATAATGCCCAATGTGAGAGATTCCTGAAGACGAAAATTGACTCTTGTTTTTGTTATGCTTCCTACTTCGTCCTTGGAAAACCTGCCTGTGTAATAAAACACACAGAGTTTTTCTGAGGCTGATTAACTAGCTTGTTTCCAGTAAAATTACTTTCCCTTGAGAGGACCACTAAGATTTCTTTAATGCAATCTTCAGCCATTACCACTGATTATGGCTTCGTTAAATATGAAAGTGAGGATTTGCTCTTTGCAACAGATATCGCTTTCTGCGTGAGTAAAGACTTTCCTCAGTGCTCCACTCAGAGAGAAGCGTGAACAAATATTTTATTTATGTACAGTTTTGAAGGAAGAAATTGCCTGTGGTAAGAACCCAGCTCACTGGAAAATATTTTGCCTACAGGATGAAAGTCTGGGGCACAAACCACTCCAACCTAGGCAGCCTCTGAGGCACCAGGAAGTAAAATGCAATAAACATTCATTAGTGAGATAAGCTGATGAATCACACCAATCCTTATTTGTGAATGAATCCATACATTTATTAAAATGCCAATTGAAGACAAAAAGATATTTCAATCAGTGTAAAGCCAGCTTGATAATAGGAATGGATCTCTGGCAGGTGCAATGGCTTCATCTAGAACATACATAAAATAGCCATGATTTAAGGAAAAACAGCATAGAAATTCCATAAACCCAATAGCACTTGAGCAGCACTTAAGGTTTTTTTTCCATTATCTTTCTTGTTAAATATTTCTTTGTGAATATCTAACTTAATTCTGTCTTTGGAAGAAAAAAAGGAAACAAAAGCACCCTTTAAGAATCTTCTAATCCTGAGAAAGAATCAGAGGTTTCTGTAATTAATACACTGTTCTATAATCAATATTCAGCCCAGGAAGCTTTGAAAAGATAAATTCTGGGTAAAAAGGCAACTGCTCTGCCTTGCTCTCCATTACCCAGCACCAGGGGAGTGGGTCTCGTACTCTCCTGGTGCTGCGAGATGTTTTGAAGATCACATTCAGATTCTACCTCTACAACTTTCGCACACGCTGTAAGTCGACAAATTCACCAAACACTTGCTGTAAAGGATATTCCCAGTTTCCCCACTTATCAAGGAGATTTTTTAAAGGCCTGATCTATAACCTCAGGGATCAATTTAGACAAAAGTGCATCAGATCAATAAAGTAAGGAAGAAAAAGCAAAGCAAGCAAGGAAATAGAATAGGAGGTATTACTTTTAAGAGGCACTGTATACACACCCTTACAAACAGGAACTGCTCTCATGACTGATAATCTCACTCTTGGCTTCCCTCTAAACCAGTAAAAAGTGCATTTTTAATTCTCATCTTTACATCAAAGTGCCAGACATTGGTTTCTCTCTTAGGGCCCAACACATTTCCATTGGTAGGAATTCAGCTGCTCTCAGCAGCTCTTTATGAGGAAATACAATAAAATAGGTTAGGAAATGTGCCTCCTTCTCACAACAATAACCCTTTGCATGATACAACACTAATTAATATTCACCAGTTCCTGGTGAGGTAGGTATATTCACCAGAGAAACTGTAAATGAAAGCTGTGCCTCAATTTAAATGTCACGAACTTCTTCCTGGGTTTTCTCTAGAATTTATTACCACAGCCAGAAAGAATTTCACTTTACCTCTCATGTAAAAAGTTAATATTTTACCCCCAGTACCTTATGGGATAAAGAAACTGCACAAACTTGAAAGACTGCAGCAAAAAGTCAGCTTCTAAAAAAAACTTAAGAGCTATAATTTCAATGCCATGTAATAAATTGTACTTGAAATAAGGTGAAATCATTCTGTCAAAAAGAATACAGATTGTCAAACAGCATCTTTTTGAAAACAGATTGAAATAAACATAGCAAAAGAAGAGTTCCTTCGAGAGGACTCTCTGCAATTAAAATGTTACAATGGCATCTTCTAAATTCCTCTAAAGGCAGGAAAAAAGGGACCCTGGCGAACACTAAATACCAACAGGGAAATATCAGCATCAGGAACACTAAATATCAGCAGGGAAAATGTAATCACACATTCTGTAAGCCTTGGGCCAGTCCAGCTCCACTGTTTTCAAAGGAATTTCAGTAACAATGAAGACTAAGAATCAAGCTCCAGTGCACGGTGTGAAAAGGCTAAATCAGTGAACAAATATAAATAGGAAGCTCCCCCCCATCTCTAAATCTGCATGGGAAGCCACTTGACATTGAGAGAACATGGATGGCCCCTAAATATTTTTTTCCTTAAATATTCCACTAGAAAGATTAAAAACAGGCATGAAAGATTATTTTTCTTGTGGCAAGGTCATCATCTCCTAGAGCAGTTTATGTTTTCTGCACAACTTGGGAGCAGTGCAGACGAAGAGCCAACCAACCAGGTGATACAACCAAAGATATTGATGTCAGAGCAGGGCACGCCTGCCTTTTCTCCTCTGGGAGCAGAACCACAATGAAACACAGGTATCTTTAAAAGGTGCTGGCTAAACCCCAAATTACAACAAAATTCATTGCAAAAGGGAAATGCCAAATAAGTTATCAATCTCCAGAACTATCCCAAATTCTGCTTTTGATCTAGCAGGCAGATCCAGAATGAGGGATGGGCTCCCTGGGCCTGTCCATGCAAGACTGTCTTTCAATATAAGTTATTTTCTGTGAATACGGTGTGAAACTGGCAAAACACACAAGCACATTCCTAATTTATAACAGCTTTAATGGAGCACTGAAAAGCAGCTGCTTAACTATTTATTTGTTTATGATGCTTTTTAATACTTTTTGTTTATTATCATCCTGGATATCCTTTTACAACGCGCTCGTCTCTGCCGTGAATCAACAATGATTAGGATTAAAAGCCATACAATATTTATCACAGCAATGTGTTTCCTGCCTAAGGGGAGAAGCTAAAGAAAATAAGGATTTCAATTTTAAGAACAGACAGCACAACGTTTAAAGATACTTGGGCAAATATTTTTTCTCCATAAAGGTACAATCCTGTAAAGTTCTCTTCATAGTGAGTATGATCAGAGCAGCTCTTTTCTGACAAATGAAGACAGAACAGAAGCAAAAAGGACAGTTTTGAACTAAATATAGCTTTGAAATGGGAACAGAGGAATCTTTGCAACTCTGCTAAACACCCATTGTGACCTAAAAAAAACCCTAAACCACTTTATAATATTTTTCATTTCTGTTATGGTCCCCCATTTATAAAATATATTCAACCCATGGGAAGACGATAGAGGTGGTGGGCTGTAAATCAGCAGGAAGACACAATAAAGTTATTTACTTAAAATACTTTAAATAGTCAACTCAAAAGGTAAATAAACACACTGAAAGCATAAATAAATAATGTATAAGAAAACTCTAACATTTACTTTACCAAAAGGACCCAAGACCAAAATAAAATGAATGTACACTCCTTTTAAAGATCACAGAGTGTTTCTTATCTCCACTTCTTCAGCTAAAGCAGAAGAAATACCAGCTCTGAACAAGAACACATTAAGGGTATCATAACTTATCATTAAGCTGAAAGGAACCGTGAAGGTTTCAAAAAGATTTACTGATCAGCTGGAGACTTGAGAGATCAAGGTAATGATGAATTTTAAGTGAAAACAACATAGTTGGATTTGAACTTCATCTTCTCATTTGCACTTCAATAAAAATACATTTTCCTTAGGAATACTTTTTCTTAACCAAAAAAATAAACCTCAAAAAAACCAAAACCACTAGACACTTTGTTATTAATAAAATATCAAGATGTTCAGGACAACACCTTAGACATCCCCAACTGCTATTTGAAATAGCACTAAAAATTAGTACATAAAAATCATCCAATCACAGAATGGTTTGTGTTGGAAAGGACCTTAAAAATCATCCAGTTCCACCCCGTGCCATGGGCAGGGACAGGAAAAAAGAGCATTTAACATGCCATCACCATTATACTGCTCATGGTACATTACATTTTCTAAATTAGAAGCCCCCAAATATGGGAAACCCCCTCTTTTGGCAGGTTTGGTTTGACTGAAAGAGCAGTCAGGTAACGTGGTGGAAGATGAGGGTCGTCATCACCAAAGCTTCCAACATCAAAGCTAAAATTCAAGTGTTGCAGGGATTCCAGCCACTCTTTCCCAAGTGGTTTTGGCAAGTTTGCTATAAAACACCTGTCGCTGATTGGCAAAGTCATGAACAATTACCATATCAGTCAAGGGCAATATAACGCAGAATGGAAGTTTCAGGATCTCTCCTCAAGACAGTTTGTGCCTGCTCATCTCTCCTGCCTCCTGTCTGTCACCTGACCAGGGAACGGCCAAGTGAACCCAACTCTGATGGAAAGTCCGTATTTTTCTCAGCTTTAATTAGGGACAACTGCTGTAGAACTGTCACTCAGGGTGATCTGTTGCCTTTAAACCTCGTGTGAGTGCTTTGCTTCTGGTGTTCTCCTCCCAGGCACAAATCCCTCATGATTATCCCCCCAAAAAAGAACCCACAGAAAGGAAAATCGTTTTGCATTACAGCAGCTTGAGAAACCAGTGGGGGAAAATGAGAAAGAGTTATAGGAATGACGAATAGCACATTAAAAATATATTAAAAAGGTGTAGTGTAAAATGAGATAATAAAAAACAGGTTAGTAGAAATTCATCCCCAGTGAATCATAATTTTAAAATATTTGCAGAAACAAATGGAATTACAATATAAAATCCCAATTATTTAGACTTGACTCGAGTATCTTCCTGCCTTACACATTTACCAAAGAACCATAGAGATGCTGAAAAAGCTTTTTAAAATATAAAGTAATGAGAAAAATAATTTTCTCGTAATAAAATCTTCGGCAAACAAGTTATAACTGTATAACAAAAAATTCACCTATTATAACTTCCTAACTGCTCAAACTTCCTGCAAATGCACTGAAAGCTAATCCTGTGAGAGGTGTAGAAAATCTCTTTGCTGCTAGGAGATTCCAGCTGGAAATTTGTGCAGCAAGGTTGGTAATGGGGATGGGTTAACTTCGTGCTTTGCTCTTAGCAGTTCACACTGTCACACAAGGACTGACACTCAAACACAGAGCTTCATGATTCTTTTATTTCCAGAGGAGCAAACATTTGGTGGCAGATTTTTCAGTATTTCATACAATTGCAAATTTATTTGGGGTACTGCTGAATTTGGAATTGACTGCAGATCTCACACTGCTAGATGAAACCTACAACCTGGGAATGAAACTTGCTTGGCTCTTTTGTTCTGTTGGTTGTTGTAGAAGGTCACAATGTGAGGAAGTGCTGCTTCATTTGTCCTAGAAATGGAAAAAAGCCTTTTTTCTTCCCAGTGTGTTTCTGTCTCAAAAGCTGCAAGTATTTGCTGTGCAACCTATCCCAGAGTTCAAGGCTGTTGGTTCAGAAATGACTGGTTGAGTAGCTCAAATCATAGAACCAATACTCGGAAAAGCCTTTTAAGATCATCAAGCCCAAACATCAGCCAGCACCAGCACCACGTTCACCCCTAAACCCCATCCTCAGGTTCCACCTCCATGCATGTTTTGAGCACTTCCAGGGATGGTGACTCCAGCACCGCCCTGGGCAGCTGTGCCAGCTGTTCAAATCCATAGCAATCCTCACTGCCTTTTTGCAGCCTTTCACTCTAACAGGCCCTCCTGTGTGCTCTTTAAAACGCTCATCAATTGGTCAGCACAGCCAAAATTCCCCCTCTGCCATCATCATCATCCTCCATGGCTACTTGCCACCAGCAATTAGCACACCAGTGTCAAAATGACATTTCCTCATCACTCTTTATATACCCCATGTGATTGTCAGCTGGCTAAATGTGAGGAAGAATTTGTTCTTGAATGCTTTGCATGCATGTAATCATTTATGATATTGGCATATCAACTGGGTATATGTCGTTAAAAAAGAAATTTACTAAATGGCAGGTGTGAATGGCTGTAATTTATTCATTCTTTCTGCAATTCAGCTGTCAAAATTTCCACCTAAAATTATATTGTTAAAAATAATAATAAAAAATAGATCCAATAACAGAAAATTACTTTTTTTTTCTCCCGCCTAAGGACTAGAGGTGGCAATCACATTCAGCCCTAAATCATTTATCCAATCTTGAAATTGTTGTTGAAGTGACGTTAAGAACAGGAAGGGAAACATCAGTGTCAAGACAATGACTCTTTTCCGATGAACTCTGTATATCAGAGCTGCTTGTGTGCTGCACTGGATAACAGCTGCTGAGTCAGACAGGGACCTAAAGAACAAGGTATCAGCTCCCAAATGCACAACCTCAGATTCCTGCCATGGCAGTGCTATAGAAGCAGAATTCTCAACATATTTGACTCTTTTTTGGGAGACAAGTCTCTAGTTTTCCCCCAGAGGGTGGCTGGGCGCTGAACAGGCTCCCGGAGGAATGGTCATGGTTCCAAGCCCTCCTGAGCTCAAGAAACCTCTGGACAATGCTCTCAGGTACAGGGTGGGATTGTTGGGGTGTCCTGTGCACGTAGTGTGCACAGGAGTCCTGTGCATCCTGTCCAGGAGTTGGACTCCATGATCCTGATGGGGCCCTCTCAACTCTGGATATTTTGTGATTCTGTGATAGTTTCGCACAGTGACTGCATCCCAGTTTAGCAAGGACTGAATTAATCTAATCAAATTATAGCCATGGGAAACTTAAACAATCTGATAACACACCCCACACTGCTGTCAAAGGAGAACCAGAGTCCCTTTGGTAGTGTGGTTCATCCACTGCCCTAAAAACCTTGAAGATGAGATGAATGATCCTCAAGAGTAGATAACAACTAATTTTTAATTTGGCTGGAATTCAGGGACATTATTGTTGTCATAATTCTGACCTGAGTCACCACGCAACTGCCAGGTAAGCCTGACCTTCACACCACCCACCCTCACTGAATTTGATTCCCATGTCTGGACCAACCACCCTGATTCCCTCTAATCACTTGCTGGATCACCTCAATCGCTGTCTCACTCAACAATGAAGTCAATCTTGTGAGGTGCAAGGCAACCTCAGCAAAAAGCTGAGCTCTTTTCCTACCACAGAATGAAACGGAGGCACTTCAGCACCCTGAGGGATCTGAGCCTTCTGGGGAAAATGAGAAAATTGCGGGAAAATAAATTGTTGGGATTTGAGGTTATAAAGCCTCCTTTCAAAAGCAATGAAAAGATGTCACTCAACAGCAGGACAAGGCCTTGGACTTGGCTGATAATTTAGATATCAGTGAACTTTGGCTGTTTACAAATCCCGAGAGAAACAGACACTAGATTCCATTAGCAATCCAGCAGCTTGAGGTTTCATTTTGAGGAAAAAACAACCAAACATACACAAAAAAAGGGACGCGCTCCCCAAACTTAAGGTCAAAAGCCCCGCAATCATGAACAAGATTTAAACCATAGAAATCACACTGCTCACAGAGCACCACAGGAGCGATTTGTTAATGAAACCACGTCTTAATGAAGGTGTGGTGCAGAGATAGATCTCCTAAATAGAACAAAAACTCTCTTCCTGCCCCTCAAGTATCCTTCAGCTCTGTCTTATTTTTGTGATCTATCACACCTAGAAAGGCAGCAGAGGCTGTGCCAAAACCAGAAAAACATCTGTACAGGCAGTCGTGAAGTGACGTGCCAACAGCCACACAAAGCCCCAGTACCTGTAGAAAGAAGCACAGCATGAGAGAGATTGCCAAACCTTTACAAAAACCAGCCAGCTCTGGGTTCTGCAGGAACACTGAGGTAAAAAATTGAAACTACACTTGGTCTCTATTCAAATAATGAAAGTGAGATTCAGTGTTTGTCTTACGTTATTCTGGGTGAAAAATAGTGCCAGAAGCGAAGATTAATACAAGGGAGACAAAAAAGCAATTATTCTTTTATATATAAACAGTCACTCTGCACTTAAATTTTATCTTTATATATTCTATAAAGTTATATATTCATTGTCAACTCCAAAAATCCTTGATATTTTCACAATTATTCGCTGTGATTGCTGAAAGTTTTTAACTGCCATTCTCAGAAGCTGGAAGTGTGCTGTCCCTAAATGATGTCTGCTACTACTTTCTGTAACTTGACTTAAATATGGATTTGTTCTCCAAAGTTCTACTTCAGTAGGGGGGTTGTAGCCCTGCTGGAAGGACATTGTGTGAAGGGCTTGCACTAAGCTCACAGAGTAAAATAACTCATGCAGGGTACAATCCACCCAGTTCCCCAAACACAAAGGTTGTTTAGAGAAGGTCTCTGCTTCAATTCATTAATATTGTCCAAAAATTGACCAAGTTACAGATATCTGCTGATGATACCTGGACAAAACACGGCTTAGACCACACAAAAAGCCACTGAAACCCACCGGGAGAGGATTTAACCAGACTTTAAATGACGACTGAAACATCAGTGTTGTAGGAGATGTGTTTTTTCTCTTGCTAAACCAACACAAAAAAGATTCATTAAATCGTTTTTATTATTTGTCCTCATTAATTTAAAGTATGCTAAATGCATGGCTTGGATAGAATGCTGTTACAGTATAACTGAAGTAATTTAGCATTAATTTCAGTATCTCAAATCATTCATCCCAAGCAGACCATGGAAAATGATCATTGTTGTATTAAAATAAAACATGCTCCAAAATGGTTCAAGCACTATGGATGAAATACAGCTTTCAAAATAAACATTCATCCAGAAGGAATATCCTTAAATCTTAAAAGCTGTTAAAAGCTCTGACATTACTTGTTTTTATTATTTTAAAGGTGTTTCTCATGAGCCTAGATGATTTTGTGATTTATCTTTATTTTCTTACTGTAGTTCCAAGTTCAACCTACAATTTCATGCCAAAATGCTAAGCAATTAAGAAATTATTACACCCTACTGCTTCTGAATTTCTCTGTCCTTCAGATAACTGCTAATTTAGCACCAAAATGGCACATTAGAGTCGTGGGCCCAGTGGCTGTGGTTGTATCTTGATTTACAGAGTCCTGGAAGGGAAGTGCAACGTGAGGCTGTGACAGAGCTGCACAAATGATTCACTGTTTTCACTTGCTGATACCACTGAACAAAGAACATTTCTTGGGGACCGTGAGGACAAAATTTTTTAGGAGTTATTGCTCCTTTCAGAGGACATCTGTGCACTGTCCCTGTTATAAATGGGAGCTCCCACTGCACCTTGGCAGTGAGGTACCACAGCTGTGGTTTGCAGAACAAATGCCCAGTGCAGGAGGAAGGGCTCTGTGGTTGGGCTGCTGATGGCATCTGGGGAAGGAAGGGTGGACTGGGAGAGCATTCCAGACAGGGAATGGGCCGTTCTTCTGCCTCTTGTCCATCAAAAATGGAGAAGCGGTGGATCTGGTCTGATTTTGGAGACCACGTGGAAAAGTGATGGATGTGCCCACTGATTTTGGAGACCACATGGCCCCAAAGCATGGACTTGGAGGCTCTCCAAGGAGAGAACTGCCATTGGAGGCAATGTGATCCTGTGCTTTCCAGGCCCCTGCGGCACTGTAGCTGCAGAGTGAATATCGCTTTGGGAAAAAAACCCAACTTGCTGTGATCATAACTTTTTCTGTACATTCTCCACTGTAGCTTCTGGCAACTGGCTACTTGTTTGAATTACTTCCCAGTTAATGAGTTTGCAGGGAACTACCAGCCAATATTTCATTTAATAGCTTCTTCTCTTAGTCCTTTTCCATTTTTTTCCCTTACTCTCCAACAATGCGTTGTCTTTGTTAGATGTTCAACCTGGTATGTGTCGTTTTCGCTTTTATTTAATTGCTTTTGACTTTCAGTTGCCACGGTGCCCTTTTTCATGTAATAACAGACAGCAAGGACTGCCAGCAAAGCTGTGAATTTTCAAGGGTTACTGCAATTTTTCTCTCCTGTAAATCTATTCCTTATGATAAAAGGAGCAGTATACATCTGTTCTGCAATAGAGAACTCATTATCTTTTGGGGCTTCTATTAGCTACAAGCTGTGCAACATATTTTTTTTACAAAGGATGGTCATTTGCAAGTGAAGTAGGGGATCTGTTGGATACATTTAGCAAGAGATTTCCTTTGTCATTTCTACGGTTGGAGCGCAATGCTAAAAAGTTAAGAAATTAGTGAAAAAAAAGACCACAAAAAAAAAAAATCTCAGCTAAAAACTTATAGAAGGTCCAAGTTTTCTGCAGTTCACCAGCTGCCATGAAGAAGAAAGGTTAAATGAGACAGAAATAAAGAAAAGAGTACACTTGCATAGGGCAACCCCATAACCATAAGTGTGTAAATGTATCTCTTTTTTCTTACTCTGTTCATTTCTCTCTTACAGCTTAAGTGAGGCATTAAGAAACGTATAAAGTTGTAACACTATGGTTTTTCAGTAAGTTTAATACAGTGGAATGATGTCACCTTCAGTGGTTCTTGAATATCATTAGTAGGTGTCTCCCAGCCTCTCGAGAGGTCTATTTCAGAGATGATTTAATTATTCCTAAACTATTCTTAACAGAAATTAGCACATCAAAGCAATGAGAAACCAATGAGAAAATTCCCTTTGTAGAAGTCCTCAAGTTCATGTATTGAGCCTGTGTGATTCTAAAAGGTACCAATTGTGGAAGTGTTGTAAAAGGAGGACATAAAGTGATAAAGTACTTTATTTTCACTCCTGAAAATTCAGTTAAGTGAAATATTCCTTCAAAACTCTCAATGTTTTACAGACAGGCTGCTGCAATGTAGTTTTCCAGAATATATACATACATACATATATATATACATATATATAAATCTTAGGAAGGCATATGAGTCAGTCTTAATTTCGTTTTCCTTGTACATGGCGCTCTTATTTACATTAAAGAGTCAAAATCAATCCCTGCTGCTATTTAGTAGCATCAGCTTTGAATTCAGTCTTTAACAAGAGCTTTGTCCACACCACAGTGAAAGAACCTGGACACCTGACACTTTGATTTTAAAAATAATTCCAAGATGGATTAACATAATATAACTAAGAAATAAGAAGCATTCAGTTATTATCAATCATTTGGTAATTCCACTCCATAAAAGACAGGTCCCAATAATTCTTGTTCTCCAATGCCATAGCTGAAAGTCTTGTTAACAGGGGTCTCAAGGCAAAGGAGTTCCAGATCATTGGGCATTTTATGTCACTTTAATGTTTAGGGAGGCAGCTGAGGAAATATATTGGCTTACACTCCTGTTCCAGCATTCATAATAGACAGAAGTTATAGGCCAAATGAAGGACCAGGTTTCCTTTTTTAATAGATGCCTGCAATGTTATTTCCATGGTATAAAGTATAATTAAATTCAAATATTCATCCTATTAAACATTTCAACTTTAGTTTGAATCAAGCACAGAGATACATTTGCTGGTTTGCTCTGCCGAGCTGCCTGCGTGCAGAGCAGATGAACAAGGGAGATAGGCTGGGAAGCAGGTTTATTCCAGCACCTGTGGATTTTAAGATTAGATTGGCCATTTCTTTTTATGCAAAATGTAAACATATCTGCCATTACCTCTAAGAGAAAATTAAGAACTTGTAAGTTATGATTGATGTGGCAGCTAACGTATAGAGATATACAACAGTGTTTCTCCTTTTCCTCGATATTCAAATCAGTCCATGGTAACTTTGTCACAAATCTGATTTACCAGCAGGGTTGGCGAATGACTTCTTCCTCACTTACACTCTCTTGAAACAAACCCACAATCAATAAACCCTATTTTTTATCTCTCCTGTGAAGGAACACGTGTTTGGTGGCCGGTGGGAGCTCAGCACTCAGCACTGCTGGCAAAGCTGGTGTGCACGTTAATGGGCGAGGGCTGTGTTCAGATGTGCCTTTCCCCTTTGGCTCTGCATTGCGACTGATGGATGAAAAATTACAGCAGTATCGACAAAACAATAATATCATCGTGCAATGTATGTGCAGGAAGATTTGTTACTGTCTGCTGTTAAATTCACGAACTCAAAGTTGAGCAGTTTCATCAGACAACCCCAAAAAGATCCACATTTTAAATTGCACCATCACAGCTCGGTGTAACCAGGCTGGGGAGGTGACCCAGCTGATCCGTGGTAGGAGAGAACAGAAGTCATGACAGAACCTGTGACAACACAAAACGCAACAAGGACAATTCCTACACTCTCAAGAAGTGAAGGACAAAAACATAAAATAAAATCTGTGCTACTTAGACTATGTAGTTTTCACCTAAAAACTTCTGCTGGCACAGTAATAAATGCTCTGAGAATATCAGCATTAGAGTCTCCAATCCTACAAGCGCTGAAAAAACAATGTTTAAAATTGCGTTTTGAGACTAAAATTGTAACCTCATGCAGAAAAACTCCTCGTGAGAGCTCATAGGAAGGAATGTTCCTTGAGTTTCCTTTCAGTTCTTTTCCTATAGTTCAGTGCTGGGGCAGCATTAAAGACCATCAAGGCTCTCTCCAAAACTAGTAGATATGGAAACTTTTAACTAAAGAAAATCTGTATCTTTTAAAACACCTTGGACCTGACAGTCCTTCTGTCTGGAGAATCCAGACGAAACATCCTTCTGGGGAGAACACTTTCATCTCACCCTCCTGAGGAAGGACATTCCCAGGCCCAGTGACACAAGAGGCCTCTGCTGTAGCTGTGCTGCAGAGAGACAGAACAAGGCTTTGCCAGGGCAATCTCATGTCTCCCATCCACATGATCAGGTATTTCTTCCATCCTCTATGACTACTCTGGGCGTTTTGGGTTTTTCTGTTCTTTTTTTAAAATTTAATATCTTATCCCACCAGAGCTACCCCTCCTCTGTTCCAGACCTTGACTTTGCAGAATCTGAAGAGCAGCCGTCGGAAAGCAGATTTAAGAGGACATGCAGAGCTGATTAGGTGACAACTGTTAACTTAGAGAACTTTAAGAATCTTAGCTTGAATTTTATGTGAGGGTAAAGGACAGCATTAGCAACATAATTTTTTAAGAAGAAAATATCCAGAAGTAGTGCCAGTCTGCCTGAAGATTACCAATTAAAATTTTTTCCACTCTGGCAATGATAGTGCAAAGTTATGAAAGAACTTCTGAATTGAAGCTAGATAACCACCAACCCTAAACAAAATGATCTTTATTCTTAGAAAGTACAGCAGCACGCAGCACATGCAAATCCATGCCACTTTACATCTGTCTGTTTTCCAGTTCCTACTGAACCATCCCCAAACACCCAGTATCCAACAAATCCACAGTCTGGCTCCTTCTTCAGCCCTCTCCCAGCTGTAGATCTTTGTTTATCTCGGCAGAATTATACAACATGCTTATCTTTTTAGATCTTTGCTTATCTCTTTGGTATTAGAAAAAATGGAAGTTTGGGGAATCATGGACCTACAAATGACACTGGGAGTTCAGAAGCTCTTTTACTGCCCTGCTTTCAGTACTCTACTGGGTTACAGTTCTGGGTGAAAATGAACTATTTAAAAGGTATCACGTTAAATGTTGTTTGAGCGTTCTTGTTGGAGGAAACGGGGACAGCTGATTTTACAGTTAATTTTATAGAATAGTTTGCCTTATTGTCCACAGAACTCTCAAATAACCAAGTTTACAAGGAGAAGCCTATTACTCAAAATAAATTAATTGTACCATCAACTTGGTTCTTATCAGAGGTTTTTACTGGGAGACCACTTAAAGATGGGTTCTATATAAAGACATTGTAGATAGAGAAGACAGCTTGAGTCAGTGCCTGCTGCGTTTCCAGTCTGCCATTAACTCATCTGTGGTAAATAACACAGGAAAAGATGTGTAAAAAGCAAAACCATGTGCTGAACCAAGAGCAAATAAATAACTTGTGCCACTGGTGTTACTGGGCAAGAGCTGTTAATGGGAAGCAGTAAACTTAATTAAGGTTTGGCAGTAAACGAAAAATGAGTTTGTTGGCTTTTTGTTTTTAATTCTACTCTCGGTCCCTGGTTTATTCACTGCACCCTCTTTCCCTTCCCATCCCCTGCCTTCTGCAATAAATGAGCTGCTTTCTACAGGGCACAGCTGCAGCCACCTGAACAGCAAAGAAATGAAGCCACACACACACGGAATGGACACAGCCAGCACTGACCAATGAACCCTCACGGTGGCATTTTCTGGCTTTTCTTCCGAGCTGTGATAATAAAAACCATTCAGGAAGGCTTTGTGAGATTAATTAACAGAAGCCAAAAAACCTGAACAGGCTCTAACCTTTCTAATTTCATGGTGTATAAAACAGAAGTAACACAGACGATTATCTCACAGGGAGAAACTCAAGACCTACAAAAGGTTTAGTAATTCTGAAATATTTACAGAGACAGACACAGTGAATGTTACGTCACTGAGATCAGGAAAAGAGCAGCTTTTTGTGCTCACATGGAAACGGAACCTCTGCACTGAGTTATATATTCTGCTTTTCTTCCTGTTTACCATTTCTCTTAATTTTATTTCACCTCCCTTTGCCCTACATAACAGGTGGGTATAATGTCAAAAACTGCATAAAAAATAGATGGAGTAAATTCGGCAATTTGTACTGCATTTGACATGTTGGGATATTGTGATATTATATAAAGATATTTTTATGGAAAGGAAAACTTCATCTGGACTTTTATCTTTCACTGCCAAATTGGGTGATTTTTATGGTATAAACATTCATGCTTTCTACAGAGTTTTGTATTTGGACTAAAAGTGCATTTGCTAAAAACAAGCAAACTAAAAGCAAGCATGAGTGAAGTGAAAAGAAGATCAAGTTGAAACCAAATCTAATCTTCTTAAAGTAAGACTTAGCCTGTTCCGTGGATTCAACTACAGAATATTTTTTCACTGGTGAAACGAAAAAGGAGTATTCAAAACCATAAGATCAATTATCTTAAAGAAATATAAGAATTAAAAGAAATATATAGGTGCAAAGAAATTTTCTCTTTTAAATTTAAAATACATTTTATAACTTCAAAAACCCATCATTCAAAACAGAATGGAAGATATTTGGTTCCCCTTTTGCCCTGTTTTAAGACAACAATACTCCTCAAATTTGATAAAAACTCTCCAAAGTTTCGGGGTGCCAAAATTGCAGATTTGAGATCCTGGCTGTTGTGCACACAGGTCACGACTGAGCAGAGCTTCCAGTACAGTGAAACAAGTAAATAAATGAGCAAACCAAACATGAACCAAGAGCACATAGAGAGAATTTGAACTTTTAACTCCCATTCCTTCATTTCACTTCTCTGTAGCACAACATGATCATTACAAGGATTAGGTATCCATGAATCAGTAGGACATAATTTAAAAGTCTGAGTAAGCAACCAAATGTTTACCCTTCCTAAACAAATATATGACAGACATCAAACCCGATTTCATGCCAAACGTTGATTTGGCTTTGGAAGTTGCCTTTAAGCTGATGACATCCAGCTGAAAGACACTCAGTCATCCCGGCTGACATTCAGTTTAGTGGTGAGTGAGCATTTCACAGCTCCCACGGCTCTCACTGGTTCACTGGAGGATTCATCACCCTCCGGAGTCACCGATTTCTTCCCACTGACTCTAGAGGGAAGTAGAGGACCGAGCTATGATCCACATCTCGGGCATCACATAAATCCTCCCACTCTACAGCTCTGGCTATTTTACGGCCTCGTTGGGAAGGTGGTTGCAGAGGTTTGTTGATGCACAACCCAACATCTACCACATTTTAAATTTTTTTTTTTTTCTTTTTTTTTCTTTTTTTTTTTTTTGGTGGATATTGACTATACTTAGAAATTGAACACTGTTCTTTAAACATTTTTAAGGCCGAACTTTAGAGTCTTGAGTTTGATGGCAAAGCTCCCAACGTATTCCCCACAAGCTGTATTTCAGCTTGGAGTGAACAACACTTTTAAAGATTAAAATCACCCCCAAACTTCCCTAAGCAGCCTCTATATCTCAGTATTGCTTCTATTACAACAATAGCGTGTGCCAACATGACCATTTGGGTTTTAAACACCATTTTAAAGAAACATCAGTAACTAATAAAATATCACATTTAAAGTATTACATCTTCCTCCAGCAATTAGAGGGAATTATTAATTCCCTGTATCTTTTTGCAATGTTCCACATGCTCTATTATAACAAATGTTATAAAGATAACACTAGGCTCAACATTATTCAGCATTTAACAATTAATTTACATAATGTAAATATTAATGTAGCCTTGAGCACTGTGGGACTAAGGAATTCTAAACACTGTGCATTTCATTTCCTCTAATACTGCAGCGAGTTTCTTCCTGCAGGACACTTGGGAGATCCTTGGAGGGGTTCATATTGTGTATTATTATAATAAAATAAGGCATGAACTTTTTAAAACTCAAAACGTTCTTCTAGAACTACCTAAGAATCTCTTAGTGATCCCTCTTCTATAGATTTTTATGTTCATTGTTAAAAGATTCAGGACCGTTCTTCATTGGAGCTCTCCCAAATGTGTTTTGGTTTATAAATCCCAAAGATTTATGATTCTGTCCACAGGGTAACATGACTGAGAGCAAGAAACAATGATTTTATTTTTCTCTTCCCCTCTATGCTGAGCATTGCTTTTTCAGACACAAATAGGAAAGGTAATAATATATAATCTACATACAAAGATGTCGATATTTTCTCATTAACAAATATACTCCAACCTTTAATGTAGCCAGATTTCCTTCCCTGCTTTCTATCAGACCTACACCTGCTGCAGCTTTTGTCAACCATCTCTGTGAACATCCCAAATAATAAATGAATTTACTGGATCTACAAGAGGTATTTTGATGTTTTGTAATAATTTTAAAACTTGAAACAGATAATGCAGAGTTATTTGTCCAACTCTGAAAGGACGCTTCAGAATTTGAAATTCAAGCCATTTTACTTAACTATAATAAATATTAAATCTCAACCACACAGTGGAAATTTATGAATTAAGATGTGAATACATATACACACTCCAGGTACGTGATGAGCACATCCAAACATCATCGTTCACTTTTTCAAGCCGACAGAAAATATCTCCATAGCAACTTGTAGTTGCCAAATGTGGCAGCCATTCCCAACCACACAAAAAAAATTAATTGGCAAGCAAAAATTTGTCTTCTTGAAAATTAACTCGAAAAGCCAAAAGTAGGAGTAACAACTGCTGTATCTTGTGTCAGTGTTTTCCCAGGCTGGTCTGAAAAATTCAAGTGATTTGCTTAAAATTAAACATAAATAAAACTATAAGTGCTCAGCAAATTTCAGGAAAAATTAGGAATCAGTACCTCAGAGCAGCTTTCATGGGACCCATTCCCAACAGTGATTTGCAACAAAAGACGCTGAATATGTATTTACATGAGCAAGAATGTATTTCAAGAAGTGCCATCTACCAACACAGAAATATATATATTTCTTGGCAGCTTATGGGCAATAAAGTTCTTACTGTGTCACGGATCACAAGGTCACAACTCACATCAAAGCTGAGACTATCAAAGCCACTTCAGATATCCAAGATGCTCGCCTGAAAATATTTCTTACACATTTAAAGAAAAAAGAATCCCCCAAATCAGTACCCTTTAAGACATAAATTTTTAAAAAAATAAAGTTACAAAATCCATCTTCCAGAGTTTGCAGTTTAACACATGAGAAAATACACAGCATATGTGATGCAGAAGAGGTCAGGAGTGCTGTAAGGCAAAATTATTTCAATTCCTGCCTTATGCACATTAAGCCCTTGCCCTCGCAGCTCTGAAGCACTCTGAGACTATTCCTCAACACGAGCCACGACAGAAGCAGGGCAGGGTCAGAGAGGTGAGGAAACATGCTGCTCTGGAAGGTGTGAGGCATCCCAGATTTGCTACAGCCACGGGGAAAGAAAAGATGCTGCGCAGAGATCAGAGAGAGGCCGCGAAACAAAGCGTGGGTGGAACGGCACAAACACAGCGCCCACGAGAGGCACCACCAGCTTCTCCTCGTGGCCATCAGCCTCTGCAAACATTTCAGTGTTTCTCTCTCCATGGCTCTGGTGAGTGGACAACTCTGTGGAGCATTTCTTTTTTTGTTATTTCACTTTTTAATACCCCAGGAAAATAAACAAAACAAGAGAAACAAAAAAAAACCCAGGAAAAATAACACTTTTTTCCCCCCAGTCCATTTTCAGTGGGAAAAAATTTGCAGTTGCAATTTTTGACCAGGACTTTCATTTCTTGAAAGTATTTCCCCCTTTGCACTACAAAGCAAAGATGAAAGGTGTTTATTTTTTTAGCTACTGGATAAAGGAAATGCTGCATAATGATGGAAGTTGTACCAAGTCTGCAGGAGATCTTTAAATACATCTATGGATGAAACCTAAATGGATCCACAGACTAAATCCTGCCACTTGCAAGAAGTCATTTAGAAATAAACTGGCTGGTTCTGATTTTCTCGGAAATTTGACATAAATGAGAATTTTGGGAGAGTGGGGAACAAATGGCCATTCTCAGCTGGCACATTCCCCTCAGCTTCCAGTTGTCCTCGTCCCAGGATCATAAAGAATGAAAGACAAAAGCTGGCAATTAATTTTCACACCTTTGAAACAGAAGTGAGGAGAAATGAGGATTCCCCACCCCAAAAAGCTTTGTGTGCCTTCTCTCCATGCACTGACAGGAATGAAGAGACAGCCTCAGCTGCAAACTGACACATCCCACCAGGAACACTGTCAAGGAGAGGAGGATTTAAGGACATCCCATGACAATCACAGCAGCCATGTCTCCTGCCAAGACTCTATGAAGCAGCCACATCCCACTGTCTCTCGATCTCTGAAGTCCCCTCAGATCAGTCTGGGGAAAAAGTGTGCTTTAGTGCAGGCTTGAGAAAGCAGAATAAACTGAAGAATTATCTGCGAGCAAAACTACAAAAAGTTTTACTGGAGCACAAGTCCTCAGTGCTTAGCATCAGGCCATTAAAATTCTTGGCAGCAGCACGCAGTCCTGGCTTGCCAATGGCCCACTTTCATGCAGCCTATTTTTGTTTAGAAAAAAACCTTCAGAACATCCTGAATATTAAACCTTTCTTCAAGCTATAATGATCAGGGAGATTAGCTCTGATCAGCAGTTTTAGGCCATATGTAAATTCAGTGTCCCTAGGCAGAGTAGCAAACCATGAAATACCCTTCTTTTCTCCCTTTGGCTGGCAGGAATAAGGAGGCTGCTCCACAGATCCTCATTAATATTGGTCCACACCACCTATTTAACATTCAACAGGTTGTAATTCCTGGGCCTGTGAGGGACTAGCCTGCAGCTAAGGTATACCAGATTGGAAAGAGAAAAGCCACGATAACAAAGAAACCTTTACTTCTTTCAGTTTTTCTTAATTAACACTTTTTTAATGTTTTCGCTTCTTTGGCTGCTGAAGCCCAAGCAAATTTAGAAATATTTAAGAGGCATCAGCACTACCCATCCTCATGTCTTATGAAAAGGCTAAAATCTGTAAGCTGAGTAAGATTTTTTTCCTCTACTCCAGCACACAGTGCTTAAAGCCCTCAGGGCACACCAAAGTAATACAAGGATGTACCAGCACTGAGTAAATATCACAACACTTTTTATGGAACAATATATTTAATATAGAGCCATGGTGGGCATGAACAAACTCCCTGCTACAGCCTGGGCGGGAGAGCGTCTCTCCCTGGATGAGGTCTGAGAAAACAATCCCTGCCTTTATCAGGAAATTTGATTTAGTTTCATTTAGGAAAGAGACATCTCCATTCAGCAGCAAAACGCTCTGAACAAAGGCTCTTTGAGAAATGGCTTCCAAATTGTGGTGCCTGGCAGGAGGTGGCACAATCAGCAGCTGGGGATGTGTCTGTGCTGGGGCTGCTCCGAGCTCAGCACGGACTCGTCTGCTCACTCTGCTTTGAAGAGAATGTTAATAATGCTGTAACTGCTGCTTTAATCTATAGGGTGATCCAGGAAAACATTCAGAATTCTGATGTCCTTCCCCTACACTTTCCAGTTGGAGAAGCTACTTGTAAAGGAACCGAAGCGGGAAGAGGGGGAAAACGAAAAGCTTGCCTGCTTGCTTGCTTCAAAAAGGATTGTTCAGCTTGAAGAAAAAAAAAATTAAAAAAAAAAAGAAAAAAAGAAAAATGAGTTAAAACTTTATTCAATAGCAATGAAGCCTGAAGCTGATAATTTCAGCTTTCTGGGATACAGCTGTAGCAATGAGAAAATAAGAGCTCAAAGGATGGATAAACTATATTATCTTAACTAGCAAAGGCAAGCCTTCAAAAAACGAAATTGGAAAAGAAAAGCTATACTATTAACTTCTTTTTTCCCTGCCTAAGAAAATATGATCAAATTTTCAATTCTTTAGTTCTCTCCTAGTAAGCCTGCAGCACACACCAAGCCTGCTGGAAGTGTAACCTCCCCAAATGAAACTGCCAAATAAGCAAGATTACAACAAGCCCAAGAGGCACGTCTATCTTTTGGTCTTATAATTATTTGGAGTACTGTCGGTTTTTTCTAACAGAAGCTATGATAGAGTTCAGCCTAAAATCACGAAGGCAAAACCGTTTAAATTAAAAAAAGAAGAAGTTTGCAAAACAATGCTCGCGAGTGTGTCCAAACTGTAATGTCTGCAATTTCATGATCCATTACCCTGTCTGTTAAAACATGCTGATGTGTCCCCACTGCTCCTGTTTTCTATGGCCCTTCTCTGCCCCAGCTAGGAACCCAGTTCCTGTGTCAAATTTTGGCCAGTCAGATTTGGGGACAACTCATCCCATCTGCACAAGACGTTGACATAACAAGAGCAGTACTGCCCATGTTACGTTGATCAAACCTGTGGTAAACTTTGTTTGCTAAACCTGCATCTATTTTGATAACCTTGTATAGCAGTGCAAAATCCATTTGCTCACAGCCACACCAGAGACATTTCAGTATCTCAGGTCCCTCCATTAAGAGAATTACATTATTTTAGTCTTATTTCTATTTTTTTGGTTTATATGAATATTCATTCTGTGTCTGGCCTCTATTTGCCAGAAATTCTCAGTGGTTTTAGGGTATGAGCTTTCTGTCCAACATGGTTTATCTGAGTAGTCCTTCAACTTGTTCATATTTTTGCAGAATTTGTCAGACCAAAAACCTTAAACCACTTTTACTTAACTGCTGCTGGCACTGGAATTACTGTCTCTGGGTGGGATGTAGATCCCAGATCCCAAGCACCCAGATCCCATTTTTCTGCCTTAAGACAATGAATTGATGCCTCTTAGCAGAAAAACCCAAAGCAAGTTCAATTGAAACACATCAGTAGGAAGCTCATTCACTTTATGTCCATCCTGGCTTCATCCTTGTGAAAAGGAGGGATAGGGGTTTTTATAGGGCATATAGTGACAGCACAAGGGCAAGAGTTTTAAACAGAAGAAGGGCAGGGATAGATGGGATATTGGGAAGAAATTCTTCCCTGTGAGGGTGCCGAGGCCTTGGCACAGGCTGTCCAGAGAAGCTGTGGCTGCCCCATGCCTGGAAGTGTCCAAGGCTGGATGGGGCTTGGAGCAGCCTGGTCTGGTGGAAGGTCCCTGCCACGGGGAACGGGATGGGCTTTCAGGTCCCTTCACCCCAAACCATTCTGTGATTCTGTGATTCCAGGGCTCGCTCAACCCCAGCCCAACCCTGCAAAGGTTAAAATTCCTCTGACTGTGGCACTTCCACAGCCTGTGGGAGGAAGAACCTATTCTTGAATACAGGAGGAAACTCGATAGTGTTTAATAGTTTGATTTGCTATTATGTGCTACTGCATAAGTTTTATTTTAATATCATGCAACTGCTGTGATTGCATTTTTATAATTGGTGCTCTGCCCCAGAGGAGAACTTTTTGAAGAGTAAAAAATGCTACCTAGGTGCTGACTCAGAGAATTTACAGAGTGCTTTGGGTAGCAGTACTTAGGTATGAAGCTTTCCAGCAAAGGTGCTGCAGGTGCTAAAGAATTCAAACTGCCAGATCAATGACGTTAATTAATGGTTCATGCAACAAAATATAAAAGAAAATTAAGGTAGTGAATTAAATCCTGAAAACAAAGTCCCGTAGAGAGTCGAGCTGAGATGCTGACAAGCTTCTGAAATTTTGTGTATTCTAACAAATCCAGGGCTACATTATGGCCACATTCTGAATCAAAGAGCTGGTGGTGTAGCGGGGATGGTTTTTGCTGTGCTAAATAGGGATGGTTGCCAATTTCATCTCCAAAGATTCAGATTTGTAGTACACGGGCTTTTAGCAACAGTGAGCCTGTGTGAGTTTCACTGACATTCCTACATCCATTGATTTCACAGCATACCAGCCCCAGCTGACACAAGGAATTGTCATTTAAGAGCAAGCTACAAAGAGATCTTTCGCTAACGCTCTCTTTAACTTCAGCGTTTCAGATGCCTTCCGAACTTCTCAGAGACATCACAGCAGCACAGGGTTGATGGCAAGAAATGACAGATAAAAAAATTTTAAATAACACCTCTTTAAAAATTTAAAGCTCCTTTAAAGAGAGATACTGTATTTATAAATGCTAATGGTGAAAGAGAATGACTGTTCAAGAGACTCCTTTTTAATCAAACACCATGAAATTCAGATTGTAAAAACATACGGAGACTGGCAATATTTTCAAAACCCAAAGGTTGTCACCATAGATGAGAGACTTCTGCTTGGAGCAACAAATAACACATCTCCATTTGAGAAAAGTAAAAAGGGTTTGATGCAGTGAATGTGAAGAGTTGGGGGGTTTGGGTTGTTTTCTGGTTTTTTTTTCTCTTTGGTTTTGGAGTTTTTTGCCCCCACCCAGTAGGGAAAAAACATCTTTCTTACCTCCCTCTGTGAGATCAACTAAACTCTGCCCTTTTAAAGCCTAAAGCAGCAAGGCCAAGAAATACAGTTTTCATGTGTGCTTAATAAAATTACACCATCAAGTAGACTGGAAGAAAATTCATAATAGATAAATTGAATGAGTAATCATATGACCCCATGGACAAGACCTGCAGTGTCTTGCAAATTATTTCATTAATTAAAGTAGCTTTGTCTTCAGGTGTGTCTCTCAATTTCAAAACCATGTTAAAATAAATTTCACTGCCATGTTTCCTGAAAATGCTTTTGATGATTAAAATGAAATGACATTAAAAGTAGACTGTGCTCTTTACCTTTATAATGGAAATCATATTTTATTTGTCTCTCAGCAATTCCACAGAGGAAACTGAAACATTTTCATCCAGTAGTGTACATCTCCTTTCTTGGAGGTGCTATATGTTCTGCCATAATGTTTGCACGGCAAATATTGCTATTTTATACATAATCACTTTTATTTTAATATAGGATTCCTATATGTTAAAACAATTATTAAGTATTTCTAGTACTCTTAAAATCATGTTTTACCCACTATAATTTTTAGAATAGAGCATTCTGGATAAGTAATCTGTTAAGAAACAGATTTGGAGCTGGGACAGAACTGTCCAAGAAAACATCCACTATTGTCACCAACAAAATTCTTAGCACACAGTACTTTCCATTTTCAAGCTACAAGTGGTTTTTAAGTATAATAAGTAAGGACTGAAGAAAAATCTGTTAAAATTCTTTATCCAAGTTGTTTTCTACTTTTACTTTGGAATCAAGATTTATTTGCCTTCATAGCATTGACTTGTACAAAACTGAAGCCGCGGAACTGAAGTCATGTTGTTTGCATTATAAGAATATTCAATATATTTTACTGCTCTGTGCTTAAATCATAGCAATGATGAGCTACGTTTGTGTTCCCAAAAATCACTGTCTTGAATACGTATGTGTTGATATTTTCTTCAAACCACATTCAAAAGAGCTTTCTGCTGGCGTTTCCAACATGTACCAGCAGAAGATGGATTGAAAGCAAGAACTGTGAGATCTCACCTTCCACCTGTCTATCACATTCCCTAAGTGTGATCCTAACTCAGCACCAGCTGACAGCACCTTCCCCCCTTTCCCTCCACAAGAGTCAATAATAAGCTTTTCAACATTGCCAGAGAGCTCTTCAGGTACAAATGTGTCATCTTAAAATAGCTTCTCTTGCGTACTTTCGAGCATGTTAGTGGTGCTTACCAGGAGAGCTTGGTTTCTAAAAATAAATGTAATTTTTGGTGGACAGCCATGGAAAGCTGCTACAGAGAAATAGTGCAACTGTGTGTGGAAATGAATAGTGGTGTGCAAAGGTGACATTTTCTGTATTTAACAGATGTGATCTGAATGAAGAAGTCAAAGAGTGCCTTTTTCTAGAAGTTGTGCTCAATATATGAAAGCCAAGTGAACTATTTTGAATATTTCTATAAAATACCACAAACTTCTCATACTGCAAAAATAGATTACTATGGGGTCATTCTCACTAAGGTTTCCTTTCCTATTGCAATTGCTTTCACTCTTCCGAGGGTAACGTGCAACTTCTGTTTGACTTCATGGGATTACAGGCTGCAATTTAAACCCCAAGCACTATATTTAGTGGTGGGGAAAGAAGAACTGTGAGGGCATGGAATAAAGGGAGAAATGAGAGAAAAAAAAATAAAGAAAAATATGAACCTACAGTTTAAAAATAACATCTCTTTCCTCCTTTTTTTCGGTTTTGTTTTCAAAGACACTACCTATGTGACAATGCCTTTCAAATAAAATTGGGAAAATTAACCAAGTTAACCCACCAGGGAATAAATAACCCTGCCACTGTGCAGCAGTGAGTTTTCCATCCAGCCACAATAAAAGTAGGATGGCTGTGCCTATTGCCTGATGCTGGCAATGCACACTGAGGCAAGACCTGCTTGCACTGACAATTTATTGGCTGTCTTCCCCTGGCACGGGGAGCGGTGGGCACAGCACGGCCCTGCTGTCGGAGGGGACCCCTGGCACCACCCCTGGTGACACAGGGCAAGGACGAGGCAGGTGGGATGGGCCTTCAACTGCTGCATCCCTGCCACCAGCTTCAAATCACATCATCAATTTATGGCTCATGATTGCCGATTCTGGGGATTTATCACCCTTTGCATGCGCTTTCAAAGGGTCTGGATGAAATATGGTGGTGTGGATGCTGCCAGGCCCTTGACTCCTGTAGAGCCTGCAGGGCTGCTGGCCTGCAGAGAGGTGATGGCAGGGCAGTATCCACAAAGGGTGATTTAGAAGTATATAAACACAAACTGAGGGTTTATATCACTAATAAAGCCTGCCCAGAGGGCTGCAGCACGCTCCCTCCCTGCAGTCTGCCACACAGCCATGAGTTTTTCCAGAAAATGCTTTCCTGGGACTGCAGGATCTTTCAATTTATTAATTACATGGATGAGTTTATCTCATGAGTCCAAAGTGCTTGGAGCTTTACAGCCTGTCCCTCTCTTTTCTGAGAGGACAGAAGGAGATGCACAAAGCAGGTGCAAAAGCCACTGGTAAGTAAATTAGTGCATAAATTTCCCTTTGCAAACAATTACATCCCAAATTACACAAATTCTTTTGAGACCTTGTGTTCCAGTACCCAACAAGGACTGCAGCATTTTTTTAAAAATTCATTTGTTCTTTAATTAAGAAACATGCTTATTTTTATTTCATGAACCTGGGCTATAATGCAAAAGGAGCCAAAAGCTTCAACTCTCACTGTTTCCACTGCTCTGTGTGTGGAAGTGTGAGCACTTCACTACATGAATTGTCCAAGGCACAGAGACCATAATGCTTTTACAGCCTTTAACATCAGGCATTAACGCTGATCTGGCCACAAGACTGATTTTTGGTGCATCTTGTGTGTAACTATGGAAAAGCAGAAAAAAGCTCATTTTAGGAGGAGGGGCAGCGAGCACCAACCCCTTGTGCAGAAAGGCAAAGGGAATTTTCTGTCTGGGACTGAAGAGGGTGGCTCATTTCCAGTCCTCCCAAGCAGGCCAGTAATTCCACCTGTGCACCTAAACTGGTATGGAACCTTTCCTGGGTTTAATCTATTTCTGCTGGAAATCAGGACTAACTGAACCCCGGAGTGGGCTGCAGCCTCCTGCTCCCAGAGACTCCCGTCACAGACCCAGGCTGAGTGAACTTCTAATTCTGCACATGAGATTATTTCAATTTCCTCCAAATGCACTGGTTTAACCACACTTGCATACCTGGGAACCTGTTAATTACTCAGTAGTGCTTTAATGGGCTACTCTTCTCAATTTCCAACAGGCAGTTGGATGTACAGTGGATGTACAGCTTTGTCAGCCATAACAAAACACAGTATTAGTAAATACATATCTTTTCTTTCCTTCATGTACATACAGAGTAACTAAAATATTCCAGAATTCCTACTAAAAGATCAGATAATATTTGTGTCTATATATGCTCATCTCTCTGCAATATATGCACATCATACATGCATATAAAAATACGTGTCTATACATACACACAATAACCGTATTCATATACAGCTGTACTTTATTCCACACAGATCTGAGAAAAATTTCCTACTGGGATGTACAAAGCAGCTGTGCATAATTAGCCTGGCTTCTGCTTGGCTTCTGCTTGGAAATTTAAATATTGACATTACAGATGTTTCTACCTAGTTCACATCCGTTACATTTACAGGGCGGATTACAAAGGATTTCAAGGCAGAGAGTGGAGTTTTGCTGAAATGGAGATGATTAATCCCAAGAAAGGATGGCTGAAAGTTTGCCATCAGCAAGTTTTCAAGTTTGACAAGAACTGCACGCATCTGGAAGCAAAAGAACTTGGAAACTGCTCTGCTGAGTTATACCCAAAGCTGAGCATCCCATCTCCAGTAAGAAGGACTGGGGGAAAGCTGTGAAACAGGTTGGTTTTAACAAAAAAGGAGCTTTGAGTATTCTTTAGCTTCCTTTGACTCTGAGGCTTCTTCACCCACAATTTCATTCCAATTTATTCTTTTGTTTTCCACAAGAGCTCATAGCAGTAGGTTTCATAATTAAATATGTAACATTTGACATTTCAATCTCCTCTAAATCAAAGTACTGCAGGTGGTGCTGCTCCGAATCAAAAAACTTCAGGTTCAAACATTTAATTTTGAGATAGTTTTGAGGTGAATTTACTGAGATATTTCTGCTTTGCAGGTCAGTTCTATAGATACTGCTAAGTTTTGCTGCAAAAACCCCAACTCAATAAAACATCAACAAATAATCATTTTTGCAGAACATTAATTTATGTGACAAAAAGACTCAAGTGTCACCTTAAGCGTGGTGCAGGCAGAATCAGAAGACTGGAAAACTCCAGATTCTACTTTAACCCAGATGAAAAAGATACTATATCCTTTACTATCCTTTTATAATGGCTCTTTGTGATTTTTTTTACTTTTATTTTTAATATTTCAGCAAAAAGTCTACTTGTAAAAGCACCCTTTGAGTTCCCTCTGTCCCATGGGATTTATAGGTCAAAAGAAAAAAGACTTTGAGACTTCACCAAACTCAATGCAATTTGATTCATTTTACAGCTTTGGTAACCTTCCTCTGCCATAGGCCAGCAAGGATTGCAAGGGGCAAATAAAGGGAGTCTGGAAAACAGAACCATAATATTTGAAATGTATCAAAGCTGGCAGCAGGTGTGTAAAAGACAATGATGCCATATTTATTTTTGCCACTTTGCTAGGCCAGCCTGCCTGTTGTTTCCCTTTCCTGGACTCTTTTGACTCCATCTATCATGTACAATCCCATTTCTATTAATTTATGTACTAAACTTGTTGTCAGGCTAAGTATAAAAGAAACAACAAACCAAACACCCCGGCAGGTTGTTCCTAGTAAAAAGGCACCACTTCAGCACCAGTTTCCATTTACCTGAACCGCTGCACTATTTCCCAGTGCAAAGCTACCCGTGATACTCAGCCCCTTCCTCATGCTTTATCCATCTCTACAAATTACTATTTTATGATACTGAAGAACCCTCCAGGCTATTCTTCTTAATTCCTTCTGTTTCCTCTCTAAATGTCTCCAAGTGTCCCTTTATTTCCAGCAATTATTTATAGACATCTGTCAGTCCAGGCTCCTCGGGTGGAACACAATGGATCCAGGCTATTTATTGTGCAGCACAGAAAACAAGGTCCTTTTTTTAAATGCAATTCTCAAGACATTTTGCTAAACCACTGCGGTTAAGATTTTACCCCACTGGGTTTGCAGCATATTGTTGTAAGTCACATAACGTCAAACGTGTTTAAAATAATTTCTGTTAAGTGCCTCCAGCAAGAGAAATGAGGTGGCTGCCAAGTTCATTTAATGCTCCTCCACTTCCCAACCTTTCAAGAGTGAGACATCCAAATGTTTCTGCCTGCCTATGGAATCCGTGGGATAGGAGTTCCCCTCATCAATGTGCTGAGGTGAGACTGCTGCAAGACACAGATCCTCAACCCTTGAGCTGGCAGCTGGAAAAATCTGAGCGCTACGGGAAATAAACTGGGTCATAACTCAGAAAACAAAAACATGAGAAATCAGCAGCGCTTTGAACACAAAACCCATTACAGTCAGTCCAAAAATTGCCGTCATGTCACTGAATCAGGCTCAACCATTATTTTCCAGGTACATATATGCTGACTGCAGCCTCATACAGAAATGAGAGCTGCTATAAATAAAAAAGAACAAATCAAACTGGTTCTTCTGTCTTCAAACAGTTTCTACTGGTCTTCCAATTTATTTATTTAGAATAAATAGCCTTCAAGTTTGCGGTTCCTTCAGGAAAACACCTAATAGAAATCTCAGCACACCTGTGGTCACTTTAAGCACATATTTGAGTGTACTTCTGTTAGGATTTGACTCTGGGTTATTTTCAGAACCATGACAATTTTCCCTGAAAAGAGCTAATTTACTGTAACTAACTATATTATTAAATTTCCCTAGGAATGATATATCAAGAAAGAAATCTGTAGCAATACCACCTAGCAGTCACATTTTTTTATCTTTAATTATAAATCTGGCAAGCCCTAGCTTGAAAATTCAGATGAATACGCATTGTAATTCACTTTATATTTTCAGTAATTATAGGTAGGTATTTGCCTCTCCAGAAATGTGATGGTACATAAATTGTAGATGTCCAAATAACCAGTGGTGTTTACCATGAGTTTAAAAATCACACACACAAAAATGTGAATGGCCTTAGTGACATAAAAAATGTATTTAAACATCATCCAAACCATCCTCACTGGGACTGTGCTCAAAAGACTCTTTAACTATTCATAGACAGATTAAGTAAATGCAAAAATCACACAGTTTCCATGTTTTCTTCAGTTATGGTGGATTTACACCTGTCTCCAATGGCAGAAAAAAGAGGGTTCTTAAAAGGGGCTTGGCACAACATTTCACTGTAAATTCTATGTTGTTGCCTAATTAAGGAATTAACCTTCAAATCTTTAATGAAAAAAAATCACTTTGTAAAACAATAAAAAGCCAGAAAATTTATCCTAGAGAAACACCAAGGAAGTCTAATAACTTGATTTTTGAAACTGAGATTTATATATTTAGATTTTTGATGCTCCAAGATTTATTTATCAGTAAGTCTCTGATATTGCTGATGAATAGGCAACACCTAAGTTTAATTTTAGAGTTAATAAATGAGTGGAAAATCACTAGATTTGGGTTTGTGACTGATAAAATTATGGCCCAACAGGAAAATACACAGGAACCCTGTAATCAATAATTTAAAGTAAGATAATATCATCTGAATGCTTTAGAAAGGCCCCAAAATCCTTCAGATTAGTTTCACACCCCAGTATATTTGCATCTTTCTCTACATAATTGTGCATGGAATTTCTCATGGAAATATTGGAATCCATGGACAGCTACACTTTGACCCAGGGAACATCAAGACAAATCCAGGATACTTATCTGAGCATTTTTTTTTTTTATTTTTAGCAGAATTCAGTGAGCGGGTTTGATTCAGAGCTTGAATGAATCTGAAGGAAGCTGTGATAAGAGATAAGGTTATGCATCCAATGCAAAGCCCTCCTTTCACAGCTTCAAAAATGAAATACAGCACAGTTGTAATCCAGAGGGAAGGACTCAGGAATCTCACATGCAAACACATCAGGATTTCTATCAAGCTGTGCAGTGCAACCTTTGATTCGGAACAGCACGACAGCTGCTGGGTCCCTTCCAGCTCGGAATATTCTCTGATAATCTCTGTGATAAAAGAGCAGAGCCTGATGAATAATTTGAAGATATGTGCCATAAGTTGTGAAGAACTATGGAAAACAGATGTAAACACCAGGAAATCTTGGCTGAGTGGTTGTCATCTGCATAGAGAGCTGTGAGTGATTCCAGCCAACCCTGATCCTACAGGTTCAACTGTGCACAAAATAATTTTGCAAGCATTGGTATTCTTGACACCGGGCAAATGAGGTTATGAAGTTTAATGTGATGAATACCTGGAGGGAAGGGAGGGAGGGTAAGGAAAGGAAAGTTGAGAAAAATTATTCAAACTTTGGCTAACGGGAAAGACAATCAAAATGCTAAATGATACCTGGGTCAATACAAAACGGCAATAGGAGAAAATGGATGAAGCTATTACAGAAGAATTCACTGGAAGCTGGGCTGAGAAACATCTCTACTGAATCAGAAGTATAAACTTCAATATAAGGAGCGGGAAAAAAGGAAAAAGCAAGGATAGTTTATGGATAATAAAAATAGAGAATTGCCAGCTAAAAAATGTACTAGAGACCTACAAGAGGAAAGAGTGCTCCACTGGCAGCCATATTCTCAAATATGAAACACATTTCTTGTTTGACTGGAAAGATCATCAATATCTTCATTACATGCTTGTCACAAGTGAGGTAAATAAACATTTACCTCGAAATTTTAATCTGTTGAAGGAGCAGCTCGTAATGCATTTCACACCCACAGGTTTTTAAACATGGAGAACTCTAAGTGAAAATGCAACATTCACCAGAAAGCTCACATGATATAAGGGAAGAGTTTAACTTGGATGGTTGTACCCTCATTAAAATTTGAAACAATATTATATTGTAGGATTTCCTCATCAGACAAAATCAACAGGAAATTTAATCAGAACATTTTCATTACTAACTTTAATTATCAATGTGGTTTTGTTTTGTTGCAACTGTTGTATCTGCATTTACAACATCTGTTTATCAGCATTGTTCAGTATTTCAATCTGCCCTACAATATTAGTTTATTCATAATGTGTTTTCCATTTATTTGTGTTATTTACTAGACTCATGCTACATAAACAAATAAAATAATTCTTCCAGCACCTAAACTTACAGAAAAAAGATGAAATTCCCATTCTGCACAGATTATACATGTTACTTGGTTTGAATCTTAATCATGTCCTAGGGGTTGTCTTCTCTAATTCCAGAGATGAACAAAAAACATGAACCTAAATCAAAGCTCTTATAATTTCTCTTTTTTGGTCCTTTTTCTTTTTTTTTCTTTTTTGGTGCAGAGACTCAAGTGTTTTGCAAAAATCATTATCTGCTGTCCTAAAAGTGTTCTGCTGCCATCTCTTTTTGCAGTGGAAGAATTCGGTGAGCCAGAAAATCAGCAAGAAAACTTGTACAATGTGATAAAAATGCATTTATCAAAGAGAAGTTGTTCAGGTGCTATTCCCTGAGCTGTGACTGGCATGGACTCACCTGTGGGAGATCCCTCCATGACATGACCAATGTAGGGGCCTTCTTTGAACATGGGCCTGTTGTCGTTTTGATCAATGACCGAGATATCCAGGCGGACTGGACCATCAATGGTTTTCCCGTTCATATCCACGACCTCAACTTCCAGCTGTGTGAACAGAAGAAGGAGTAAACTCACGAGTTCACTGTCACAGTGAGCAGAGAGTAAGAAAATAGCTCTGAGCCGTGTTGCTGCAGCCAGACCCTGCCAGAGACACCACTTGCAGCCCATTCTCTTGCACCAGGCTCAGAGCAGATTTCTCCTCTAAGCAAAAGAGAGACACAGATGTACATTCAAACTGAGATACCCCTTGGCAGCTTGAAAATGCCATATTGCCCAGAGAATGAATAGACTAGAGCTCATAAAAAACCAAAAAAACAAGACCCCTTGCAAATTTGATACAAATCATGTGAAGACTTGGTTAGAATTTGATTCTTTACTTTTATCAAGCACATTTCCAGTGTACACACATAGAACTATCATGGTAAAATTTACATTAATGCTCACTTAAAGGCCTTTTTAAAAACCAGGACAAAACGAAACAAAGAAAAACACACAAAAAAAGCAAGAATGCTGTGGACATTCATTTGCTCAATGGTGATGGCATGAAGTGTTTGTTAAATTTTTAGAGTTCTCTGATAAGCTATAGAAAGGTAGAAGGATATTTGCAGTCTCAAACATGCTCATTCACGTCACCTGTGGAACACAAAGATGATAAATGGATCTGAAGATTTATTAAGCACTTTACTTCCAAAACCTGGAGAGAAAGATCCTGTTGTACATCTCAACCCTCCAAACCATGCGCAGTGCAAAGTCCCAATGAGTCACCAGGGCAAACTACGCCAAAACTTCTTAAACAACAGAGAAATCAATTTAGATTGCAACTGTGTGCTATACCTGCAGCTCTCTCCCCTCACAAGAAATCAATAAAATACAGCAATAAACATGTCTGAGACATCACTATCATTCTCACCTGCCCTCCCCGTCCCCAGACTCAACTCTTTAATGGAGTTAAGCCAGCCAGAAAATGAACCTGAGCTCAGACGTTAATATCACTCTCTCCCAGTCTTTCCCTGAGAAAGTGGTGCCAGCAGGGGCTGGAAGTCTCTGAGCATTTTGTTTATACTGTTAATTTATTCTTCATTGCCCTGTCTTATACCTGTAAGTTATTTATAACTTAGTGATAAATCCTACTGGGAAAGAAATAGGTCAGAATCCTAATTCCTTATTAAAATGGATGGCTTATTATCACCTCTCTCTGTGTTTTGTTATGCTTATAAATACCTTCCACTTTTTTAATTCAGTGTGTTCAGTGTGAGTAGGAGTATTTGTTATAAGATTCCTACTTACAGGCACTGTTTGTACACTTGTCTGGGAATTGTTCTTGCAAGCCTTTCCTAAGCCTTATTTTTTATTATATGGCTTAACAGCTTAAAGGCAGGCAAATATTCTGATTAGAATGACTCCCGGGGCTTTGGCACAGCTGGACCTTTCTGGGGGCAGCTGCCCCTTCAACTCCCAGGCTTGTTCAACTCTGAATTCCAAAGTCAATGCAGGAATCTTTGATGCCATGGGATGTGATGGGGACTGGGAAGGGAAAAGCAGTTCCATTCCTGAACTACATTAAAGTCAGATACAGTTTTAGCTACGGTTGGAAACTGCTGACAAAACAGATTATAAAACAGTTTGGCTTGAAAGGCACCTTTAAAGTTCATCTACTCCAGCCCCCTGCCATGGGCAGGGACAGCTTTCACTGGACCAGGTTGCTCCAAGTCCCATCCAACCTTGCTTTGAAGGTTTCCAGGCATGGGACAGCCACCACCTCTCTGGGCAACACGTTACAGTGTTTTACCACCATTATTGTAACTTTCTTTTCCTTGTATCTAGTTTAAATCTGTTGTCCTTTAGTTCAAAACTATTACTTTTTGTCCTACCAAACAGGCCCTGCTAAATGTTTGTCCCAAACCCTCTTGTAATGCCCTTTCAGGCACTGAAAGGGGCTCTAAGGTCTTCCTGGAGCCTTTTCTTCTCTGGGCTGAACAGCCCAACTCTCTCACCTTGTCCTCACAGGAGAGGTATTCCAGGCCTCTGCTCATTCTTGTGGCCTCCTCTGGACTCACATATCCATGTCTTTCCTGTGCTGAGGACTCCAGAGCTGGACACTTTATCATAGTAGAACTGACTCATCAAAACTATGTTAATTGCTCTGGCAAGCGAAAGAGCAATATTTCTCTGTGAAATTCCAGCAAATTAATTTTCAAATTCAAGATAATTTGCTTTTAATCTATCTCTCAGTATCAAGTGACTGTGCTGTTCATTGCGAAGAACAAAGGCTTTGCTAAATTTAAAAAACTACTTCAGCTGCTTTATCAGAATTGTAACTCATTTAAAACAAAGGCTGATCTAACACTAGTTTTTGGGGTTTTTTTGTCAGACTTGCACAGATTAAGGGAAAGAATAAGAGATTCTTATTAACGACTGAAATAGATTTACTTTATCTTTGCCAAGTCCACTACATCTGAGAGCAACTGTCCAAAAAATTTGGCATGACAGGTCTGGAGGAACAGTTACATGATCTCGTCTTCATTTTATTAAGATGACCGAGGACTTTATTTTATTAATCTTTGTACAACAATTTTCAAGCCTGTCCTAAGCACTGAGTTAACTCACCAGCTCCTTTTAAACCCATTCTTTTACAATGTTTTCAAAATAAGAGCTGCAGCACTGAAGTTATGACCATCTATCTTTATATGACCAGTTTGTGAAAGAAGCTCTCTGATATGACTTGCTTCCCCACGAAAAAACAACAAAAAAGCCTTCAAATTAAAAAAAAAAAATCCATAAAATCTGCTCACAAAATAACAACAGAAGTATATTGTTATTTCCAAAAACCCAACACACGCAAGTGAGAAAAGCATTCAAGTAAAAGACAATATTGGCACTTTGAACAGGCTGTAAATAAAACCAGGTGGAAAATTAGATTGTCCTAACTAACAGAACTGTGAGATTTCAGTCTCTCAATGCGGAAGGCAAGAAAGACTTTCTGGTTTTAATGTAAAACTTGACTGATGTAGGAAAGATACTGAATTAATTCTTTTGAGAATAAGAAATTGTGACACGTTCAGAAAGGGTCTGAGTTCCTACCTGAGTATAACAATGCAGCTCCAAGGACAAGTGCTCAGCATAAGGACAGATTGAAAAAAAAAACAGCCCGCAGAGTTCTGTAGCGTTTATTTTGTGGAAAACTGATGCTTTCCCACTCAAAAGTTATGGAACTATGTTTACGGGGATATAAACTAGATGGTCCCTTCCAACCCAAACCATTCCATGGCTCCATGATAATGATGAATTTATGTTCATCATAATCTAACCAGTGATTTTCAGGAACTCTTGAAGCTAAGTCCCAATTTCTTTTTTGACACAAGTGTACAGACAAACTACAAAGGATAATCAAGGCTTTAGGAGAAATTTTACACCTCACAGCACAAAACTCCATGATCAGATACAAAGCAGACTTTGGCTGTTGCCTCTGATATAGCTCAGAAACACTGATCAAATTAGGCACAGCAATGGAACAGGGGAAAGCCATATAAACCCCCAATGTGCAGGCAGGAATAGATTTTATCCTATCTATAAAACTTCTACTGAACCCTCTCCCTTCTCAAAATGAATTCTTTCCAGACTTCCCATCCAATTTCCCTCAGCAGGTCCCAAGCCAGGATCTTTCATCACCTCAAATATAATGATCTCATCAGAAGTTAAGTTTATTCAAAGTTGCTCATTTTAAGCTTTCTGCTTTATTTTAAATAGTCTTGAATCCTTTCTACTCTGCAGTCAGCAATAACATTTACATGAAAAGATAACCAGTCTCGTTCTTACCATTACTTCAAGTAATTTCAAAGGTTTCTCTTCACAGAAGGGTTGTTTTCATTCATTTATTGCTTTTGGTGAAACGATTCTGGAGAGCCACCTTCCTTCTCTGCATATAAATGTCTATTTTCACTTTGCAGCCAGCCAGCCAATGGCCCACATAAAATTACACCATAAATTTGGAAATTTTCATAAGTAAATCTGGAATATCTTTTAGTGCTTAATTATCTTCAAAGCCTAAGACAGGTTATTTAGTCATTACCTGCCATCTAATTTTAATTTCCAATTTGTTGCCCATAGGAGTGTTTCTCCCGGAATTTTTTCCATTTGTTTCAACAGATGGTTTTTCTACTTGTTCCTCATCCCCAGCTTCACTGGAGCACTGCACCATCCAAGAGACTGCTGCAACACCACCTGCCCCACCTCAGTTATTCTGATTGCTGCTGGCTTTATTTATTCCTAGTTTGAGCAGAATTATTGTTGAAAATACTTGTGAGGTTTATTTATCATCAGTTTTTAAGTGTGGATTGAGGGTAAGGAAAGGCAATGGGTTTATGGATCTTTCATACAGGCAATTTCCTGGTAAGGACAGAAAATTTGGGCATCTCTGAGTCATAAAAAGTAGTCAAGAAATTCTCTTTATAGTGAAGGGTTGTAGTAAAAATTTTATGCAATTACCTAACACAACCCAGAGAAGACAATAATTCAGACAAAGAGAAACTAATTACAATTAAATTTTCCCGATTTAAGAGTATGAATAAAACATGAGCTAATTGTTATATTTTCCATAAGAGATGGAGGAAGAAGATGCAAAACAAAAATATTCTGCTTCTCAGAGGTAAACATAATTTTATCTCAAATACTTGATGACAAGGCATCGACCACCACAGCACATCTGAACAGATGATGGCAAAAATCAGCACCACTACCTGCAATTAGAGAATTTAACCTGGCATTCAGAGTTAGAAACAAGGTGGAAAGGGATTAATTAGCCATGTAAGTACTCCAGCAGTATCTTCCACAGGTTTTATCTTGCTAGTGCATCCATCTCAAGAAGTAATTATTACATAGTTCCTATTTTCCTAGCACAACTATCTCTTAACTGTGTGCATTAATTAAACAAAATTTAAAATAAAGCCCGAGACTCCTATCTCTCCAAAGTGACAGGGATGAATTCTTCAGTAAGGGTCAATTCATTTTCTTTGATCATTTCTGATGCAAGGTTTGTAGACACATTAATAGAAATTTTATGAAAAGAAAGAGGAATTTAATATTATAAACAGACAAATATGTGCTTTTATCTCTGTTTTTTAAGGCAGTGGTCAATATTTTAGTAATTAGTCACATTAGTAGACTGAAAGGTCAGGGTCTACACCATATTTTAATTTGTGAAGCATAGCAAGTTCTGCCAAGTTTATACAATTTTGACTAAAAATAACCATTTACCTCTCCAAAGCTAAAGCTGCATCTGAACCTGCCAGCAAGGAGGTTTCTCTTGTATGTGACTGTCAAATCAACATTCCCACGTTATTTCAACTGTTTTTCCTTTAAACAAAACCAGCCCGAGTCAAGAATGTCTTAAAGCCTTAATTAAATAATAACTTTCTTCACATTTTCCACATTAGTTTTCAGCGCAGTAAATTGCTCTATTGTTCATCCTTCCCTTGATGGATGAAGCCCAAGAACATTTCTTGGCTACTTTTGCAATCAGTACAGCCCAGCTCCAAAAGTTGCTGGTACCTGCAGCTCCTGTTGCCTTGCGATAACATCAGAAACTCTTTTTCCACTGCAAAACCTGGCACTGGCAGTCCAGGAAAGCCACAATATTCCTAGAAAATGCCATCAGTGGAATATGCTCACTGCTGCAAAATGAAGCTAAAATACTCTACATTTAATATTTTTTGGTTTTAATATATTCAACTGCTCCATAGCTCTAAACGAAGCAATTATGAATTCATTATCTAATTGAATGTATGTAGTGTGCCACCATTAGTGTCACAGGAAATGCATTTTCTTCCCCAGCTGTCTCTGAATCACAATATTGCTAAAAAAGGTGCTGTTCTCTTGTACAGCTTAAAGCCTGAAAATTTTTCTCTGCTCTGGATATAAAGTAGCCCCTTTCCCATGAAAAAATATCACAGAGGAGGAACATAAAAAACCCAAAACTATAGAGAATGATGGCATAAAATGCAGAAAAAATACATTGAATACATACTCATAGAAAGCTTATACACAAATGAACTCTGACTTTTCTGCGCACTAAACTCAATTCCAAAAATTATTTTGATGTTTTGATCTCATTAAAATATAAAATAAACAATTTTGGATTTTTGCAGGTTTTTGTATGTCAACTGAAAAAAATAAAACCACAAAATGGATAACTTAATCTCATATTTTTTACTACCTATTCCTGAGGTTGGTTTTTAAGGTATAAAAATAAAGCTGATCAGCAAGCAGAAATTGGTATTTTCAGGAGGGTTTTATGTCAATTGGAGTAGACAAGATATACTTGTGAGTTCTTGTGACTATTATTTTAAGAGTTCCTACTTTTAACATTTAAATATTCATAATAAACAATTCTTTTCAAAGATTCCTTGTGATATTCGCAGAACATTTGAGGTTTTATATAATATCAAACACTGGTAACCAGCAGTTTTCCAAAGCTTCAGTCCATCTTTTGCCCCAGATGTATCCCCTTGAGCCCAGTCCCTCTGAGAAATGTCGCTGTCCAGGACACAAACAGTGGGATTGCATGAGAGAAAACTGGATTTAATGGTGAGTTATGCAAAAAAGCCCTAGGGAACAAAGGAATTGGGAGCAGAGAAGGGAAGACTCTGACATTACCCCAAAATTCTCTCTCCTGTGGTGCAGGAAAGTCCGACCCCGCTGTGGGCAGCAGGGATGGGAGGGTGGCTGGCCAGGAGCTGCTCCAGGGCCCTGCCACCCCCACAGAGCTTCCCCACGGCCTCCGCGTGCATTCACAAACCTTCCAAACCCCACAGAACCCCCACGTGGGGATGGACATAAAGGAGGTGTGAGGTTCTGGGCCCCTCAGTTTAGGAAGGACATTGAGACACTTGAGCGCGTCCAGAGGAGGGCAACGAGGCTGGGGAGGGGCTGGGAACACAAGGCCTGTGAGGAACGGCTGAGGGAGCTGGGGCTGTTCAGCCTGGAGAAGAGGAGACTCAGGGGTGACTTTATCGCTCTCTACAACTCCCTGAAAGGTGGCTGCAGGCAGGTGGGGGTTGGCCTCTTCCACCAGGCAGCAGCTGACAGAACGAGAGGACACAGCCTCAAGCTGCATCAAGGGAAATATAGGTTGGATATTAGAAAAAAGTTTTTTACAGAAAGGGTGATAAAGTAGTGGAATGGACTGCCTGGGGAGGTGGTGGAATCACCGTCCCTGGATGTGTTTAAAAAAAGACTGGATATGGCACTGGATGCCATGATCTAGTTGAGGTGTTAGGGCACGGGTTGGACTCGATGATCTTGCAGGTCTCCTCCAACCCAGACATTCTGTGAATTCTGTGTGAAAGGTGCTCAAACTGGAACCATCCTGATTAATTCTGATAGAAGTGATGGAACCAACAGCCACAGAGGGTTTCAAAAGAGAATCAATCACAAAAATAAAATAGGCAAAGGGTGGGAGACAGAGATGAAATGACTTCACCAAAGCCACAGCCCAGACAAAATTTAAATCCAGCTTGAATCTGGGTTTTTGATCTCTGCACACAAGACTGATAGCAATATTCCATCTCTTGCTGAGCAAGTGATGTAAAATTAGATTTACAAAGGTTATTAAGCTACCAGCATGTGCACAGTATGATTTTTCAAAGTGCCTCATGAGACTGGATAATATGTCCTATTAAAATCAAAACACCTTTGAAAGATCTTTGAAAACTCAGTTTTCTTCTCAGTGTATCATTTTTTCCCCCATTATACACAGGGGGGAAATTCTACATCTGTAAAGACACAAAAACACCAGTGAAAATAATTTTATGCATCCTCACAACAGAAAGCCTCAAAGAATCTCTCATATGGCTACAAAAATCAAATTAAAATAACTTCCGACGCATCCATCCTGTTAAGTATTATCTAGGAGCTGAAATGAGAATGCCCACTCCAAAAATAACCTCAGTGAACAAGTGAGAAGAGCATCCCTCAAACCTGTGGAGCAACACAGCTCCTCAAGCAGCCACGTGTGCTTTACACAGACCAAAAGTATTAAGGATGATCATATAAATAGTAATTAAAATCTTCCCATATCACAAGAAAACACATGTTGCTCCCCTCAAAAAGGGAGTGGGGGTCGGGGAGAGAGAGAAGGTATCCAGATTCACCAAAGCAATCGAGTCTAACCACCACAAAAATATTAAAGAAATCAAAAAGAGACAAAGTAGGACTGAAATAAGGGATTAAGACATAAGCTGTGCCAGAATTTTTAGACTCTATGTTGCACCACAAAAGCATAAAAGACACTAACAAAAGCAAAACCGAAAAATAGCTTTGCACTTTTAAATAGCTCCTGGCATTTTTTGACACTGCTCACCATTCTGGCTGCTCAAAAATAACTCCAAACGTGGAGGAAGTGGCAAGAGTTTAACAGATTTCATCTCATGGAAGGATGCAAGATGCAACAGGGTCTCAGAGAGCCCGTAGGTAATCAGACCAAGAACTAAAATGCAAGATCTGGAAGGCATCGGTGGCAAGGAAACTGACTTCTTTAGGCATAAGAAATAAAGGTCAGTGCAAATGCCAGGTATATATCACACATACATCTACTTGGCTTTGTTATTATTGCTTAAAATATCTGTTCCTGCAAATGAGTAGGAAAAGGTCTTGGAAGTCAAGGATCACTCAGGCTGATACCAGGCTGGAACAGATGTAAGAGATCAGGTCTCCTTATTTTTAAGTAACAAAAGAAGCAATCACAAGAGCACTTGTACAGAGGATTTTCCGGGCTGGACTGGAGGACCTGCAGGTCACTGCTCCCTTGCAGCCCGAGGTTCCAGCTCTGCCAGCGTTCCTGGGACGGCAGCTCATCCTTTTTACCCTGCCGGTGATCCAGGGCACAGCTGCAGCCAGGGCTCCTTCAAAGCCCATCCAAGAGAGAAATAAGAGCACTTGGGATCCAAGCGTCAGTGAAGAAAACACTTTGGAGACAAGTTTTTCCTGGTGGAGTTCCTGAAAAATTTGCTTTTCCAGTAACTAAAATTGCTCGCTATTCCAAATTTGAAATGATATCACCATACTTTTTATATTTGTCACAGCCTTGTAAGATACAGTTCAACAGCATTTCTAACCTTCAGCTTCTTGAAGGTTGGTCTCCAGAAGCCAGAAAAAGAGAACTGAATGAGATTTATTTGTGTCTGCTTACAGGATCGAGATGACCATGCTGCAGATCCTAATGGCCCTGTATTAGAAACCCATTCACATTTCAGAGCTGCAAAACTCCCATCACTGAGAGTCTTTGCTGTGAAGGGTTGGATGGGGGTACAAGGTGTCTGCCCTGCCCCTTTTCCAGCACACAGGATGTGATGATAAACTGTTAAGTGTTCTGTTGGTGTATCTACACAGTCCCTTTCTGATTCATTTATTTATTGAAGATTTTATTTGTTCATTTATGTCTATTTTGCTGCTCAATCTCCTCGTAACTCCTTTCCAAGCCCTAGCAGCCTCTCCTTTACTCAGTGCACCCACTTTACCAACTGGAAGCTGCCTGTTTGACCATGTTCGTGCCATGGAACACCCCTTTTCTTCCTCCCCACACCCCTGTCCAGTAAACATTTGGCGTTTTGCTGCCTGTTTGCCGAGCCAAAGCTGACACGTTTCGGCACTGGTGATAAAAGGTGTGGGAAGCAGCACCTCCACAACTCGCTCCCTGCTGTGTGTGTGGTTACACTCATCAGTAAAAGTGAGTTTATTGATCTCCCTCAATAGCACCAGAGGCTGTAATCTGTTATATTAAGAAGGTTGAATTTTGACATCCGGGTGGGTAAATATATCAAACACACCCCAGAAGCATTCAGAGTTAGCGCTTGGCTTCCCCTGCCCTCCTGCACTCCGTGCCCTCAGCAGTTGTGATGACATGCAAGAACTGAGGTAACAAAACTCTGTTTATCCTGCCCAGTTACTCCAAACTAAAGGAGTTTTTGCTGATTTTGTCTACAGTCGCATTATGATTATTGAATTTCGCATTATGCCCAGTTGTTTTGGTTTTTTTTTTAAAGACTGTTTGTGGCAGATATTCTTATAATTTAGACAGCTGATCTGCCTGGTAAGAGCAGCTAAACAGATCAGTACATCCCAGATCACACACACTGAGCAGTTTCTCTGTTTCAGTCCAGCAGCGTGGTGGTTTTTCCTATTAGATTTATATTTCATACACAGAAAAAAGAAAGTATTGGAACAGTTTCCACATTATTATAGCAGAAAAATAGTTTGCACACATGGATGTAGTGGAAAGATATTCCAAGGGCAGCCTGATCCAAACTAAAATGTTGTTTCAAATTACCTCTTCTGTCTCTCTTAAGTGAGTCTTTGTCACTCTTAACATGTTGGACCATTTCTCTACATAATTGTGAATAAAGGAAGATCCACACAATGAGTCTTAAATTAGGTGAATTAACACAGTAAAAGTAATTTCTGAGTAGTCAAAGAGTTCTAATGTAATCCCTGAAGGATCAGCAAGCATCTGTAGTGACACATGGAAAGACAGAATTTATTTCATGTTCTTTTATTTTCCTTGCTTACATTTCACCCAGGAACTTTCTGAAATGCTTCACTGGTCTTCAGCTCTCATGACAACATTACCTGTTAAAACTATTAATCTTAAGGTGTAATTTGCAGTTCTAGTATGCCTCACTGGATATATTTATTTATTTTTAAATATCTCGGTCGACCATAATTTACTGCATTTAAGTTGTTAGGAAGGCATCTCCTCAGTAAATTTTATGTTCCACCACCACTTTCTCTTAATTCTGAGATCTCACAAGATGTTTTACAACACACAACAGCAATTCCTGTGCTGCACTTTCATAAAATCAGATCTCAAACCAAATCCACACACTTCTGACTTACTGACTTGTCATTGACTTTCAGGACTTTGTCCGTGTCACATTTCCACACCTATTTTGTTTCTGGAGATAAGGAAGTCTTCTCTTTTTCGCTCCCTCATGCTCCTCCTAAACTCCAAATTATGACAGCTTTATCTGAGCAATTTTCTGAATTCTAACTCTCACAATGTCAACTTCTGTCTTTTTTACCCTTTTCAAATCATTTTACTATTCACAAATACTAACAGACGTGATTTTTAGTCCAAAAATGCAACCAAAACATTTTTTTACAAGGATTACGTTGTAGATGTTTATTTTTTCACTGCTTGCATCAAGCTGCATCAGTTGTATCAACTGGAAAAAAAACTCCTATGTGGAATATGTATTTGGCAAAGGGAGGCTTGGAAAGTCAAAGTTATTGCAGCAAAAAGTAAAGCCTGGATATAGTCAGTCACAAAGTTCATAAAATGCTCTTCGCACCAAAAATTGCATATTAGAAGAAACCTTTTTGAATTACAGCAATCAGCAAAACCCTTTTTCATGTACCCACAAACCAAATGATGATAAAAGGAGTAAATTCCAGAACTCATCCCACCGAGTGTCGCAGGAACATTTGATTATCCTATTGCAAAACTGTAACTCCAAAACCCAAGAAAGGTATCTTTGGAACCCACAGAGATAATAACTAACAGAGTACCAGGGGTGAATTAAAGGCATAATAGAAATAAAATATGGCCTAGTACAAAATAAGAGCAATTAAATAAAGGCAGCTAATTTCAGACAACAAAGTTTGCTGTGGCAAGAGTGGAAAATTAAACATAGAGTAAAAACAAATATGCAAAGGAGGAGAAATCTTGCATTGTTTTGAGCTGGTAAAATCTACTGGGAGGCAGCAATTTTTTAAAATTTGAAATATCCTAGAAGAGGATGTCCTTGAAGAGACTTTTGAAGCTGATGCTCCAAAGCAACACAGTGACTTCTCTCACAGACCAGACTATTCAGCCTTGGTGTATTTATTCCCAAAGTGGCATTGTACCCACAAAGTGATGGAAAATCATCCTGTGGGATTTACTCTGTCACCCTCCCCTTGAGGAGTGCACTCCCCTGTGCCAATTAAGGGATTTAACATCCCAGTACAGATCTTTTCTAAAAATAATAGGCCTGTGTGCTAAAATCAGAACTTTTTTAACAGCACAGTATGATTTGCTGTAAATGTATTTCATTATAGCTTGGAAGTGTCATTATTTCTGCCAATGTAATTCCAACAGTCCCACCGAGTGCAGACAGTATCTTTGCACAAGTTCTTGTCTAAAAAGAGGGAAACAAGATTTATTCACCAAATTCTGGGCTGCGACTAGGTGTAGTCCAGTCTCTATTCCATTGTTCCTGCCACCTTCTTGTTTTTAAGGTGACAGACACAGCAAACATCATGATTGGGCTTTACTGTTCAATAAAACAACAATTAGTGGCGAATTGAATGAAAGTTCCTCACGCAGTTCTGCTACATCACCAAAACGTGCTCTTCTCCTTCAGCTTGGCAAGGTCACTTCTCATCAGTATATTGCTGGTTCAAACATAAGATAATTTCTTTTATTTGGAGTAACCTATCTATAAATCTATCACTATTAAGTAACTTGCTGGCTCAATGCAAAGCACACAGAGAAATTCAGCCCAATCGATCCCAAGAGTTTGATTTTGGGGCTGAAATCAGTAGCAATCCATCAACCCCATGGAGCCTATCAAAAAGAGTAAACCATTCTGGTTTTAACTGATGTGTTTTCTAGAACTAAAGGTTTGCTATTGTGGCACCAAGTAAATCCCCTAGCATGGGAATAACCAAAGGCACCTAACCCCATGTTTGCGAGGGACAGTGATTCTGTGATTCTATGAGGAAAGCAAAATCAACTGCAGAAAAACCAACAAAACCTTAAAATTATTAGGTCTGCTTAGGAAGGCAAAAAGATCTCAAAATCTTTTCCCAAACCTCAAGAAGGCCAAGAACTATTTTAGAACCTCGGCGTTTGTTTCATTTTACGTCAAAGAAGGCAATGGGAACAAAAGGAAACGCAGTAAAACCGCGAGGGGGCTGATCATTTTCCCGGATGTTAAATGTTTTATTAACATGGTTGTGTCCCCCCTCCTTGCCAAGGCAGGGCTGCTGGCTCACACGAGTGTTCGATAGGTGGCACTCGGTGTTCTGCAAGCAGCTCTCACGCATCGTCCCATGGAGCAGCTGACAGACACTGACTGCTCTGGCTTTACTCAACTGTCCTGATTTTACTACAGACGCCACCATGAGAGAATTGCTTTTTATCAGGACATAAAGGAGCTTCAAACCAAACAATTCAAAGAAACTGCAAGTTTTAATCACAGAAAAATATGCTTGTAAGAAACGTATTTTAAGTGATCAGACCTTCATCTCCCACTAAGAGGTCAAAAAATAAACATGAATATGGATTGTCTCTTCAGCAAGTAATCAAAATTGTATAACAGGAACATTTTCCTGCAGGGAAAAAAAAAAAAAACATTCAGAGAAGGAGTCACTGAGTGTTCAGTAGAATGTTGGGAAAAAATTCTTTAAAAATATATACTACTAAACACAACAGTCATAGCTCATCAGTTCCTGATGTGTTCTGGAATATGACAGCACCAAACTATGTCACTTAACTGGGTGTGACAGCACGTAAATTATATCATGTAAGACTTTAACTAAAATGAAGTTGCTCACTAAAAATATCTTGATCTATACAGGATTTTCAATGTTATAAAAATGTTCTATCACTAATGAAACAACAGACAAGAAAAGTGACATTAAGTTTATTTTTCTGCTTCATGTTCTGCTTCACCCAGCAGAAGATCATAGAGAGCAGAACTGAATAAATATATGGAAACATCTTTTCTTCATTAACCTTTTTCGCTGAACAGGTTCATTTTCAGATCCACATTTATCTTTCGGAATTACCCATCAAAGGCTGCAATTGAGCACATTTCAGCCCTCAGCCTTTTGAGCCCAATGTTGAGTAGCTGTGCTGACTGATCCCCTCAGTCACATGGCACTGCTGGTACACTCTGACCTCCCTTGTAAACATTTCCAGGGTGGAATATGTAATTTCCAGCTCAAAGCTTCATGGCAGCACATTCTGGCGTGCTTAACCTATCCAACACCATGACTACAATTTTAGTTCTATAAATAGCCAAGTTTCTTAAACTCATACCATTAAACAGATGCACAAACAGCCGTTTCTGCCATCCCAGCAAACCTGGTGTTTGCTGCACAAATAATGGTTTGACTTGCTGCTTTTTCAAGATTCACATCATACAGCTAATTTTGGCTTTTTCATGGTATTTAATATTTGTATAAAATATTTATTCATTAATAGATGTAGCTGGATGATTTAACAGACAAAACCCAGTAACCTAGAAATGGGCTCAGACTGAAATCTACGGTGCAAAAACATATTTGCAGTTGCCAGTAGCTGTGAACACCCAATTTTTACCCAAAAGGGGTTGATTTTATTGATGGAAGTGTCTTAAATCTTCAGTATTTCCTGGAAAAATGCAAACTTTTTCTCACTGATCTTGCTTTTATACCTGTTGCAGTTTTATAACCTGATCACAGGAAATAAGATTAGTGACTAACACGACACTTGGTCAGTCTGCAGTTTTGGACCTGAGTATTTTTTAAAGTCCATCCCATAGAGAGAAACTTGGAATCAGAGTTGGTTTTTGCCATCACACAGCAAACATGGTTGGTTTAATTTTTGTCATAATGAAACCTTAATTTGTGTAAGTTAATCTCTAAAGATCCAGAGGCCAACTAAAAATTGCATCAAAGAATTAAAAAAAAAGTGAATTTCTGTATTTACCAAGATAATAATCTGTATAATAGCCTAAGAAATATTTCTCTAATGATCATTCAACCTTCACATCCCCTACTCTTTGACTGCCAAGAAACTTCACTTTTCTGTTACCAAGAGAGGTTTCTGTGCATCCCTGTTCCCTCAAGTAAATTTTACTCCAAATTTGTATATTACTAATGGTAACATTTCTTAGACTTATTTCTTGTTCCTTCCACCAACAACCATAAAAGCTCATTTACCTTATGCAGAATGCAATTAGCAGGTATCGTATTTATTTGACAGCTTTCTCATTTTCTCAATTCTGTGTAATTTGACAGGGACTATTACAGATCTGTAACTAGTCTTTCAGAATGACTTTCACAAGGTTAGTTCACTTATTAATTGACCCTTGGTAATGGTAATTTAAGAAGCATATTAATCTCATCTGTCAGTTCCAACACATACTAGATGTATAAAATAATTTGTCTTTTGCAAGGAGCCTTGCAACAGAAATGAAGTGTCTAAATTTTTAATTAATATACATTTTCTTTCAACAAATGAGATTGGAGTGGAGGGAGACTCCTTTTCAGTGGTTTTCTTTACTCTGCTTTAGAACTCCTGCTTTTTCTCATTGTGCAGATAAACACAATTTCACCAGTCAATAGAGCCTGTGATCTAAATAATCTCCTACAAAGGATATTCTGGTATTTCTAACAGATTCCTGAAACTTAAAAATGTGCAAACAAAGCGTCTGGCACTTCAACAGCAATGTCTTGTTACATACACAGATTAAAGGTTTCTGGAATTAAGGAGATTGAATACATGAAGAACATTAAACAAAAGATTACTACTTAGAAATTGAAAAACTTCAACCAGCAGCAGATGCTTGAAGTTGCTGTAATCTTATCAAATCTGGTTTTCTGATGCATCATAGCTTAAGCAGAGCCTGCAGTTGATGTCTAAGAAAGAAGCACTCAACATTCTTAATCCCAAGTAAGGGCCTTATGTAACCTCTCCCTCTCTTTTCCTTTCATTAACTAAATTATGGGAACAGCGAGCAGCAAGGGAACTGTGTAAAGAGCCACTCGTGCCCTTAGCGTGCCATCTGCACTTGGTGAAACACAGGGGAAATGCAGCTCCTCACCTAAAAACTCCAGAGGGCACAAGCTCTCCCTGATGAACCTGCAGAGTTATCATTTCGGGCAGCACAGGCCTGAGGTGGAACAGAAATCCTGTGGGCTGTGTGTGAAAGCGACAAAGCTGAGAAAATACGAGGTAAAAGCTGAGGTGGTCCTTCACCCCTGTTCTACCTCTTTAGTGTCCACAGGATGAAGAGACCTTCTGAAAGGTGCCTTTACAGAGAGCAGACCCTTACACTGAGAGCTCTGGGAGGCTGTGCTGAGAAAGCAGGTCAGGCCAGCATTTCTGCATTACCCTACAACCTCTGACAGCCTCGGTTATCCTTGCCTCCTGCTGGCAGCAGATTTCTGCTGTTTAACGTTCTGCAGCAATGCAAAACCCTGCCAGTTCTACAGGGCAGAAAGCCCTGGCCAGCAGCAGAGATTTTACAGCCTTGCAAGATTATCCACGGAGAACAGAGGGACATCCAGAGCTTGCAATCACTGGGTCCACACCACACTCACAGAGGGCCTCCAGGGAAAGGGAAAGGGAGAGGGAAAGGGAGAGGGAAAAGGAAAGGGAAAGGGACAGTCTGGAGACTGCAGAGGGTGGGCACCTTCCTGGGTACCTGGCTGCATTCACCCCTAGGAACCAGCTGGGGCAACAAATGCCGTGGGAATCCACCACACAGTGCTGGTGTTTTCTGCCATGGAAAGCTCCTGTGAATCAGGAATGGGAGGTTGAAGACTCTACACTGTTTGCTCATATTACTCCACATGGGACTCTTTGCCCAGTAAGGACCACCCTGTGTTGTTTAGATTAACCTGGTTCCAAAGAGGAGTAACATACATAAAACCAAAATGTTGCCAACCACATTGGCCAATGCTCCCGTGCTTAAACTCCCACAAGTTCCAAATGCACCCGCTCTGGCCAATAGTTTGTTACGAAGTAACTGTTCATTAAATGAAGCAAATATCTCATATAAATTCACTTCAGAAGATATAAGCAATAATACTCTGATCTCTTGTTTACTGAAGCTGATACCACTGCAATACTTAAGGTACTAACAACTTTGATCATTAAAAGCTAGAGGCAGTTAGGCCAAAACCACGGCTTTGACTCTACAGACTTTTACAAGCACATAAATATCCATTTCCTCACAGCCAATATGACAGATTTTCTTGGCAACTATTTCAGATACTTTAAAAAAACAAGGAAGCCATCCTATTTATTGGCTGTATCGTCATAATGTCACCCCCACTGTTACAGTCTACGGCGTAAACAGGTATTCAAGCAATTCTTTAAAAAAATAAATTACTCACTCAACAGAATATAGTGTCTCTTTCAGAATCATTAGTGTCAATCATGTGAGCACAAGTTTTAAGTGCTGTTGAAATTCAAGCTACTTAAACAATTGATCATCATATGGAACCACTTCACCACTTCCTACAGCCCATGAGCAAACCCAGTGTTAAAAACTCAGCTCTAAAACTCCGTCTTTATTTTTAACAATGCAGCGAAAACCAACAGCAAAAAACAATGCCTACTTCTTCACTCAGTTTCCTAATTTTTAAATTTCTAAGCTTAGAAAAGCTATGATTTTTTATGAAGATCAGAGAGTTTAGTGCACATACGCCAAGAAAGGGTATGGAGCCTGTATGTAAATGTCAGAAGTCAGGGAAATCACACCAGACTGCAAAATGGGTAACAAAATTATCTTTTGATTCCTAGAATTCAGTGGCATCGTTCATTGATTTCTGCCAGCTGAATATTTGCATTTCATTTGAGGATCTGAATTTAAAATTATTCTGGAGACTTGCAAGTGTCAAAGAACTTTGTACAGACAGAAGGAGTGTTTTGCTCTGTCCCAGTGCAGGCTCCTTCCAGTGTGGGACACTGCAGTAAAGGCCACAGGCGACCTGGGCCATGTTTTCTGCTTCATCACCCTCATTCCAGGGCTGGCAAACCACACCGGCATCAGAAACAATCCTGTTGCTGAAAGAGCTTTTGACAGCTGGAGAATCCCAACTGTTACTCACTGTTTTCAACAGCAAGTGCAGAAGCTCATCATATTGTCAAATCAAATAAATCCTGAAATCTTTCTTTTATAACTTCTCAGTCCCTAACTTCCCTCCAGTACCATCACCTGAGTTACTGTAGATCAATCTAGCAAAAAAATGAAAAATGGGCAAGTGGAAAGAAAGGAGGACTCGGACATTCAGTGAAATCATTTTCATGTATTGCAAGGTTTCTGACTAACAAAACTCCATATTTTACTGCTTGTTCATTTTTATGCTCTGTTTTGCCTTTCTTTCTGATGATCACTTGTCTTGTATATTTGACAGGAAACCTGTATGCCCAAACAACTTTCTTGACTTCCTATTAGGGAGAGCAACACAAATATTCGCGCACACTACATAAAAAGAACATAAACAGCAATACATTAAGTGTTTACTTTCTGCTTTGGATAAAGTATGACCCTTTTAATACCAGAAGAAAAATCTCTCTCTTGAAAACAGGCTGCTTTTGAAACTTAGAAGAGATGAATGCCCTATTTAATACTTTTGAAAAGGCTGAATTACTGCACAGATGGTCATCACCTTAGCAGTTCTCGCATAATTGTAGAAAAACTTCACGCACAGTTTTGCAGACCTAAGGGAATTTTAATGCATTTTATGGAACCCTTCAACAATATGAAAGGAATCCATGCTTGCAAGCTAGCATGCATCTTTAATAAGAGAACAAACAATTATTCCCAGTGGTGTGATCCGTGGGGTTAGGATTCGAGCAGCAGGAGCCCAGAGAGACGCATGGGCCAACGGGAGATCCACAGAGCCAAAGCCACTGAGGGGGACCTGACACCTGCACTCTGCTCTTGCTCCCCTCTGATGATGAGCTCGAGGATGACAGGTGAGCTCCTGAGCGTGGCTTGCAGTTTGCTTTCATTCGACTGAGCTCAGATCATCACCTCCAAGCCCTTTGCACGATCTGAGCCAAAACACCATCAGAGGAGGCAACCGGAGAATTCATTTCTAAAGCTGCCTCCCAATCGAAACCAAAAGCTAAAGAAGAGGCACCTCAGTGCCTGTCCCACCTGCTCAGCCTCTCTGCAGCACGTGCCCCTCAAAGTCTCGTGCAGCTCATCACCTGCAGCTGCACCTCCAAAATCAGTTCAGTGTGGATGGTGCCTATTCCTGACCTTGCTTCCTCTTATATCCTGTGGTATGAAATGTTTGTATCCTTTCTGAACAGCAGCTTCGCAGGAAACCTCTCACACAAAGTTGTTTGTCCTTCATGAAGATGAAATCCGAATTGAAAATAGGCCGTTATGTAGAGAGGGCTTAATTTATGCCTGCCTATAGAAGCTGGAATGAAAGCAGCCCACAGAAGAATCTAAACACTGAGCTTTATCTGTGAGCAAGTCAGAATTCAAGCTTTGAATGTTCATTTTGCCTTCCTGTTTTTCAAATTGTCCAGGAGAAAAGGATAATAATGGAACAATTTTTCATATGAAATGTGCATTAGGAATAGCCATTAGCTGATAAAAAAAAAAAGTGAGAGGAAAAGCAGGTAACACACCATGTAAATCTTTGATGAGAATGAAAGCTTCATGAAGATGTAAAAGTCAGTGTGGAATATACTGAGATTAAATGGAATTCTCAATTATGTTGTTGGAAAATGAAGTGGGTATAAATTTGATTTGTCTGCAGCTGCAGTCCTGTAGACTGCTTGGTAATGGACACTGACAAATAAGTCTAAAATCAGTGAAATCTCTTGCACAGGTTGCAGGACAAGACTGTGTCAAGATACCAATGTAATGAGGAGTTTAAGAGCAGCTTTCTCTACTATTGGCATAGGAATGCTGTGCATATATATGCAGAGATTAAAAATGAGTAGGACAGAGGAAGGAATAGGCAGGGAGAAGGGACAAATTTGTAAAACCCAACCATAAGTTTCTAATGAGCCAAACCAATTTTGTAAACTAAGCTTTAAAATGTAAATTGCTCTCATTCCTTTGGTAAACTGTCAGCACGGAATATAAAAATGTGAAAGATATCATTTTTAAAGACTGTTGACTAAAAACTCTGCTCCCCATTTTTACATTATTTCACCTTATTGCTCTTAATATTTCTATTATGGTAATAGCGGGAATAAATAGTGGGAATAAATCTTACTGCGATGAGGAGCATGTAAACTAAACTACGTGGTTAGAGACAGGCCCTGCTCCAATATGCTCAAATCTAAATTTAAAAATACTCTTGTGACTACAAAAAAGGCGTAACAGTGCTTTTATTTCAAATTAAGATACAATATCTGGGCCTAAATTTGGTGTAATCTCTCAGAATCCACCTATGCCGCACTGCCTGGACATTGTGCCATGAACTAATCTGGGAACAGCAAATGTTAAAATCTTGATTCTATCAACCAAGTCCTGCAAAAAGTTCATGGATAGGTTTTCCTGATAGATCCCCACTCAGGTGTTTCCTGATCCCTGCAGGAAGCCCTGAAGGCAGAAACGGTCTTAGAGGTGATCAGTTCCTGAAGAGAACTTGGAGGTCACATCACTCTACCCCAGCTTCAGCAGGTCAAAGTTAGCACAACATTCAAAGCCTTATGATCACCTAGAAAAAGTCTGAGACTCACTGAATTGGCATCATGAAAGCAAAACAATAATTAAAAATGGCAGCACAAGAAGATCCCCCTCGATTCCTTCCCTAAGAGCTATGATCACTCGGTGGTGTTCTCACTCTTCCTGTACTTTCTCCTCCTTTTGGCAGAGAGGTGCTGAAACAGCAAAACACAACGTGACATTGTCCTCCATTTCATTAATAAAAACGGGATGGTTTTATTGTTGTTGCATTTAAAGAAATAATCCAACAATTTTTCAACACATTCCGGCCACTGTGTCCAGTGAATCTTTCTGAGTCTTTGCTCATGTCACCGCTGCTCTTTTCCCCCTTCTGACAATCTTGGTGAATTTCTGACCTATTGATGCGACTTTTAAAATTCAGAGAGTTTGTTAAAGGTGATAATGGTAGCTAAAATGCAAATGTTGCAAGTCTTTCCGAAATGAAGATAAATTAATAGCTGAGATGACAAACTGATGATTGCACTCCCTGAAAGCAGTAAGGAATCTGGACTGGAGGACAGCCACGATTTTACCTTGCGGGTGCCATCTGAAAATACTCTGTTTGCCATATTTTGCTTGCACCATATGGAATGGAAATATAAAAACTTCCCTCCTACTCCAGAGCACTCAGCCTTGACTAGAGCCACACCTCACATCTTCTCACAAACAGATGGTAAGTCTCTTAATATTTCATGGCACTGCCCTTCTGAGTTCCAGGCTTTGCACAAATAAACAAAACACACATTAGACAGCACTTTGCATCTTGCAATGAAATACATCGGGGTAACGTTCAGCACAAGCTTAGTACATGGAACAGGAGAGCAGAAAATAAAGATTTTTATTTAAATAAAAAATATATACAACAGACGTTCATTGTCTCCATTAATTCTGTGAGTTTTCAATAGAGAATGCCTTTGGTGAATATACTTTTAACATTATAAATGTATCACTGACTGGTAATTACTGCTACAATAACTATAATGTGTAATGCACTACTTGTTAACATTTGGTAGTTGACCCTTTGATTGTTCAGTGCCCTCACTTCACTGGGGTTATTTAATTACAAATGGATCCTGTTATCTTGTATTAACCACCATATCAAGTACTATTGTCCAATTAATGAAGAGCTATTATTTACAAAATATTAATAGATAGTATTTAAAATGAACTAGCTGAATATTTAAAGTGTATATTTATGCTCAGCAAACTCAGCTCAAGCAAAGCTGGAGGTCTATCCAAACAGTCACAAGTAATTGGACAGTAAAAGATTAAATCACTTCCTGATCCTGGCAACTTCTCTCTTTTAAAGCTGACTTGGAAGATATTATATAATTTTCTGGTCAAAAACTGTTTTTCTGTATTTTAAAGATTTTGACATGAATTGAGGAAACGAAACTCAAGATGAACAACCTCACTCATATCTCTTAACATTAATCATGCATAGGTTCATCTCTCAGCTAGGAGTTACATGTTTGGAATACAACCCAAAGATCAGAAAAGCCAAGAGAAGTCTCCTTTACTCCCTGTGTATTCTTTTTCTACACTGTTTGCTAATCTAAACTCCACTGAAAACATGGGAATATGCCGAGGGATCTGTTTTACTTGAATAGTCTTGCCACAAGAACAAGCAGTAACAGGAACCAGGCAGGGTTCTCGAGGTACAAATTTGAGATTTTTATCACCTCTCCCATGGCATTTTGGATGCGTAAAAATCAATTGATCTAAACAGACATTTCACATCATTTCATGTATCCTTCTGCTCTATAAAAAAATCCACGTGGAAGGACATTTCATATGATTTATATTTAATTTCCTGAAGCCCTTTACATAGGCTTGGTATATATTGATAAGAAATGAACACCACTGGTGATTCAAACAGTAAGGAACATTTCAAAAAGAACAAAAATAGTAAAATCTGGATCCAGCATGGAAATTTCTGCATGGGGACAGCCATAGTTGGTTATCTGGTTATCTTTTCCAGCATTTTCATCTTCCCAACACTGCCTTTCCATTGCTTGATGCAGAACACGAACAGGCGTCTATGAAAATACCCCCATCAGAAAGTGCTCAACTTTCTTTAAAGTTCTTTGGTATCAGCAGCACTCAAAGCTATTGTTCCAACATGACACATAAGCACATTTTCCTTTCAGAGTGAAAGAAAATAGGTCTCTCTAAAACAAGCTGTGAGTAATTACTTCTCAAGGTTCTATTCATAAAACACATCTGTTTTATAGTCAGGTCACATTTATCCCACATGTTTTTGTGTGCACTTCAAGTTGATTTAGTCTATTCAGTGAGAGGGAAAAGCTTTTTTTTTTTTGGCCAGTATTTTTCTGGGGTGGGACAAGTGGTCCTTCACTCTCCCAAGTAAAAGTAAGAAGAATTATTGAAGAAATTGGCCATCAGAAAGCCTTTGTTTCCTCTGTGAGCTCCCTGCTAATGGCAGCACTGTGGTTCATGAGCCCATGCGTGTTGTGGCTCATCTCAGGATCACCAACTCCTGAGCTCTTGTTGCTAAGAAACAGCGCTCAGTTATGTTTGAAATATATATTATGAAAAGGTGCTGCTTTTCTTGGTGAAATAAATATGTTGTTGGATTGACAACCAGGGAAACAGGCTGAGGGGATGTATTGTTTCTTTCAGTGTTCCACAATACCAGCCATGTGCCCTATTAAGGCATTTTAAACTGTGAAACACCCATTTAGCTGCTGGCATTGTGCTAAAACAGCTCAAAAGTGCATTGTACCAACTAAATTCAGCTTTTTTTGTAAAAGATATTTATTCCCATTGAGCTGGAACCTGAAACTTGGAGTCCTCACTATCTGAGTAGACATGGAATCCATAAGTGTGCATGACATAAACATGTGTGCACCTCATTTCTGTGTCTCTGTGTGACCAGACACATCCCCATGATATTTTCCTCACTGGAGAAAATTATTTCAACAGGAACATGTTGTTGCTCCTAAACAAACGAATTTAAAGCTTCACACCTTCCTCTCCACTCTAGTCTTTACCCTTTATCAGTAAAGAAAATATGCAACATACCTCCAGATGACTGCTAGGAGGAAAAGGAGTTAAAGCAAAGTTTGTTAAAAGGCAATATTTTCTCCCAAGTATATATAAGTAAATAATTTAATACAAAAATCCGTAACATCTGAAAAGTGCTTCTCCTGACCTAAGATTTTGAGGTTATTTTGTGTTTCCTGCTTTGATAAGATTATTCTTTGCCAGCCTATTAACTGTAGTCATAAACAACAAAAATTAGGAAGGTAGAATTAATCTTAAAAAGACACATAAGATAAATGTCTTTTTAACAATGCACTAAATTACCACTCATTGAAATACAATTGAAAGTTAAGACTGCCACCTCTTCAGTTCCATTGAATCCCTCTAAAATTTTTTGCAAGAGCATTCATCTTCTTATGGATTATTAAATCTCTTGTCCCTTTTATAACAAAATTTAGGAGTTCAACAACCACAATTTACCATATCATGGTTGCTCCTGAGGCAACAGCATTTATAAAAGCCTTTTCCAATGGAAAGTTATTCAGCTTGTTACCTCTAATTAGTTAGGGCTGAATTGCTGTCCTCATGAGCCAGTGATGATTTGGTAATTCAGAAGAAATAACTGAAGATCCCAATAAGGTCTGTGGAAGAGTTGCACACTTTTAGTCCTTTAAATCAGAAACATCCATTGGCACCGTATGATACAACATCTTCTGTGATCCTCTGACTTCAAATAATGGCAGTTTGAACAAATTAATGGTCTGAAGAATGATGATAGCAGCAGAAAATTGAACAAGAATGGGCTGACATGAGCAAATTTCAAGAGAAATAAATTTTTTGATGCAGAGTCATTCCTGAGTCTTTTCTCATGAAGCTTTGGTTCTGGTTCTGTCTTGCACTGGTGACCTTCTAAG
>WEIT01033855.1:126086-150984 GCA_013389985.1 Dryoscopus gambensis | reverse complement strand
CATTGCACAGTCATTTTTCACAATACTGCTGGTACAATATTAGCTCAGTCTCACACTAAGTTACATTCGTATGTCCATTTAAAACAAGCAATGAAATCCATTGTGGAAAAGCCTGTCACAAACACTACCCAAATTTATTCCCTACAGAGTAAAATACAGTCAAAAGGTGAAAAGGCAGTTCTTTATTGTTTAAATGCTTCTTCTTTTATCTCTCTCTTTAGCTTCTGAAACCCGTAGTAGGCAGATATATATTGGTGGGAAGAAAAGATAGAAAATACTGCCTTTTTGACATGTTTTGTTTTCTTTTCCAAATGTCACTTGCTCTCCAGCCTAGTATTTTTAACCCTTCCTCTAGACTATTTGTTGTATGACAATAAATTGATGTCTGCATCTATTACTGGACTTAATAGTTTAGTAGCCTAAGCAGAACACTTCCAATAATGGGATATCCTTAAAAACAGTGGATCAAGCTCTTCCAAATTTTGCTCTAAACCCCTGCATCAAATTTAGTTTGTATGTGGGCTTTCCAGATAAGCAATGTTTAAAATGCCTTAGCAGTGTGTGGATATTTTTACGGCCATCTCAAGTAAGAGCATGACTTGACCCCAATGTCCTTAGATGCAATATCCCTCTCTTCCAATGTCATGTAGCATATGCTGTATTTTTTTTGTCACCTGAAATGGCTCAAAAGCATAAATAAAGTGTTATTGGGTACTATAGAATGTAATGTCATACTGTTGTACTCCCGGATTAAAGAGAAAGCCTCACTGTGGCAAAGAAAGTGTTGAATTTTTGTCAAATTTCAGCAAAATAATTCCAAAGAGAGTTGAAAGTCCACGCTGCACATAAACACTGAGCTCCTCTCACCTGTGAAGGCAGGTTGGGTTCAGACCTCCCTTTGTGCCTTGAAAGTCTCTTTCTTTGTCTGTGTCTGTCACCAGAAAACTTTCTACAGACTATTGCACACACCAGTGGAAGTGAGCAGAATTTACATAATACAGCAGCAGAGTAGCCTAAGCTTGAATAGAAAAAAGCCCTCATTGCAAAATGAGATTTAATAGGGGACTAGCAATATACATATTTTTAAACATATTTGTTTTAGTCACAATAAGGGAATAGACGCAGAATAAGTAGATGCAGAGGAAGAAGAGAGGCTTACTCACGTAGCAAGAGAACAGGTCATGCTGGCTTTTTCCTATGCCATTGATTTCATCTCTTGTCCTGTAAATTTTCTTTTCTGAGATGTTCTTCTTCTGAAACAGTGTCCTGTCTTTGCAGCACTAAGTTTCACTGATCCGTCTCTCTAGGCATTTATGTACTTCCTATCACCGTAGTATCCACAGCATTCAGAGGTGGAAAAAAGGGTGTAGCAAACCAACCCATTATTCTGCTCTGAGAACCCAGTGGCATCTCAACAAGACTTGATTTGCTCTACTTTTCCTTAAAATTACCTATGGCTGAGGACATCAGAAATGCTTTTGGGTGACCTGCTGATCACAGCCCATGGGCTGGGGACACTAGTCAGTAAAATGAATGTTTTAGGGACTTTACCCACATTTCAGAACAAGCTTCCCATTAAGCACACTAGCCCACTAGGACTGTTCTTATGTTTCAGTGCATGCATATGCTTTGGTGTTTTGCTAAATCAGGATTTTTTAATCAAGTGTTGTTCATACTATTAGTCATGTCATTTCCTTAATGATGATAAAAAAAGCAAACATCAGTTCACTAGTAAATGCCTGCAATCTGCGTCACAGAAATGGAGAAATTAACTCTTTCAAAGGTAAACTCAGAAGCCTGTCTAGCCATTAGAGTGTAACTAGGTCTTGTCATGGACCTTTTCTCTTTTTGTCCAGAGGCTAGAGTATTTTCAAATAAAGATCATCCCTCACTGGTGGGGGGACATATATGTCTACAGTCATGGGTACCTGAGCCTGCAATGCAGTGGGAGGATCTCTGGGTTCATCCTTGCAGCGTACGCCTTGGAAGCTCAGGAGTGTGGTTAACCTTGTCCATGGATGGCAGTGTCTTAAATATTTCTTGTATCTTAATTTCTGAAAGGAAAATTCCTCTTACTTTCAACCAAGATGCTACTGGAACATTTAATTCCTGGTAATCAAACGAGGCTACAAACGAGGCTGTAAAGCATGTGCAGTACTCACATAGCTCTGCTTCCATCCACAGCTGTGGTGGAACAGGAAAATCCCACATAATTGCACATGTATGTGTGAGAGTAAACACTGAAGAGAGCTACTGTGTTACACCAGTGTTAGGGTTTGTGAAGAGGGTACCTTTACTGATGCTTTCCAGATGAATTGCCACTGCACAACCTGCAACAGATTTAAGGTATAATTACTGTCACTGTTATCAGACTTTACAGTGTACGTAAGTATGTACTGCTCTGCTCTGCTGTAAGGAGATTTGGGGGTTTTAATTTTTAAATAAAACCACCTTTTTTTTTTTTTTTTTCCAAAGCTCATCCCTGTAAATCCCAGGGAGGGGTGGGGAGCAAAAGCTGTACAATGCCCCAGCCCATGGTAATTAGCAAATCCATCAGACATCATTTCGAAGTTGTCACTGTTATATTTACTGAATGAATTGTTTCCATTTCTGATACAGCTGAAGAATATATTTTCATTGATTTGAAGAACATATTCCAAATCAATTATTCTTGTAGAGCTGATGTTATTTTTAAATATAATTTCATATCTTCTATCAAGGATATCAGATTAAATCATTCACTATTCATTGCTTTTCTCAATTTTTTAAAAGATGGTGCTGAGCTATAAATTTGAGTTGGGTAAATGAGGAGGTGCATGATGTTTACATTGATATGAACATAACTACTGGTAGACAAGCCCTCAAATTACAAGAGTCATAGGAAAAGTGGTAAGTGTTGAGTCCAGTTCTCCAAACCCAGTCCTGGGAACTAAACTAGTATATGTTCTAGGTGTGTACAAGTTACATTGCAGCAGCAATGCTTTAGGTGAATGGCCCACAAGCTGGCCACTGAGACCCCTGTGAATATTTGGGGATATTTAAATGCCTCCAGAAGGAAGCCCCAAATTGGCACAGGCTGGCACAGGAAATTCGTAGGAGCAGGCACTGGGAAGTGGTTGTCAAATCTTTTTCAGAACACACCACTGAGTGTCCTTTAAAATATAACAGAGTCCAGAATTGTAGCCAATCCATGCCCTTGATAAACCACCCAATGATGAAAGTGAATGCACAAAAGAGGAGACATCTGAGGTCCTTTACAAGCTGCTGAATCTATGGGCTCACATCAGCCCTGGGAGAATGAACAGCCAACCAGGGCAGCAGGGTATAGTGCAGCAGAGATGGGGTAGTTACACTTGGGTTAGGGGGACTCTGTGCCCATCTGCTGGTGCTTTGGTACCATGAGATGTTCTTGCAAGATGCAGAAGGGAACAGACACGAGAAAGCCAAATTCCTCAGGTGAACTTATCACCTCAAAGGATTTCCAGCCAGGCTTCTGCTCCTGAAGCTTATACGGGAAGGAGCAAAATCCTGATGTCCCCTCAATCCCTTCATAAAACATCAGATTAGGCACTTAAGGAAAAAGAGGAGGGTGGTCTTGAAATATCTTTCACTGGAGGAAATTGAGGAGGAAATCAGCATCTCCCTGTCTCCTTCAGTTGTCTAGTCTTTGTGGATTATGAGAAAGGGAAGAGGCACAAGGACTTGCTTTGATCTCCACAGTTCATGTATTAAAAGAAAGCTCCTCCCTGTGCATGGGGCAGGGAGCCAGTCCCATAGCAGTCAGGGTGTCTGTGCCTATTTCACATGTCCTGTTGCTGCTGATGGCTACAGGGCAGCTGTGTCCCGACACCCGGACTAGAACCTACGGAAACTGCCATAGATTGGCCAAGTGAAACAGTGACCACACAGGAAGCTGGTCTGACAGGTCCTGAACTAGGAAGCCACAGACAGCTTTTCTGGATGTCAGCTGCAGGTGACAAAAAGTCACCTGAATCTTGTGTTTACAGCATAAAACTTTGTGTGGTTCAGGCCCTTAATTCAGTGCATGCTCTTAGAAGTGACAAAGGGACACTCAGTGGCATTGCCATGACAGACCCTTAGGTTCCACAAAATATATTCTGCTGTAGGTGCAGAGACATTTTTAAGAATTTGCTTTTCTCTGGCTTCTCTTGAATTAATGTTAGTAAAAGGCGCCCCAACCTCTTATTTTTCTATATGAAGACAAAAATTGCAGCTGCCTGCCAAGTCTGCTGAGAGATGGATGTAATAATTTTCAATTGGACTGTTAGCCCAAAGGGAACCCGATAGCAAGAGATTGACAGATGCAGCATGGATTATCTTGTGCTCTGAACTCAGCCCAATTTGTGGTTTGTTGCAGGTGCTAAAGAGATTGATATTGCTGCTACCCTGGAGCACTTGAGGGACCAGAGACCAGGCATGGTCCAGACAAAGGTACTGTCAATAAATCCACTGGGATTTTAAATACATTAGAGGTCTTTCACAGTAGTTGTTTTCATGACAGAAGAGAGAGGGTATGACCTAATTTAACGCAGGTCGCTTGCTGATTACTCTGTTTGGCTCCCTCCAACTGAGGTTTATTTATGCTGAAGATTTATCTAGGTTACTTTCTTTGGTGTTTACTGTTCTTTCTTGTAACATCTCCAACATCTATCTTGATTACCATATATGAAGGGCAGTCAAGACAACAATCTATAGCCTGCTAAAGAAAATGTGCATTTGAAAGAATATTCTTGCTTTCATCCTGAACTATGGATTATTTTCTTAGAGTATCTTTGCTTAACTGTGCATGTAATATTTTTTTTAAAGCTTCTACTCATTAAAGAGAATGTAACTGCTTCATTTGATATTTTTCACTGGAAAAAAAAAGTTTTGAGTTAAAGGAAATAAAGTTTTGCAGGGAATCAAGTAATTTTTAGTACCTTTGAACAGAAGAGCTTGCATCATGCCCACAGCCTTGTCCTTTATGGATGTGACATGGTAACTATATTTTTACCCTTTGGTGAGATGAATGCCTTACTCTCTAATTCCTGTCAGTTGTAATAGTTTTGACATTCTTCTACAATGCAAAACTTTTAAACATAGTAGCTGATGGTGCAATTGTAGTCCCTTAAATTAGAAATGAAACTTTCTGTTATTAACAATTCCAGTGATGTATGGAATGATATTTTGGGATATTTGCTGCAAGAGCTGCAAATAGGACACTAAAGAAACTCTTTCATGGCATGGAGGCAAAATAAATCTGTTTATGGCCTTATAAAATATCAAATGATAGTTATAGTCCCAAACTGAGAAACAAGAGGAATGTGACAGCACCGTGTCTTGGCCAGGCTGGAACTGACAGGAAATTCTGCAGTGTTTAGGGAGTTGAAATTGCTGAGGGGCAAAGGTGAAATAAATGTGTGTTGCAGGAATCATTGGCTCATAACTTTTCCTGAATCTCTTCCCAATCATGTTATTTCCCACTAATACTAGGGAAAATACTGCTGAAGAACAACTTGGGGAATGTTAATTATTGTTTATGAATTAAGTAAGTGCATGAAAAATAAAGATGAGCCAGTCAAAACTAACTAATCTTTATCTGCAAGTAAGACATAACATTGAACAAGTCTTTCTTCTGCTTTGATTATTCAGACTGGAAAAAAAGACAAATAGCACACAGTATCAAATGTTATGTATATTTAATCTGAGGTAAGATGCAAGTCCTGGACTACTCTGGAAATGCATTCAAAATATGTAGCAGCTCTGTGGCAACATAGAGCTCAGATTCCAGTTTCCTTTTGAGGGCAGAGGAATTATGGCTTGTTGCCTTCAACAGAAGAAAAAACATCGCTCCAGAACCAAAGAATGAGGTTATGTGAACAACTTCTCCTGCTTAGCTCAGCAATAGTTACCTGAGTCCCATGAAAATCTCCCTCAAGACATTTTTTTTCCCTCCAAACATTTGTCTGGAAGAGCTCCAGAAAACAAATGTATCCTGTGTTTTCATCCAGGATGAAAAATTTTCTCAGGATATGGCTTATCTCTCCTCTTGCTCCTTCTTCCGTCATTGTCATTTTCTCAAAACCACCCAAATCACTTATTCAAGCTAATGTCTTGCAAATTATAAATATCTGGTTACATGCTAGCAAAGCACAATCCCCAGAGAATTTTTCTGATGGATTTAAACAAACCCCTGTGCTTTCCCAGCTGAATACAAATGAGGAATATTAGACTCTTGGAGTAATTTAAAACGATGGATTAAAAGTCAGGTTAGAAATGCCAATTACAGAATATCCCTAGGCAAAATAAACACCAACTTCCTTCAGCAATGTTACTGTGTTTCCAGCAGGCAGCGCTCCACCTTTCCAATAGGCATAGGAAAGATTTGTTTGCAGCATTTTGTCTTCTGGAAGGGATCTTTAATTCAAAAGCACTCTATATAATAAATTGTAATGAAATTATCATAACGACATTCTTCATTTCTGAGAAGCATAATAGAGGGTTTGTGGGTTTGTTCGGGTTTTTTGCAGGGGAATCATAAAATGGAATTGATATGCCACATGTGAGAGGAACAAGTAATGAAGAAAGAAGTGTATTCTCTGTGATGGGAAAAATATATATTTCCTTTTTTTCCTGTCTCCTTTATCCCCTCACAATCTAGAATATTAGATAGATTTCTTTCTGTGTTACATATGCTACATGAACTCTGTTTTCCTGGGAGTTTTTATCTGCAGAATTAATGAAACATAGCCATAGTTATTTTTTATTAAGTATACTCTTGTCACCTCTGCATTACAGGTGAACTGACACCACTGAATGTCTGTCCAGCTCTGTTTTCTAGGCAAAGCTAGAAGTTAAAATTCATCTCCAGACAGTCATGTATCTGCAAATAGAATATGTGAATGGCAGTGTAGCTGTACAAAACAACAAACCGAGCTCCTTTAAAAATTGCTGACATTAATTTTCTCTAAGTGCAGTTGTCCTCACAGAAAAGTGTGGAAGGTGTGGAAAGGCTTTTCCTGGGAGGGTGATGATGCACATCAATGGAAGCTGCACTCCCTCCCTTTCACCCTGGGTGTGTTATGCAGAAGGATGGAGGGGGAAGAGCTCAGCTGCACCATCCCTGACAGGTCATGTCCCCACACATCTCCTGTCTGCTCTACTGTCCTCTTTACTGCAGTCAGTTTTGAGCTCTGGCTGTGCAGATTATGCTTTGTAAATTGTTTTGCCTCAGTCATTAAGGTCACACCTCCTGTTGCTCAGTCCCTGGGCGAGGCAGACACTCTTCCTCAGGCTTTTTGAGCTGATATAAGCACCCAGTTTCATTCTGCCCCAGCATGTCCCATATATGCCCTCTCTGACCCTGCTGCTCTCCAGCTTCTCTCACACACTTATTGTGCCCCAGTTAAAATACAACGGATGTTCCTGGACGGCCCCCAGCATTCCCAGTGTTTCCTTTAACTGCAGAGACCTCAGACAGTGCAGGGAGCCATAGGCATTCATGTGCACCATTTTCAGTGCCTACTGAGGATGAGTCCTACTCTTTAGGGTGAATTGATGTCTGATTAAAAGCTGTTGGCTGCAGCCCAGCAAGTGTACATGGATGCCACTTTGACAGCACCAAGCAGACAGCAAAATTCTTGAATGGCAGTGTCGCTGAGAAATTATTCTGAGTTTTGTTCTGCTTTTTCGTCTCTGGCACTGTGCCCATCATTGCTTCTCTGAAGCATCTCCACATAGGAGATGACTGCAGTTGGATAAGACAAGGCACAGAAGACTGGCACTGGATTGCAGGAATTAAGAGTCAGCTGCCTTTCTAAACTATGAGTTGTACATCTGTAGTTTGTTCTTTCATCCTTCCTGCAGATTTCTGCAGTAAAGTGAAACACTGTGGAAATTAATGCTGTTGGTCCAGCGATCACTTTTGGGGGTGGCTGTGTTCTGTAACCATCCCACACAGCCCCTGGCAGCCCTAACTGAGGGGCTGGAGGTGCAGACCACCAATTTTCTAATGGGAGACACAGACAGTATCCCAGCAGTGATCTTGGGATGCTTTGCAGGGCACGCCTCAAACCTTCATTCTCAGACTCAATTCCTCAGCAGCTCTTTCTTGACCCCAGCTGGCTTAAACATCTAGAGTACTTCCAGAAAACCCAGAAATTTCTCCACAGCCCCTATCTGGGGTCTTTGATTTACCTATATTTTGAGAAAAATTTCCACTGAATAGTCTCAAACTCCAAATCACCCTGTCAGATATTTCAGTAAGCTAAATTACTGAGAAAAAAATTACTTGCTTGGACAATATAACACCTGTTAACCTTAAGGATTGAAAACTCCTTTGTCCTTCTGTAGGACTACACAGTTCAGGAGTGTGTTAGGGTTGCACTTAGAAGAAGTAGCCGTTCATGGCTGTGTCCTTCACACCTCTGCCAACCCAACACAGAAGCCTGTTAATCATTTTGATGTTGAGGTTACAGTAAATTAATAGCAGAGAAAGGCCTTCCCAAGTATTTCTTATTTAGGAGTGGTCTTAACAAAATTGAGTCATTTGTGGGTGTGGAAGGGACATTAAAAAGAGAGGATTAAAAAGATCAATGACAGGTAAGCCAAAAAGCAGATATTGTTCTATATAATAGATATTGGGGAGGAGATATTTATTCTAGATTCTTTCAACTGGAAACAGTCCTGAGAAAAGCCAAAGTCTCTGCTTTACAATATCTCACTTACTTCATGTTTCAGTTTTTTTATTGAGTTCCCATCTCTGTGTCAGAAGGAAATGGCTGGTGATCAGCTACTCCCAAACCCTTCTGACCATGCAATGGCAATAAATCATTGTGTCCCAATAGCTTGGGCTCTGCTACTAACATTTTTCTCCATTAAAATGACTCCGACTTCGAGACGCTGTCAAACATGTTATATGACATCAAAAATCCCAGAACATTTTGTTCCTTTCCATGGCAGTGTACAGTTCATCCTGCATATTCATATTTTTAACAATGTCTTGAGGACGTTCAGCTGCTTCTGGAAAGTGTTTTGTTTTATAATTCAGGATGTGCGTTTGTTCTCTCCGCAGGAGCAGTTTGAGTTTGCTTTGACGGCAGTTGCAGAGGAAGTGAATGCAATACTCAAGGCCCTTCCCCAGTGAGCAGCTCAGTCTCCTGAAGGTTCCTGCAGAATCCATCCCTCGTTTTCCTCATCCTCAGTCCCTGTGAATGTTCTTGGAAACCGTGACCTGACCTTAACTGTGTATCTTCTGTTGTAACTACATAGTGATAGGGTCCTTACAAACTCCTTTAGCTGGTAAAAGTTCAACAGTTAAAATGTGTATTCTGTTTTTTGGGGTTTTAAACAGATTTTTAAAAGTACATCAAAGCCTCGGATTAAGTGACAGAACAATCCATCTAATTCCTCCCACATCCTCGAAGCCCTGAATGTCACACTTCAAAAGCACACATTCATGTTCTTATAGCAAATATACAATATTGTGGGTAATTAGTGCAGTCAATATAGTCTCAGAAAACAGTGCTCTATTATATTTTGTAACTTCCCAAAGGCTGAATAAGAGTGAGGGCCTGAAGAGGAGGGTGATTGTTCCCATACAGTGCCAAGCTAGAGCATGAAACAGTTCCGTGGGTATGAGCAAACACAGGTCCAGGCTCTGGCAAGGAGAGCTTGCACCTTCTCATGCCAGGCTTTGGCAAGAAAATGTTTTCTTAACTGTTGTTTACTTTTCAGCTTTGTGCCATGAGAGGAAGAAAATCTGAACTATAAGTAAAACAGGCTTGCACGGTTTTTGCAACTGGGGAGAAAACATGTTGGTCACATTAAGCCAGTGCATAACGAGCACAACTCTGACCATGTACCTGCCACTGACAACACAGAAAAGGAGAGCACAGCCTCCCCTCAGGTGATGGGAAAGGTCCTGTCAGCAGTCAGGTAACTGTCCAGAGCTGTTATAGAAAGAGATTGTTGGTTTTATGGGATTATTGAAGAAGAAAATGGGATTCTCCTCTTTATATTTTTGCATTTCCCTCTGTAAAGCTCTGCTGTGCCATCCTTTTTAGCCAGGAAAGTATATTTCTGTAAAAGCCTGGCTGAAGAAGAAATCTCCAATCTGCATTTTATGATGCTCATTGAGTTTGTCTGATCCAGGCATTTGTTGCAGCTCTCTGCAGAGGCTCTGCTCACTCCTTGTTCTGAAGGACACCTATTGGAACTAAGCATGAAGGGGTAAAGCAGCACAAAGGTTGAATTTCAGAGATTCATGTGTTCTCAAAATCCTAATGCCTACTGTTGCAAAGTAATGCTAAAATATGTCTGTACATGGTTTGGTTATGCAATCTCGCTTCTGTGAATTCACAGGGTTTTTTGTGGCACTCTTCTAAAGGAATTTACATTATTGGTAGAAAGTACTCTGATATGTTTAAATGAAGGGCCTGACAGTAAAATTACTGAAGGTACCTAAGTTATCTAGGCTCTTAATTTCATTTTCAAAAGTGAATACTTGGATGCTATTTCATATGCTATCCTACATCTCTGTGACGTAAGAATCTGGGGTGCTTCTTTCCCAAAATCTTATGAGTGTTGTGTGCTTGAAACCATATTAGGCTACTTGTTTAACTTCAGCACTGGAAAATAGATCATTGAATTTAACTTGGGAAGGGGAGCTTTTATAAACTTCTAATCAGTGAAATGTTAAAAATAACAGTATCACAGAGTTTTGCTGGCACAGAGGTGACAAGCTTCAATCAAAATCAACCATGTTGCAATTTTGTGTTGTAGGTGTGGATATCGGTGATTTCTTCTTTTTAGAAATTAAAGAGTTACTAAAAAAAAAAAAAAAAGCAGAAGGCTTGTTACTTTTTGCCATACATTCTTCTATGCTTTACTTGATATATGCTGTTGCTTAATTTGTGCATCCCATTACTATAGCAGTGCAGAGCAGTTACTGCAGATGCCATCATCCTCTTAAGTACACATACTGTACATTAAGCCACATGTTTATTTTATGGCCTAAGCATTTTAGAGCTTTCCTAGCAATAACTAAAAAAACTAATGGAGTATAAATGAGAAAATTGCCTTTTTCATTTGATAATTTAGGTTTAACAGGATTCTTTTATTACTTTAGCTAACACAAAATTGCAGATCAGGGCAGATGAGATCAGTTTGAGCCGCATCACCAAGTGTTTGAAGTAGATTTACTGTGAGCCACGTACTGCAGCTTTCTGAAAATACAGGTAGTTGTATGCAAACAAACTGTCCAAAGAATCAAAATTGGGGCATCCTAAGCCAAGCCCTCTGCTTACTGGGTGGAATTACTTCCCAGTGTGAGATGCTGTGGCATCACCCACTGCCAATGTGCTAATGGGGTTTTACCACAGATTTCTGCCCTGGGATTCATTAGCGTTTGCCTCCTGACTGTCCCTGTGCACACCACAAACATGACTGACGAGCCTTTCGTTGCACTTCAGGAATATTTTTAATTGTTCTTTTGCAAATATTTGCATTTCATAATAGCAATTTCAGGGTGATCCCTATTAATTCACAAGCAGCTGAGTGTGGGACTTCATGCTTCAGAGTTTATTTAGCACAGATTAGAGGGCATTAATCTTCCCCAAGGCTAATGGGGCAGGAATGTATTGTTTTATTCATCCTTGTAGACCAGTTTACACAACAGAAAGACGCAGTCTTACTCAGAGGGTTAGAGTATCTCCCACTGACCGTCATCGACAATCCTGTTATTTCAGCCATGTTTTGTACAGTTCTTCCACAAAGAGGTGCAAGGCTTATTCTGTTAACTGTAAACAACCACACAGAATATTTCATCTGTGCATAGCACACTGTTCACACCTCTCAATAAAGCCCTGCTTCTGGGGGCGATAATCTGCTGCAGGGTCAATTAGTGAAATGCAGGTTTCAGTTGCACCAGGGTAATCTAGAGGGGTCTGACTATCTGACTCCCAGGAAGATGCCAAAGCCATGGATGAAGCCACAGAGATGGATTTGCCATGCAGGGCAGGTATTTCTTTTCGCTGCAGTTAACTTAATCCTTGTGATCTGGTGAAGGATATTATTCAGGACAACCCCTGGTCACTTGCATGGGACATGGGATGCACCCCATGTTCACTGTCAGGTTGAGTTGAGCTTCTGCCTGAAGATCAGGATCACCTGAGAGCTCAAAGTCAAATGAGACCCACCATCCTTCTCTGTTCGATCCTCTGCTGATCTTTAGCAAACTCATTGTGAATGAAGCTGGGGCTGGTGCCTGACGCGTGGCCACAAGCAGCATGTGTTTAATATTGACCATCCTCATGTTCTTGATAAAGACAAATGGAGTGTACAGGTTCTGTTTGGGTGATTGAATCTTCAAATGACATTTTAGGGGGTGACCTGCAGGAGGGCAATTTAACCCCACTGCTCACAGTTTCTTTCCTCACTGGTCAGAGAGAGAAAGCCCTGTTTTCCCACAGGCAGCACACACAGCTCCTGTCCCTGGGCAGGGCAGGGACCTGACCAGACCCCCTGCTGCATGCAGTCAGTGTGTCCAGATAGGAGGGACAGAAAGGTGGTTGTCACCAGAGCTGATAGTTCACAGAAGTGAAAGCACAGTTGCTCTCTCCAGCCTTTGTCTTTCCCATGACATGGGCTGGGATTTAGAGGGATGGAGGGGCAGGACAGCACCATTCCCCAAATCCCAGATCCTTGAGGCTCAGCCTGAGGCATAAGGCTGAACAACAGTGAGGGGTTTGCTGTTGGCTTCAGGTGTTTCAGGTATGAGCTATAACCATTGCTGTTGGCCATTGTCATGGGACCTGCTGCAGCCCAGGTTACTCCCAACCCAGTGGAAATCCTTGGCCAGGAATGAATTTCAGCAGAAAATCATAAATCCAAATCTCAATCCAGCAGCAAAACAAGCCAGACTATTTTTATAGAAGCTACTAAATGTTTAACACATTTCAAAATATTTTTAGAATCTACACCCATGACTAAACCTTGTCCCTGTCTCCAGCATGCATGCAGAACCAATCCCCATCCATCCCCAGGGGAATGACAGCTATGGTACCTGTAAGGAGTTCATGCTTTATTAGTCAAGTGGAACATTAATAAAACCTGGCCCACTTCATAATTTCCAGAATAGTCATTAATTAAAAAAACTGTTTATTGGAAGAGAAAACAAGTATTTGATTAGCTTTGTTACAGAACAATAGCTCTCCTCATTTTTATTCTGCATATTTTATTCTTTCTTTAGAAAATTCTCTTAAGAAGCATTTGAGGTAATTCGCTTTTTAAAACTGTACAGTTTCTATGGTTTTGCTTTTTAAATGAGAGTACACTTTGTAGATTTGATTATTATATTTTTCTGTTAATATTACATTGGGCATTACAAAAGCATTCCCCACCACAGTGAAAAGAAAGTGATCCTGTTGGTTTATTGTAAAAGAAAAAAAATAATTAAAACAAAATTGCAGAGCTGTGGCATACTCAATCCAATTAGAGCATGACTCTTTACTACTCTTCATTTACCATATGAGAAAAAAAATAAAGTTACACCAGCAAGATTTCATTTGAAGCTGTTCATGCATGCTGTTTGTACTGTATTTGATGGCATAATATTGTTTTGTTTACAACGTTTTCTTTCTTGTCATTCTATTATATTCTTTATATGTATATAGTTTAAAAAAAAAAAGACTATACAAAGTATTTTGTTCTACCTCTGTAAAAATCATATTTGTGAATAAAGTCACATTGTCTGTGGAGTATGGTATTGTGAATACAGCATTAACAGCTGGTGCTTTGCTTTTGTTTGGGGGGTGGGAGCCGTGCCGATGTCTCTTGCTGGAGGGGTGGGGTCTGACTACCCAAGGTGGGAACAGGAGGCTGACAGGGAGGGCCACAAATGCCCTGTTGATGGCTTGGATATGCACATTTAATCTGCTCTGAGAAGAGATTTCAGCCAGCTCAGGCTCAGGTGTGTGGCCTGAAATATTGCACCTTACAGGGCTTTGATTGAGACAGATTCCTGTGTTCAGGCCAAAAGTGAAGCAGGCAAAAGAATTACTAAGTTAATTAGTACTTGTACTGCCAGGAAGTGGAAAAAAATTACCTGGAGCCTGTGTCACAGAGTGTACAAGTTAACAAATGGATTGAATGGTACCTGCTTTCAGGAAAAGTAAAGGCAGGAAAATGTTTTTGGGAAGGAAAGGCTGGTGGATCAGACCATCACAAAACGGCCAAGGATTTATAGTTTTAAAATAGTAGAAGTTCATAGAAGTATTTGAACAGGTAACGGAAACATCTCACTGTTATATAAAATAAGGTTATGAAGAATAAAGTATGAGGTTACCACACAAGCACAGCAGACAAAAAAGAGTCTTTTTCCCATAAGCACTGTCCATTATATGAAGGTTTGGATCTTCCCATGAAATACCTACTGTTAGCTGTCAGAGCACTCTTTGGGTTCAGACAGCCCTGCCATGGCGGTTTTCATGGTCCTGTGTTAAAATTTCACTTGTGTTTTGAAGAAAACTTAAAATGTGTTTGCCACTTACCTGGAAATCACTAGAAAAATGTAAACAGAAATGTAAAACCATCCTGGTCTAGCACACTTCCTTCCCATCAGAAGAATCACATTTTACATTCTTTAACCTTGTTTATGTAGTTGCATGTTTTAATATCTGTGCCTTTCTCAGTGTAAGAAGGTGACTTTCATCTTGGAAGCAAAATATATGCACCATTACAGCTATTTTTCTGTTGGTGCAATTTAGGAGGTCTTTCATCTCCAAGACAGCTTTCTGAAAACTCTGGAAACATCAGATGGAGGAAAAGAAGAGAAATGCATTTAACTGTGTAACTACTGGAGCATTGTGAATCTTCTAGGTGAACCCAAAGCCATCAGTTGTGCATTATTCATTCATGCAGCCAGTGCTGCTCTGGCCTCACACTGCACAGGTGCACACAGCTGTAAAAACGAGTGCTGGTGGGATTGGTGTTCCTGTTTTGGATGCTGAGCAAAGAACTGCACACCCACAGGGAGGGGTAACATGCAGGCTGGGTTTAGTCTTGGCCTAGTCTTGGCACTGTGTGCTTGAAACAACTGAGTCCTTGGGGAAATTCTTCTTAGGTCAAAAGTTNAATACAGACAAAAGACTGGATTTTTCCAGCAGAAGCTTTGGTCACACTTCTCAAAGATACAGGAATGTGTTACTCCTATCATTTCTAGAATATAGTACAGGTGAGATTCATCCTAACCAGCCTCTGAGCTGCTTTTCATGGACTTCTACAAATGAACAACTCGTCATAAGCTTCCTTTCTAGCCAATGAAGGAAAATAGAGCATTTTTAGAGTGTGAATTATCTGGTTCCACTTCACCATGAGGTGATTCATCCTATTCACCCCATACCCTGAAACAGGGACCATCAAAATTTAACTATGTGCTAAGTACAAAAGCATTTCCTTTTTATATGAAAACCTATTCCCTCAAAACTGCCTTGGATCACTTGTGAGAAAAAGGGAAGTGATATCTGATTTTATAGACCTTGAATTTATAGACATCCTTATCCTTCTCCTCCTTAGTTTTTCCTGTTCCACACAGATGACTCATTTCCCCTCTTACTTTGCCTTTGATCACCTTTGCTACACTTCACCTTAAATTGTCCAATTCTGTTTCTGCTCAGAGGAACACGGGGCCCAGGCTGTGGTCCAGTATCACACAGTGATGTTTTTAGATATTTTATATATTTTCTTCTTCTTTGGAATGTATAATATTTTGTTGCCCTTCTCCACTGCTGAGCACTGAGGTGGTGCTCACAGTCACTCATTCGCAGCAATACCAAATCCTTTTCTTCAGGTCATCCTTATAGTTTTGTTGTTAAGGAGATGTATTTAATGATCTGCATTACTTTATCTGCCATCTTCACAGTCCTACATTATCACAAGGTCTCTCCATGACACTTCAGAGATGCTTTTGTTTTTATGATGGCAGGTAATAACATGTCATTCACACTCTGCGACCTCACTGTCACCTCCTTTTTCCTATTGTTTAAGTTGGGGAATCACCATCACTACAAAAATTGTCCGTTTCTTCTCAACGTGTTTCTTAGCCTTTAATCACTCATTAACCCACAAAAAATTTCCCCATAATGCAATGGCAACTCAGTTTCTGTAAGAACCTTTCATAAGACAGCTTTTGCCAAATGCTTTTAGGAAAGCCAAATACAATAAAATCAGGCACATCATCAAAACCACTGATTCCTTCAAAGTCTCTTAGCAGGCTTTTGTGACACAGCTTTCCCCCTGCAAAAGCCATGTTGCTTCTCCCTCCTCTTTACATCATCAGTTATGCAGGATCTAGACACAGGGGTGTGGATGCAGGTCATAGAGTAGGACACAATGAAAGAGCTTTGGTACCATTTTGGAGTCAGTGGAGAGCTACTGGATGGGCTAAAAATGGAGCTGTGGAGCTCAGCTAGTGCAACCTCCACTCAACACAGCACCTGGAGCACATAGTTCAGGGTCATTCTCAGTCATATTCTGAGTATCTCCAGAGATGCAGACTCCTCCGGGTCCTCTTTGTGAAAAATATCTTTTGAAGACCTGGTTGAAATTTCCCTTGATGCTGACTGATTGCCAACCAGCTCCCCAAAAGGGGATGCCTTGTGCAGACAAATCCCTCTCGAGTCTGCACCACCAAGGTTGTCATTTACTGCAGAGCACACTCAGGCACGTAGTACACATGGAAGAATTTGTAGTTAAGTTCTTAATCCACGAACTGAATCCCACCCTCTGCACAGGATTCAGTGCTTGCTGGTCAGGGGTTGATGTCACTGCAGATGCTGTGGGTCCCCTGCCCAGCCTGCAGCACTCCTGCCAAACAGCTGAGTCTGAGGTCTTGCGGTTGTTTGCCAGCCCTGTGCTGGTGGCTTAAATCTCCTGAAGTACCTCAAATTACGTTGGATGCCTAAATTCAGGGATCTGAATCCCACATCATGTGTCTACTAGTTGGATTCTGTAGCTTCTACCAAAATTAAAGGCATGGTAGGGAATTTCACAGGACAGAAGCTTCTCAGATAACCCACCACTCCAGAAGAGGCAGCAGTTTCTGGGAACCCTCATTTTGCCATCTGAGCTGGATTTAAGGCAGGGCTGTGACTTCAGCAGCGTTGCCAGAGTGTTTGCCAAGCCTGGGCACGAGGTGCTGCAATGACCACAGCAGGGCACAGCTGGAGAGCAGCCCTTGTGCTGGGGAGCACTAAGTGGCTTTGTGTACCTCACAGCTAGTGACAGCCTCGTCTGAGATCAGAGGCACTGTTGCTGTCCAGCACAAGAGGGCAAAAAAGGGAAAGCTGGCCAAAAGTATGAGTTCCCAATAAATAAAACCTAGTGTACAGCAGTGTTCCAGTAGCACTTGTTTCTAAATGTGGCATCCATTTCCTTCACACAGAAAGTCTGCCCTGTTTTCCAGCAGGTTTCATTGAGTTGTCCAAGTTAGAAATGTTTGTTCCCGAAGGCAGATATTACAAACGAGAGCATCAGCAAGAGCACTTCTTGCAGTGCTCCTGATGCTACACCTGAGCTGTTGGGCAGAGGCCAAAGTGCACCCACAGCTTTGTGATCCTGATAAAAGCATTGCCGAGGCCGAAAGGAAGCCAGAGCTCTGGTAAGTGGCTGAAGGGGAAAAGCAAACTTCCACTTTTTCCAGAATAACCTTTTGATTCTTTAAACAACTGCTTTCCATAAGCAGGAATATAATATACATTGTGTTTTGAAAAGGGAGATTGATTTAACATCTGGTGTGCCTAGCCGTGCATGGTTGAAAGAGCTGGGTAAGTGACCTGACTCAGTGAGGTGTTCCTTGCAGAACAGAAGGTCTTTAGCATTGACTTTCTTACCTGTTCTACTCTTCATTCTAAGAAGACACTGCATTTTTATTATATTTTATTTAAATATGGTAATATAGAAGCTAGAGTAACAAGCTGGGATCTGTTAGGGTTAATCTGAAATGAATCACCCTTCTGCCCATGCCATATATTTCCATTGCAAAGATCCTCAAGACAGGCAACCAAGCCAAACTGTGTTCCTAAGCAGTTAGGTAGGATTTGGCTTTCCTTACAGTGATAGCACTAAATGCTGAGCTTTCTGAAGAAACACTTTGATTATGTTTGTTGTGTTAAATTACCTTATTCATTTTTTCTCTGAAGTTCAGAAAATAAAGACACTATAACAACATGATGAGCTAATGAGATGACTTGGGAAATAAAACATTTCTTAATGTACTACTGGTTCATACACATCCAGGTATTTTGTTCTGGAAGATTTTGTTATCGCTCTGCTGAACCAGACTCTTGCTTGGATTTTCAGTTGTGCCAAATTTCTGCCCTGCTCGACTTCCACCTCCTTTATCCTTCATGGCCAAGAGGCCAAATGGAGACAGATGTGCTTTGTAGGCTAGTCCCCCTCTGTGTGAGGCACAAGAATAGAAATCTTGCAGGAAAAATGTGGGTGCTTGCTCTGCAGCAGAGAGGTTACAGCAGAGTTTCCAGTATCATCACATTCACCAAGGAATGGAATGGATGGACATCTCTGTAGTGGTCTGCCAGAGTTGTCATCTCATTGCTGAGCAAGTTCCAGTCTCTAATAATCTTGCTCTTCTCAGTAAAATAAAGAACACTTTTTTTGTCAGTGTTGTAGGTATTCACCCTGGGAGATCTTTGCAGATCTTCTTTTTCTGCACCTAACTTGCTTTTCTGTAAGTTGCCAACACAACATCTGACATGAACAGAACCACATAAATGTCCACAAAAGTTCTTTTTTTAGCAGAATTCTGGCTTGAAAATGCTTTTTCAGTTTTCCTTGGTGAATTCTAGTCCTGTAAAAGCAGGATTTATTTAAATGGCAGACACAAACAGCCCTGCCATACACAACCAGTGCTGCCCCACCACCTAAAGCAGACTCCTGTAGCCATATGTACAAGTCTAGCTGCATCTGACCAGTGTGAGTCTCTGAGACCATCACTTTTTAAAATTCTCTTCAGAATAGATGGCTGATGCTGCATGAGTTACACTATTTAGAATGTATGTCAATTAATTAACAATTTAATGCTAGCTGAAAATGCCATTATAGCTTTTACTTTTGGCTTCTGTGAAAGCTCATTTAATATTATTAAGTGTTTTAAGTCAGGGAAAAGTAATTTAATTACTGGTCTGAGCTTCCCTTTAATGCACAGTGAGATATAGAGGGTTGGGCAAGAAGGAAAAGATGCATCAGGATAAACTTGATGAACTTCTCCTGCCCATATCCAGGGTCAGGGAATGCACTGGCAGGTTAGACCTTCCAGGAGACAAGAGGTGAGAGCACAGCAGTGCTCACTAACAGATATTTTTCTAAACCCTCTGATAAGTATTCACTCACACACACACACTTTCCTCTCCCCATCCCATCTGCTCCCCTACCCTCCAGTAAGTAATGTAGGTATAGAAGGTGAGATTTGCTTCCTCTAATCCAAACAGCTAAAAATTAAGTGGTAGTCCCAGATAATCTTTTCAGTGTCCTTCCAAATCAGCAGAGAGAGAGAAACAGTGGTAAGTTACTTAGCCCAGAATTATCTGTGGGCTAAGAGCAGAAAAATACTATTTCAAGTGGAAAATACAGGCTGGGCATTAGGAAGACAGGACATTGCTGAAATAGCCTCCCTTGCAGAGGGAAAGCATCATGAGATGTGGAAGGACTCCCCCGTGGCCACAGGCTTTAGGTCTCCCCTGAAAGTTGCCATTTCCCAGTGTGTTCAGGGCTCTGATCAGGGACACTGCATCTCCTATGGGAATGCTGCACTGCCAACAGGCAGCTGCTAGACCCGGATCCCACAAATCCTCCACTGCCAGGAGGAGAGCAGCTCACAGCTGAGAGTGAGGATTGCCCCTGCATAGGCCAGATTTGTGTGAGGATTATGAATAACTGGCACTTTGAAGTTACACATGGAAAAAAAAAAGACATTTGTTTTTCTTTTTTTAGCTAGAGCCTCTAAAACCAATGCCAGATGGTGTTCCAGCTCTTAGGGCTGCCCCATGTGCTGTAGCAGAGGTTTGCTCTTCAGCCATTTTCACACTTAAATTCTCCACTTACCCATGATGAGGGTGAAGATGGTAGGCGGCAGCTCTGGGATCCTGAACCAGAGCTGAGAAGCCGCCCTGGCATGGTGTGAAGTGGCTCAGGAATAGATGGGGATGGAAGGCAAACTGTCTTTAGCAAAGTTCGAAGCCATCTGGGGGATTTTGTGGCCATATGGGTTAGCACCCTGTCCATGCCAGAGATGCAGAATCACGCCCGACCCACAGTCCAGCCTTCTTTTCACCATGTTTTGGCCAAAATTTCACCCTTTATTCAATGTTTCAGTGAAGGGTAGGGGAGCCTATTCCACTCACTTTGTGCCCAAGCTGAGTCAATGAAGGAGCTTTTGCGCTGTAACAGGGTAAGCAGCTCCTGGTCTGAGAAGGGACAAAGGTGTGGGGCTTGCCACTGCACACTGAGGTCTCTCCTGACCTCAAAGGCTCTGAGACCAGACAGCAGCCCTTGAGCAGAACAGTCTTGGAGCCAAACAATGGTCTGCCCTCTTACAGAATGAAACACAGGAAGAAGGAGACCAGCACCAAGGAAGCTGAGCAGGGATTTCTTTCCCTGCTTCATCTCAGCATGAGATATGCTGATAATGGCATCGTTTTGTGAACGACAAGATCTTCTTCCCCTGGAGAGAGGGGCATAAACTCATTAGCCAAGCAAAGGGCTCAGAGGTGAATCATTACAGGCCTGGTAATCTGATAAAAATAAATGTTTCCTTATTAAAATACAAATGGAAAGCTTAATTATTGTTATTTTAAAACTGTGTCTTCCCCATTGAAAGGCCAGCAGGTAAAGGATGTGGTACAGATAATTTCTGATGGCTCTGGGAAAAAGTGAGCTATGGACAGGAGAGGGAAGGACAGGTTTGCACTTTTCACCTGGCTGGTCTGGGGACTTTACTGCTCCTACTCCTTAAATTCCTTCCTGTCTGCCACGCTACCATAATCCAGTCTACTTTCCTTTCATATTTCACTTAACATCAGCAGCTCTGCTGTCTCTGAACATCTTCTGGCACTTGAAGGGCAACCAAATGAGTTTGTAGTGCCTTGCTAACTTTCTTTCTGATATTTTTTTTCCCTAAGCTTTGCTTATTTTTGAAAATGCATTCTGTTGACCAGTTGCAACTAAAAGGACTGTGCCTGTGACTTTTGACTGCAAATTTATGTTGGTTTCTCTGCTAACACAGTGTTTTCCCTCCGTGGACCATACCTTGCAACAGATGTTTATCTGTGCAACTATCTCTGGAGCCGTTTTAGAGACATATATCTCTCTCACAGATCTGGACATAAATAAACAACAGGAAAAAAAAGAAAAGAGAATAAATAAGAGCACAGCTATGTGGACAGCCAACAGATGGGTAAATGTCCTTCCAGACATTTGTGCTGGATAAAATAGCGTCACTTCCAGGCACATGTTCACTTTCTCATGGTTGGACATCTATAATTTTTGGTGTAGGAGACATCCAGACCTTCACTACCATATTGGCTCTCCTTGGAGTCATTCTGTATCGGCTGGCATCCCTGCACCTGCTTGGCAGCAGTGCCTCTCCCACCAGTACCCTCCAGAGACTCCACCAACACAAGGTGGTTCTATATTGGTAGGAAACTGAAAATCTGATAGAAGGGTAGAAGCTGGAAAAGTCATGGGTTGAGATAAAGACATTTTCACAGGTAAAGCAAAAGCCACACTATGTGCAAAGCAAATCAAGGAATTAATTTGCCACTTTCCATGGGCAGGCAGGTGTTCAGCCATTCCCAGGAAAGCAGGGCTGCATCACACACAGCAGTGACTTGGAAAGACAAACGCCATCACTCCAAATGTTCCCCACTGCCTCCTTCTTCCCCCCACTTTATATACTGAGCAGGATGCCATATGGTGTGGGATACTCCTTGGCCCAGCTGGGGTCGGCTGTCCTGGCTGTGTTTCCTTCCAGTATTTTGTGCACCTCCAGCCCCCTTTGCTGGCAGGGCAGTATGAGCAGCAGAAAAGGCCTTGGCTCTGTGCTTGGCCCTGCTCAGCAATGTCAAAAATATCTCTATATTATCAAAGCCATTTTCAGCACAAATCAAAAACATGGCCCCATACTAGAAACTGTGAAGAAAATTAACTTTCTCCCAGACAAAACCAACACAGGGATACACCTTACACCATCCTCCCTTTAATTCATTGCCTGACAGATGCATCTACTGGGCATTTATATTTATGTCCTTCTTTTTCTGAACATTTAAGAGAAGGTTTGGATCTCACTACAGTACTCACTGCCTTTAGAGCAGGCAGGACGAAGAGCTTTCTTATTCCACGTCCAATCCTGACACTGCCTAGTCCCACAGAAGGGGTATTAAGGGTTCTATCCCTACACAGCCATTCTACATAAGAGGGCAGTTTTGGGACATGGGACTCTTCTGTCCCACCAGTTTCTGCCTGGGCCTACATCCCACATGCTCCAGTCACTAGGGCAGTCCTTTCTGTGCTCCCTGGGACAGCCTGGACTTGTGCATGCTACTTCCTTTGCAGTCAACATTTGGAAAATCACCCCTGCCAGCTCCAGGGACCAAAGTCCTTCTCCTGCAGCAGAGAGAAGGGAGCACTTATTATAAGGCTGACAGGACACTGCCCTGACAGTGCACTGCCCTGTCTCCTTCACCGGCTGCTCTGTGGGAGGTGTTCACATCAGCTTTTTCATGGGTCTAAATTTCAGGTCTAAATTAGCAGCCTGAAGTTATTCGCTCATCAGTAGCTGAACACTGGACCCTGTGACAAAATGAACCTGCTCCCATGGCGGCAGAGGGAGCTGAGATCTCACCTGCAGTATTTAACCCAGACATCAAATTTTGTGGGAACACTGCTCCTCTCTCAGAGGGAGGTGAGCCTGGGCATGTCTCTGCCAAACCCCTGACCAGGTCACATTGACTTGGCCAGCCTCAGTCCCTCCCCAGGGAGCGCAGGAGCGAAGCAAGCTACACTGCTGGTTATTAGAGTGGGAGAATGAATAATTTTCACAGGTTCACTTAGGAGCTTTCAGACAAATTGCTGAGACATATCAAGTGTATGTGATGGAAGACTAAAAGGTGAAACTCTGAAAACATGAAATCATTCTTGCTCTTAGCTCCCCTGGGCCTTATCCAGAAAATGCTTGACTTGGCTTTTCCATATAGCACTATTGGTTTCAGGAACAATGTTCACAGCGTGTTGTATAGAGCTGGGTCTATATTTTATCCATCTGCATTTCTCCTCTAATTTATTGACTTCTCCAGTTCTGATGATTAGGTCAGGCAATGTCACATGCTTCAAGTACCGAGGCCAATTAACACTCTTTCTGGGTGACCAGGATTGCAGATCGATTAAGCTGCTCCATCCCACTGAGGTTCCTTGCTGTTGCAAAGGCAGGCACACGGTCATATAAAATACATCGAAACAGAATAAATGAAAAGGCAGGCCTGAATGACAGCTGAAATGCTTTTTTTATTTCTGGAAGGAACCCAAGGAGGGGTTTACTGGGCTCCTCTTCCCAGCAGTTGGAAAGAAATAACAACTGTTATTAAAAGAAAGCTTTCTGGGGAGGGGGGAAGAATTCAGTTCAGAAAAATGGTTAGAACCAGCTAAAATAATCTCTGAATGAAATAAACCTGTTCCTTCCAGAAAATGGTGAAAGTGGGAAATCATAGCAATAATAAAATTGAGGCTTCTTCTAAAAGATACACACATTGAGCATACTCCCAGCTACCCAGGAAATATGTGTGTTTAAACAATATTCCAAAGCTGTATAGCTCATGTTCCTCAATTTCTTTACACAGCCAAATGAAAATGAAATTAACCGAGTACAACAAGGTACATGACCTTGAAGAGGTGTGCTAACAATATTTCTTTTTGGACAAAAAAAAACATTCCAGCTTGCATGATGTAAAGAGGGACAAGAGTCTGCTGGATACCCTTGCCCTAGGTAACAAGGGTGGTGAAGAAATGGAGAGGGGTTTTTGCTGCTGGAGGTGACTCAGCCCACATGGTACTGTCTCTTTCTGGCAGTGGATCAGCCTGATCTACCACCAGAGACACCCCTTGGACATTGATTCATTTTTTCTCACTCCCAAACAGAACAGCTAAAAAGCAATCCACATCATTGCATAGAGAGCAAACTCTCATCATTTTTTCTGACTAAATACATCAGAAGAGCACTGGGCAGAACTAACACTTCAATGCAAGTGAAACTTGAATGAATAGCAGCACTTAGTACCAGTCTACATCAGAATCACTGACTCACAGAACAGTCTGTTGGAAAAAGCCCTTAAAAGCCCATCCCCACTGCAATAAGCAGGGATAACTTCAACTAGGTAAGGTTGTTCAGAAAGCCTGTACAACCTGACCTTTAATGGTTCCAGGCATGGGGCATCTACCACATATCTGGGCAACCTGTGCCAGTGTTTCTCCACACTTACCATAAAAAAATTCTTCCTTTTATTTAGTCTAAGTATATCCTCATTTTTTTAAATCATTACCTCTTGTCCTATGACTTAAGACCCTGGTAAACGTCTGTCCTCATCTTTCTTATAAGCCCCTTTAGACACTGAGAAGAGCTCTAAGGTCTCCCTGAAGCTTTCTCTTCTCCAGGCTGAACAACCCCGGCTCTCTCAGCCTGTCTTTGTAGGAGAGGTGCTCCAACCCTCTGATCATTTTTGTGGCCTCCTCTGGACTCACTCAAACACGTCCATGTCTTTCCAAGGCCGGGGACCCTCGGACTGGACACAGCACTCCAGGTGGGGTGTCACAAGTGCAGAGTAGAGGGGCAGAA
>WEIT01033855.1:88626-123785 GCA_013389985.1 Dryoscopus gambensis | reverse complement strand
ACAAATGCAGAACCGAACTTAACAGAACTTTCCAGACTAAGGGGAAGAACAATATTCAGGGTGCCACCCAGTGGGCTGTGGCTTATAATCAGGCTAAGTCATTCCCACACAGAATCACATTTTTTCGCTTGCTGGCCGCACTGCTTTTGGTGCAGCTCAAGATACAGTTGCCTAGCTGGGCTGCAAGTGCATATTGCTGTCTCACATCCAGCTTTTCATCCACCATCACCCCCAAGTTCTTCTGGAAAGAGCTGATCTCAATCTCTTCGCCTCCCAGGTCAGACTGATGCTGGGGGTTGCCCCAACCCAGGTGCAGCACTTTACGCTTGCCCTTGTTCAATACTGCAAAGTTCCCATGGGCCAATTTTCAAGCTTTCAAGGTCCCTCTGGATGGATCCCATCCCTCAGGCATGTCAAGCACACCACTCAGCTTGGTGTCACCTGTAAACGTGCTGAGGGTGCACTCAGTCTCACTCTGTTGGTGAAGACATCAAATAACACTGGCCCCAGCACAGACCCCTGAGGGCACCACTTGTCATTGATGTCCATCAGGAGCTCAACCACTGACCACTACCCTCTGGATACAACCACCCAACCAACTCCCCATTCACTGGACAGTCCACACATCAAATCCTTCTATCTCCAGTTTAAAGGGCGGGATGTGGTGAGGGACTGTGTCAAAGGCTTTATGGAAGTCCAGATAAACGACACCTGTAGCCCTTCCCTTGTCCACTGATGGAGTCACCCCAGCACAGAAGGCCACTAGATTGGTCAGGCAGGACTTGCCCTTGGCAAAGCCATGCTGGTTATGTCAAATTGCCTCCCTGTCCCCCATGTTCCTTAGCACATCTGACAGGAGCATCTGTTCCATGATCTTCCCAGGCACAGAGGTGAGGCTGACAGGTTGGGAGTTCCCAGGGTCCTCCTTTCTACCCTCTTTGAAGATGGGTGCAACATTTCCCTTTTTCCTGGGACTCCACCTGACTGCCGTGGCTTTTCAAATATCGCAGAGAGTGGCTTGGCTGCTACATCACCCTCAGGACTCTGGGATGCATCTCATCAGATCCCATAGACTTACGTACAGTCAGGTTCCACGGGAGGTCACAAGCCTGATCACCTAGTACAGTGGGAGGGACTTTGCTCCCTCAGTCCCTGTCCTACGGTCCACTTGAGAGGTTTGGGAAGAGAGGTTGCTGTTGGGGTTCCTCCCCCTGCCGTGTGGCCCTGGGGGGAGGAGGAGGCATGCCTTGGGTCACGCCGGTTTCTCTCACGTGCTGTCCTTGTGATACTAATGTACCCTAGTCCTGTTCCCTGAATGGTCCCAGGTGTTTCCCTCGCCCCCTGTGGTTCTGGCTTAACTGGGAAATTTTCCTACAAGTCGGAGTCTTTTGCCTGGGGTCTCTGCCTGGAGCCTGGCAGGGTGCTGGGCTCAGAATAAACATCTATGTGGAAAAACATCGGCAAATATCATCTTTTATTCTTCCCCACAGACATAACTGTCTCCAGAAGGTTTCAGAGGAATCCCACTGCAACAGGTTGCCAGTGAAGACTGAGGCAAAAAAAAAAAAGTTCCTGTGTGTTGTGAGTTGTCCACAGCTCCAGAAAAAACTTAGTTGTTATGGTCTACCTAAGATAATTAGCTCTCAAAACAGAGCAGGGCCAGAGCCATGGTAGAGAGGGAAGCTGAATCACTGGATGACAGCAGCTTTTATCAGCTTTTTCAGGTAGCTGGAGCCTCAGGCCTCTCAGAGAAGCTCAGCATAGGCACTGTAGCACATTTCGCATTAAATTATACTCAACTTTCCATTTTTTTCTTTTGTAAACTGCCAAGAGATACTTCCCTGACACTAATGCAAGCTGAGCTGGCCCTGTGGTTTGCAGCCTCTGAAAAAAACCAGTTGGTGAGAATGAAGTCAGAAATGGTGCTTGGAAAGGCAGAGCAAAGCTGGGGTGAAAGGCAGGCAGAGGGTCCACTCTCCGGAGCAGGGCTCCGAGAGGACCAAGGTGGGAGAACACAACACAAAAGGCATTTGGATTCTCCTTTCAGCTGAAAACTGGTATTTACCCAAGGGCAGCCATGATGTCCCAGCTCAGGTTCGCACCCTCTGTACCAGGCACAAACCCACCACAAGCTCTGCTCCAAAGGTTAAAGCCTTACTGCATGAAAGACATGAAAGTTAACAATGGAAGGAGGCAAATTATTGCTTTTGTTGAAGGTAACATAGAGAATCTGAAGAGGTTCCTGGGCTGATAGATCGGGTCTTTGTGGCAGAACATCTTTCTGTGGGACAAGGTCCTGTTTCTAGTCTTGACTCCTCATCCTGGAATTTTCATGCATGGCAAATCCTATCTCAGCCTGGCTGAAGATCTGACAGGCTCTGCATGTGCAGAGTATCCTGTCAGCACCACTAAAGATTTGGATACAACAGACCCACACAGGACATTGTGGAAACGGGATTGCACTGTCTCCAAACCTTCTCTTGGGTAGGTGCATGATTTCCCCTGTGATCTGTACCTTCTGGCTCCTGAGGCTGGATGGTCTCTAATGCCAGTCAATTCATCAGCTTTCTGCAAAAAGGGAGTAATTTTGGAAAGCTGAAACATGGTCTTAATTAACATGCTATTGTGGTTAATCTGTTTTACCAATCCCTTAATGCAGAGAATCAATAGTTACAGACATCAAAGTTGATGAGCTTCCTCATAGGAAAAGAAAAATCTATAAAGCAGAGATGGTTACACTTCTCAAAGCTGCAAATTAAAAACAATGAGTTTCGCTAAACCTTACACCAAGGTGAAAGTTGCTGATATTTTAACTAAGCCTACAGCTGACTCCTGGGCCGAAATTATTACACTGCCCTTTCAGCAGCAGAAAGACTGGGACAACTGCCTTCATAACCTTCCTAGCTTGAATGGCACCTCAGTACATGACCTGGTGGATTTACAAAAGTAATATTTTTCTTAGTACAGGCCAACCAAATGGCTGTGGTATTGATCTAAATAAAACAAATCTTGCAGACTGGTTGAGAAAATTTACCAGGCACAGTATTACATGGCCTTACCTGACTTTTAAAGTGATTGATGAAGGCCAAATGTGAATAATAAGATACTTAACTGTCAAAAATTCCTCTGCCATGGAGTATAATATTTTTTAATTTCAAAGTATGCAAGAAAGTTGTATCTCTGCAATAATTTGGCATCTTCTTTAACATTCTACAGACTGAAAAAAAACAGAGACCTGGCTAAATTCCATCTGCCCTGGAGGAGGGGAAACCCAGCCACTGAGGGTAAGAGCTTTGTCCATCTTTGCAGTTGGTTATTATGGTCTAGCTGAGATAATTAGCTCTCAAATTCATCATCTCTATAGGGTTTGCTCCTTTACCTCTGGCAGATATGGCCACATTACTTAGTGAAACGTTTTTGTATGTTTTCTCATAGCAGATTTTATGCAAAAAGACTTCTCCCAGCCTTCACAGAATATGCAGGAATTGAGGTTTACTATCTGTGTATAATCACATATAATTTTACACTTAAAATTTATTTAAGGTTTTTTTTCTCTTTAGATCCTCTACAAAAGGCTAAAACAATACCATACTCCTCAGACAATCTGAATATTGGAGCATTTACTGTAGGGAGGAGTTGTAGTTCTGGCTCTGGGAAGGCAAAGAGCTATTGTCAAGCAACTTGTAGTTTCAGTGCCAAAATTTTGCTACATTCCTTGCAGCCTCCCTATGCTAAAAGGCATTTCCACTAGGTGCTCACAGCTCCAAAAAAGAAGACTTAATCTGGAAGGTTCATTTATGGGCATGCAAAGGGACACAAGGTGCTTTATGGTGCCTTTCCTTGGACATTTGGCAGTCACATGATCCCTTTTCTTATGTTAGATACTTCTCACATAGAAATATTGAAATTTTCTAGCCTTGAAAGATTTTATATTTTCCTTGGAGAATAAATTTTACAGAGCTGCCTAGGAACTAATGAAGAACCGAGTACAGAGCACTGGGTAAGTGTAGTAGTCAATCCCTGCTCAGAAGAGCTTTTGCAATCTCAAATACCATTGTTTAAGCCTTTTTTTTTTCCTAGCTGTTGCTGTTTGAACGTGGCTTTCAGTGAGGAAGCTGAGCAAACAGGTACCTCCTCTGGTAAAGGAAAAGCAGTTTTGGGGGTCTCAGGACTGCTGGGCAAATAGCAGAGTTCATGGTTGGAATTCTCGCTGCTGCACCTGGGGCATTCAAGTAAGAAAGCTTTCGGTGCCTGGCTGCCTGAGGAGGCACACAGGGTGAGCGGGGTGCAGCACCACAAATCCCGGTATCAAAGCAGACCCTTCATTGCACATCTCCTGTTATCTCAGCTTCTGAGTCAGAAACATTCTCTCCCAATTTTCTAGTAAATCCTGACAGCTCTCGGCCTGAGTTGGTGATTTTTCATCTTTTGAGTAGGTCCTTCCCAGTGTGGTGAGTTTTACTGGACTTGTATAAACACTGTGGTTTTAGTGAATCTTCAGTACGGTGTGCCTTGATCCTCAATGTTATTTCCTGTTCTCCCACAAAGACTGATGTCATCATGACAGCATCTGAACAGGGAGTCTCAATGGTTTAGCTCAAGGGACTGTGTTGTCACAGGGGAATTACAGATGCTCAAAGTGGAAAAAAAAAAAAAGAAAAAAATGAGTTAAGTATCATTCTTCCTGGCACTAAGCAACCGAATTCCCAAAGGATTTTTGTAAAGCATCCCTCATAATATCCATCTCTTCATCTGATTAAACCGTCTTCTTTGTTTAAAAATAAGTCTCGAATTCTTTCAGTTTTCTAAAAATATTCACACTTTTAGCTGAGATGCTGCTAATTGGTGACAACTTTGTATTCTGAGTCTTACTCATTTCTCATCAAATGTAAGAGTCAGGCTTCACTAATTCTTTATGCCGTTGTTAAAAGCTTTACACACTGGATGCACCTTCGCTGTTTTATGAAAAACAGAGCTTGTTTGGGGTTTTTTTCCTTAATGTGCATGAAATTTTGAAGGTCATCTCCTCCTAAGGCTTCTGACCTGCCTTATTATTATGGTTTTCATATGTTTTTGTTCTCTTTCTCTGGCATCCTCTTTATAACAACTGAGAGAACACGCTATGTTTTAAGGTGTGCTGGTGAAACAAAGTCACGTCCATGAATAACTGAGCCCAAATCCAGTGCTATAATCTGTGTGGGCAGGATGCAGATCCATTAATTCCACTAGGAGTCCGTGTGTAGGACAATCCTGTGAACAAACCCAGGGAAATCAATGATTTCTGGTGAGTTAAATTCATTGACAGGAAGAGGACTTGCATATGGAATGGAAGTGACAGCACATATAGGATGAGATACTGGCACTGTCCATGTCAGGGATGGGAGTTTTGAGTCAGTAGTTTAGATTCCACACATGGCTTGCTGTTTTCCTCCCTCCAAGTTTTACAGACATGCAATTATTTGCACAAGTAGGACAAGACTGGCAAATTCAATAAAGGCAAGTTTTTGATAAAGGTCTTTTGCTAATTTAGTACCAAACCTGGAAAAAAAATATATAGCCTTGGGTTGTTGAGATTAATGAAGTGCATTTTGGAGGTGTCCTGAATTGAATGCATTAGCAAATAAGCCAAGAAAGCACCAGCAGACAAATCAAGCAAAATGCTTGACTTAGGGACTCCAGCAACTAAAGAGCTCACTGAGGAGCCAGAAGTAAATAAAGCCACAGTAAAACAGGGATGCAACGGGCTGCTAATTGCTCTGGGTTGAGCAGATACAGAGCACCCTACATGGAAAGAGAGAGAAAATGGGAAATCCCTCTAGAAGATGCCAGGGTGACGTTGCCTCTGTACAGTAGAGCAAGCCATCTCTTATTATCACTTCCATCTCTCATGCTGGGTTTTGCAGTGTGATAAAGAATTAGGTTTAGCAAATTAGGTAGGGGAAAGGGAATTTGGAAATGACATCCCCAGTGATTGATGATACTAATAAGTATTGTGTCAAGGAGATCCCCTTCCCCTATCACACAGGGCACATCCACGGACAGCCTTGCACACTGTCTGAACATAAACGTCACTGCCTTCAACGTATACAGAGCTATTTAGAGAGGGGGAATAAAAAATGTACACAACAACATTTATGCATCCAAAATCTGTACAATGCTGCTAAGTATACACACACTATTCATCCAAGTAGAAGAATGCAAAGAGGGACACAATTTATATGCACGGAAATATGTATATTTTAAAAATCCCCCTGCGTACATATCTGCCTTTACAAAACGATAATGGAACCAAACCATGACAGATGATTGTTAATCTTGCGCTGCAGGAAACTCCACCTCAGTTCCCTGGTTTTGCTTCATTTGAGGCAAAATTCGAACCATTCCCCTGAGGGGAAGGTGTTCTGCAGAGGAAATTTTTTTGCTTGAGCATGTTCATTCAAACAGGGAGAGCTGGCAGTAGGGTTATAGTAGGATGTGGGAGAGGAGTTGTATTTCTCTGCATCAAATGATTCAGAGTAAAATTTGAACTTGCCTGGCACACATCAGTTCTTTAACCACCAAGCTGGAGGGGCTGCCAGTGTGGCAAGACTGGCAGAGGTAAAAATTAATATAGGGTCATATTTGTCCCTAGGTTGTCTACTGGGTGAACCACAGCTCCTTTAACCACCTCCCCAGGGTTTCAAAGGTACTGGACAGTGAAGTGGGGAAATTCTGCATTTGAGGATCTTTAAGTCCTGTTTCAGCTTGATCTGGAACACTTAGCATATTCTCAGCTACGGGCAGCATCTGTATCCAGGAACTTTGGATAAACACAGGAGTGTGTGGAAGCTTAATAATCTTTTGTGACTTCAATAGAACCCAGCTGATAGATTTGGGTGCTGAAGGATACCTAAATACCATTTGAAGAGCTGGACCTCTGTTGCTATGGTGATGGGAACTGTATAAAAAGCTACATGGACTGGAATAAAATATTGTATTTAAATAGATCCACGGAGATCTACATTATTCTTTTTTAGGTTTCATACCTGTGCACACCGCTGTGTGCCTGCCATAGCTGCAGTCTCCTTCTTTAGTTTGGCACATGGGATTAGGTGACATGGCAGTGAACTCTCTGCTCTCCATGCAGCTGCTAGCCCAGACGGTCAAAGACTTAGAGAACAGCAAAAACTGGAAATGCTACTTTTGCCCACTCAACAGGAATGTGTTAATCACATAGGAAGTATGAGTGAGTGGTGCTAGAGGGTATTTGAAAGATGTAGATGTGTGCGTGTGTTTGTGTGTGTGTGGACACCAGACTTCTTTGTTGCAGACTAAATTGGGGGCTATCACCACGTGGATGTCTCCCAGCCTAAGACACAGAGCACAACCACTGTCAAGAGGTAGATGAGGCCCCACACACACACACCTTGGACTCTGTGAGAATCATTTTAGAGCACAGAAAGACTTTGTTCTGCTGTCAGCCAAGAGGCAGCTTTTCACCACTTCAGCAAGCAGAGTTTCCTTCCAGCAGGCCCCTTCTGAAGTTATCCCTAACTCTTCACACCATGATGAGAAACTCACAGTCAGCCCATTCAGTGTAATGGCAAACACGCAGTCCTTCAGCTTGCAATAGCACATGGATAGAATTCTTTCAGTTTTCTGGTGCATTGGTTTTAGAGCCAAACTTTGGCTCTCAGTTCTTTGTGTTATAGTCTCCTGCTCTGACTTAGTGTCATTTGAGAAGTCCAGAACTCAAAATATGCTAAAAATCTTCTAAATCACAGAATCACAGAAATGGTGGTTGCAACGAACATCTGGAGATCTCTAGTCTCCATCATCCTACTCATCTGGACTATCACCCACAAGGGACCAGGTCCGTGGCTTTTTATAGCTGAGATGTGCAAACTTCAAAACGTGGAGGCTGAACAACATTTCTGGTGAGCTCTTCCACTACTGTGCCCCCTGCTGAAATCTTTTCTTAATGCTCAGACTGAAACTCGAAACCTCATTTTGTGTTCGTAGCCCTTCTTGTAGTGCCTGGCACTACCAAGAAAGGTTTGGGTCTTCTGTCTTTGTAGCTGCCCATCAAGTCCTTTTAGTTACAAGTTTGTCCCTTAGCCTTGTCTCCGGAAAGGCAGGACAGACCCAACTCCCTTGGCCGTTTCTTGTGAGCCATGAGCTCCCAACCTCGTGCCATTTTGGTAGTCCTCCATTGCACCTGCTGCAATTTCTTCCTATCCTTCTTCAGCTGGAGCCCAAAGCAGACACAAAAAGCATAGATGGGGTTTCATGAGAGCCCAGCACTCTGTTCAGTCCTAGCTATCAGCCAGACATCCAGCCTGTGATTTCTCCCCATTTCTTCATGAAATCAAGGAGTACCTAAAAATCTGAAGGCATCACAGCCTCGAGCACCAGTGTTCTGGAAGCAATTCATGTTGTATTTTTAGCTGTGCCCAGAAGTTTCTCAGTTTCAACAGATCTGGGCAGTTCAACATTCATTTTAGACATGACTGCTGTTGGTACCCACAAATGAGGCATCTGTCTTGCATGCAGGGGAGCCTAAGCCTGTGATCAAGGAGCAAAAGACCAGATGATTCACAGAAAGACAGCAAATAACCAGCGAAGTCTACTGTGACAACTCACTGCCTGTCTCCTGTCAGTGACCCTACAGATCTTCTCTTTTCCAAGGATATTGGCTGCCTGTGACATTTTTTCTTCATCCAGCACTCAAGTTAGAATGATCAGAGGCTGACCCGCAGAGTTTCGTTCATTATCAATTTTTTCTTACTGATTGCATAAATAATCACAGGCAGGAAAGTGCCTTTTACATCAACAGACAATTGCATAAGCTTTTGTAAGAACATAAGAAGAAATATGTTGAGTGGTAAAGCTATGCTTGAATTGTCTTATTTATCTTGTAAGTCTAAAGGCCTGTCATCTGCAAAGTGACAAAGCTGTCTGTTTAACCTAGACTCATCTCCATTTTCAAACCTATTAATGCATTTGGAGTGCATGGGTAAACAACAGTATTTAACACTGATGTTCTTTGGAATACTCTTTTCTCTGGGTTCTGAGAGCTTCTGTATATTTTGAACCTTTTTTTTTCTTTTCAGGGATTAATGGCAGAATCATGGGCAAATTCAAGGGATTAGGATGGGATTCTTTCTTAAATAAAAGCAATGTGCAAAACTGAAGGAATAGGCAACCTGCTATGCAAATCTAAACTACGAGGTTAAGTAGAAAATAGACATGGAATTGCCTGGAGGAATATGATGAAAAGAGGCACAGATCTGTGAAAACATGACAAGGATAAGGTTATCAGCTTCCCGCATTCAACAAAATATGGAGACTGTACTGTGAGGTCAGACTGATGGAAAAATCTGCCTTTTGTGTGACCCACCTCATCTTTGGGTTTCAAGGAAAGATGGGCAAATGCAGCACAGAGGTTGCTTCATCTCAGTTAGTGAAATTTCTGAATAAATTCTCTCCATTTCATCTGAGTGATGTGTCTTTCCAACAGATGATTGAAGGTCATAGGAAGGAAGATTGGAGACTCTGTTTGGTTATGCAGTTGGGGTAGCAAATAGAGAAAATGAGTCACAAGCTCTAATATTAAACATAGATGTCTTTCCATTTCCCAGAAAGTGGTCTTTATACATAGGCTCTGCAGCCACTCAGCCAGCTGGCACAGGAGCCCGAGACACCTTCTGAGCATTCTTTCATGTCACTGTGGCAGAATTTTCCTCTGTTCCCTTCTCTTCTGGCACAGCTATGGAGCCTGCTTGTGGCTGGCCAGTTTCTTCAAGCTTCAGATCTGTGTTCATCATCACAGCTGGGCCCTGCTGCCACCAGAGCTAATTAGAGTCCTGCAGGTCACTGCCTTCATGAAGATGTTTTTGTTGTTTTGTAACAACTACCCCATTCCCTGCTACTGGCACTTATCCTGCTTTCAGCCCTGAGCCCTAAAGCTCTAAGACACCAGTGAAGACAGACTCTCAGAACAATAATTAGGCTGAAACACAGAAGAAAAATAATCCATTTTCTACTGTCACAGCTAGCATCATTTCTTAGGTCTTCTCTCCCACTCCCCTCCCAGATTGCTGTGTGGTTTGTGTAATGGTAAGCATGCTCTAATTAAAGAATTTGGGTCTAGTTTGTTGCATGCATGCTAGATAGGGAGCTGTGCTGGACGGCTGGCAGGGTGGATCTTACAGAGGAATGACGCTTGTTCACCTCCAAGTAGGAAGTTTCACAGGCAGAGGGAAAGCTCACAGCTCACTTCTCTGGGGTACAGCCCCTATCCCTGCACATCCCCCTGCTGCTGGCAGTGCTGGCCCATCATGTCCCTCACACTGCTCAGCTAGGACATTAAACTTCCATTTCTGCTTTTCTTGCTGTATGTTAATGTTGTTTTCTCTACAGTGATACAGACTGGTTGCTACAAGGTCCAAAAATCAGAGTGAATGCAAGGGAATCAGTCAGACCACAGGGTAAGTAGGGAAGACATAACAATTTTGCACACTGTGAGATGAAGACAGAGCTGCCTCACAAAACCTTATTCTAAGTATCTGGGCTGTGACTGATTGGGGGAAAACAAATGAAAACAGACTCTGATCTTAACCTCTTTTGGGAATATTTAGCCTTTGACGCTGTTGGGGCCTGCCCGGGGCTGCACAGCATCCAGCTGCAGACATCCTTGATGTCAGCTACAGCGAGCAGGGAAAAGCTGGCTCCTTCGCAAGGAGCAAGCCCCAAAAAGGAATGATGAATAAGCATCGGCAGGGGCAAAGGACAAGAGAGGGGCCTCTGTATAGGTTCCAGCTGGTTTATTGCAGGTAGAGGGTCCAGGGATAAGACCAGGCTGAAGGATCCAAGGACAAAGGGCGAGGGATCAGGGAATACACAAGGTATTATGCTGGGGGCGGAGAGGGGTGGAACAAAGGGAAACAACCAATGGGGCTTGACTGAGGAGGAGGAGACAACAGGGGACTAACCAACGGGGATAACTTAAGGGAGGGAATTATATGAATCAACCAATGGGACATCCAAGAAAAGTGAACTTTCTAGAACTAATACATAAGCAATTAGGGGAAATGCATAAACATGAACTTATATATAAAACTGGGTGGAGAATTCCTAAGCCAAGAACTTTGAAAGCTATGAATTAAAAACCACTGAGAACATATGAACCTGCCATAACTGAGGGGTAAGAGTTAAACCTCTGTGTTCTTGAGGCCTGTTCACCAGTCCTCAGACTGCGCGGCCGCAGTGGCCACCGCCACATGCACCACAACAAGCCTTAAAAACGTGCATGTACTAAGCAAAGATCAGCCCAAAAGAGAGATGTTGCACCTCTCCATAAAGAATTTGTGGCATTCTCTTAAGGGTGCTACACTTAATATGCCGTATCTTATGTCAAGAAAATCATAGGATCATCATAGAATCATAGGATGGTCTGGTTTGGGAGGGACCTTAAAGATCATCTAGTTCCAACCCCCTGCCATGGGCTGTGACACCTTTCACTAGACCTGGTTGCTCAGATCTTTATCCAACATGGCCTGAAACACTTCCAGGGATGGGAAATGAACACTAACTTGCATCCTGAGCACAGGTAACATCAGTAAAAGACTAGCAAGGAAAGAGCAGCTCTTTATTTTTTTGGGTAAACTGTGGAGCCTTTAGATACGCAGTGAATGTCTAAAGAGGAAATATTGTGGCAATGGTAAAACAAGAGACTTTCTTATGTAGGTGTACGGATCAGTCTGATGATAACTATCCGGTTAGGAATGGAACAAATCCCATTCTCAAAGAGGCAAAAGTGGAACACTGTTTTACTGATCAACTTCAGTGATAGTTGCCAAGGGTTATAGTCATGCAGCATCCAGAATTCAGCCCTTTGCGCCTAATTTCCAGGCAAGGTAAAAACCTTTTCGAATAATGAAAATATGTGAATATGGATTGCATACTGTGCTGAAGCCTCTGGAACTTGATTCACTGGGGTGCTGGAGGTGTCTAACTGCTGCTCTATGTGCTAACTTCCAAAGCAGCCATCTTCCAGACCTCCTTGGTACCTAAATTATATAGATACCACGGCTCTCCTCCCATACAGAAATCCCTGTGGCACCTGAATTTCAGCTGCTGCTGCTCCCTATCTCAGGCTCACAAATCAAACATTTCCCTGCTTGCTGTGCTCATGGGGCCTGAGCTATTCCATGCTACAATAAAAACATACATATTCATTAAGTCACAGGGAACAAGAAGCTGTAAAGAGTTGATTCTGCAGCCTTGAAGGTTGGATCCTTACCTGCACTGGAGGAGAGGCAGGGTTGGCTGCCTTAGTCTGTGCACACTGAACTGCAAATGCAAAGGAAAGGGTTTCTATTAGTTTGGGAATAATTTATGGGATTGACCGAGACAGCTACACTGTATCTCAGTCAGTACCCCCCCACCCCGCAGAAAGTTTCCACAAAGAGGGGAGATCTGGCTGTGAGTTTCTGTCCCAAAACAGAAAAAGCAGGGATTTGGTCTTGGGAATTCTCAAAAGAACTGGGGTTTGGGTCTGTAGCAGGGAGGAGTGTTTGGCTGTGTTTTGTGAGAAGATTCAGGGACATGAAAGGGAAGGATGGCTTCAGGATCCACTACTCTGTGAAAGAGAGAAAATTTGTCAGTGAAACAGATGTCACGCACCTCAGAGTCATCAAATTGCAGGTAAAGGTCTATCTCTGCAAGCCCAGTGCCATGGCACCTAGTAAAATTGATCGGTGGGAACTTTTGTATTTAGGGAATTAAACATGTTGTGTTTAAATAAATTTAACTAAAGAGAAGAGGAGAGAGTTCAAAAAATTACATTTGGACTTAGAGCATAAGATGGGTGTTTGTATCCTGAGCTGTCCTTGTAAATCTGGCCCCAAGGCTGTTCCTCACTTTTTTTCTTTTAAGTTAGCATTTTTAACAACTCGTTCTTTCTCTGCAGAATTTTCTAAAAATAGTGAGAACAACAATATGGGTGGAAAAACCACAAAATCCAAAGACCCTACGGGGCAGAGCCAACAGCACACAAAAGATCACTCTCTGCCCTGACTGCACGGCAGGCCATTATCAATGTCAGTCTAATTCCCCATCTCCACTCTTGTGATATCAACGAAACAAAAGGGGCCAAGCAAATCCCCGGTGTCACTCCAAGGAAGTTGCTTGAGCTACCTCAGGCCTGGGTTTGCCCAGCACATTTAGCAGTGATGCATGCTAATGTGCAGGCATCTCCCCTGGCGGATCTGCACCTGGCCTCTGGTCCACACCAAGTATCTGTCCGTCACTGCATTTCTCTACTTGTGTTTTGGATTCCTATGAAATATATTCTTGCTTCTTTTGTTTAACCTTTGTATTCCAGTTTTTGTCTGCCTTGTGAGTTCTGCCTAATTAGGAACCTTTCAAATTCCCTAGTGGCCTCGAGTTTTCTCATGCAGAATCTGGAATTAGTGCATTATTTTGTGGCTAGTTTTCAGGGCCAGGTTCATGCTTTTAAAGTGCTAAAATAACAATTAACAATACTTTGCACTTTCATACAATTTTTTCTTCCTCTGGGGATCTGAAAGCACTTTATAAGCAGCAATTAATTAAGATTCAACATTATGAGGGAAGGAATGTATAGGGACACATTTCTTTTCTGCAGTAGGAATGCAGCCATCTCTGGGGTAGATAGTAATAACTAGTTTAAGAGAGCTACTATAACACATTCAATACCGGCCAGCAGTTTTTAGACTGTAAAGTAAAAAAACTGATGCAATACCCAGCTGAATGTGCAAAAGATATTTATAGAATCAGAATAAAATTACAGAAATTAATTTTGACTACGATGCCAAGATCAGCGTCCCTCTCACCCATGGCCAGAGATGCTGCTTCACGTCCTGCACAGAAGCAACCAGCCCTGATAACTGACTCAAACTGGGCCTTAAGGCTCCCAGACGTGGTGCTGGGACTCAGATTCGGTCCTAAATCCAGAGGAAATAGTGCCACCTACTGAACCAGCATCCCACCAAGGACCAGCGCTTAGGGTGAATTCCTGTAATGAGTGATACCCACACCCAGTGCGTAAAATCCAGCATGTGAGTTCTAAGTGATGTATATACAATACATATACAGATAGAGAGCAGAAAATTCAATATGCCAAAAAAGATGAAAACTTGGGCTTGTGTGACTATGCCACTTTTTTATTACAGCAAGGAGAAAAGACCTGAGCGTGGACTGAAGCACCAGCTGGGAGCTGTGTATTTTGAGGCCCCACAGTAACTAGCAGTCATGTCTTGCCTTTGCTCCCACAGCCTTCAGCATGTTAATGAAGGAAAGAGTGTTTATTATTTTCAACACTCCTCCTCCCTTCAAGGATAGTACTAATGATGTAAGGAAGTAAACAACTCACTGAGCCACAAAGCTCTAACAGTTATTAATTTCCGAGGAACTATCCTCACACCAATCTAGGAACTGGAGCATTGAAGAATGGTGTGAATAAATATGAACACAGACACACGCTGGTTTACAAATATCAAGACACTGGTCCAGTTTGTCAAAACTGCTCCTTTTCAACAGTCTCATATTTGGATGCTGACAGCTAAATCCACACAGGCTTAGCCTGAATTTTGCCCACATTCTTTGCTGCAGTGGCTGGTGCAGGTGGCATGGTTGGGGCTACTGATCCAAAAGCAACCCAAGCACAGACCAACAGGCACCTGCACCCTCCCTCAGCTTCCAGATGAGCCAGGACTTCTGATACCTCCAGGGTGGTGCAGCCATTTCCCTCTTGCTGTTTTGGGTGCACCATGCTGGGGCAGATCTGCTGGTAGAGTACAGCATGACTGGATAAAAACCAGGAGGAAGCCATGGCAAAACTTGTGCATGCCTGATGACTTGGCATGCATGGTTCCCTCCTGCTTGCTGTCTCTTCTGTGTGACTCTTAAGAGCTTGGCTGTACCATGGCTTGGCTTGAGAAGAAGAGTTGCTGATTGCTCTCGTCCAGGATACAGCAAATCAGGGCACTCTGGAGATTTGGGAAATGGGAGAAGTTTTTTTCCTGCATCAGAGGAAAGCTGAGAGATAGATATTCCCCATCTTAAATCAACTTCTGCTCTAAGTTCTGCCACATCGTTCATAACATAACAAATGGCACCATCCTGTACTAGAATCCTGCCTTTAGAAAGGGGTGATGGAGCAGATTTCAAAGGCATGAAGACAACTAACATTTCCAGTGAGTCCCCTCTTCTTTCCTCACACATCACAAATAAGGGAGACAGGAGCAACATCTGGAAGTCTTTATCATTGCTTATACCTTTGCATTGACTAGCAAAAAGATTTAGGTAGCTGCATCCATCTCTTTTTCCTTCTGCCCAGGCCCCTACAATTTCAACCATACATGCAAACTAGACCAGTTGGATTCCAGCCACTTTCACAGATTCATATAATCACAGAATAGCTTGGGTTAGAAGGGCCCTTTAACGTTCATCTAGTCCAACCCCCTTGGAATGAGAAGGGATATCTTCCACTAAATCAGGTTGCTCAGAGACCAGTCAACATCCCCAGGGATTCCTCATCTCCAGGGATGGGGCCTCTACCACCTCTCTGGGCAGTAGTGCTCGTTACCCCTTTGTGGTACCTCATCAGGGCTTTTTGGGCAGTGTCAGGAGGTCTAGACCTCAAGGAACTCTGCAAAACCCAGGCAAAATCTGCAATTCAGGATCAGGTCTCAGCAGAGCTTAAGAGTGCAAAGTCAGCTCAAGGCTGATCCTTACTACAGGTAAAATTCAGTTCTGCAAAAACAAAAAAACTATTTAGAGGAAGACTGTAGAAAAAGCTGGGAGACACTAGTTTGGGGGAAGATTGCTTTACTAAGCTGTCTCTGGGCTCTCTATCTGAACACTTTGTGAGTGGGAACAGGAGATGCTGGATCAGGTGAGAGGAGGAAGGGACAAGCCTGGAAAGGAGAATTAGACTTGTTTCTTTAGCTGTTGCTGAGGAGGAAGAAACAGATTAGTAATCATTGTCTCCTACAGTATCTACCAGCATCTGTGCCGATAACGACTGGCCAGACAGGGACTGGGGACCAGGGACTGGGGAGGGCTTTGCCCCATGCCTGGTCCAAGCAAGGCAGTCTGCCAGCCACTGCTGCCACAGGGAACCACCAACTCTGCCTGTCTGCAAAGGCGATGCTGGAGGAATGAAGACAGAGGGGTAAGTTTCTATCTTGGAGCACGTTTTTTTCCCCAAAGCTCTGTGTTAGTGCAGGCACTCATCTTGCTGGAGTCTTTTAGAGGTACAGGACCCTCTCGTCAGGAAGCTCTGCTGCACACCATGGCAGCTGTCTCTTCTTTACAACCACCACTGTCTGAGGTCGCTTATCCACCTGTTGGAAAGAGAATTCAATTTTTCTGAAAAGGAATAGTTTCATTTTCTTATTTATGAATCCGCATTTGATTGCAAGATGTTTGTAACATGGTACTGAGCCCAGAGACCCTAATCCTCACCAAAGCCCTTGGGTGTGCCTTCACTACAGGAACAAAAATAATGATTGCATTAGTTATCCATTCATCAAACCTGGGTGCCATCTAAGGATGCTGCTTCTTACTGTCCTTCTGCAGAGCACTATCCTCAAAAATGAAAATAATTTCAAATAATCATTTCAATTTCAGGTTGCTCAAAGCCAGGCACTTCTAAGGGCAGGCTGTCAACTTTCGTGCACCAATTAATGTATTGATAAAGCTTCTGGAGTAGTGACATTAACAGCATTATCTTACAAAGATACCTGCAGGTAATATCAACACAATTACTATTGAATCTGAAGTGGGGGAACTGGTGAGCCTGCCTTAACAGAATTACCAAGATACATTGAATTATTTCTACCGATATGGAAACTTATATAAGAACAAAGCACTGAGGAGACGTATTTGTCTTTGTTGAGCAAAGCTGAAGCACAAATGTTCCCCAGGCCATTCTGGCCCATGCTGGTGATACATTCAGAGCTCTGGATGTCTCAAGTAAATACATCTTTAGCCACACTCCCTCCGCTGTCCCTACTGCTTTTGATTAAAGGAACAGACCTTTAAAGCAAAGGGTTATCCAGCTACAGAAAGGTGATTTATCCCTGTAACACCACAGCCAGGGAGGAGGCTTAGGCCCAAGGTGGGACATCAGAAGAAGGTGCTCTTACCAAGGTATGGACTGGCACAAGGCATTCATCCACTTTCACTCCTGTAGCAAAACCCAGTGTCCAAACCAGTGTTTAACAACCTTTGGACCTTCTCCAGCCAGTCCAGAGATGTTAGCTTCAGGGTGAGGAGAGTGGGGAATACGATCAGACAGGAACAGTGACAGGGCATCTTGGTGTAAACAAAAGGAAAGGATGCTGGATGCGAGAAAACCGGCATGTGTCCATCTTCGCCCTACATGGCAAATGCTTCTACTCTCTCAAAATTTGAGTGTGCCCTTTAAACAGATCTTATAAAATCTTAATGTACCCTATCCACGATCTCTCACTTTTTCACTTAATCCATGTATGTATGTACATATACAAATATATCATTTTAATATATAATAAGTGCCCCATTGAAGAAACAAAGGCGCAAACACCACACAGGGTGAGCAATCTTACTCAGAGACATTGCTTTCCCTGTTGCTTTGGTAGACTACTATATTGTGCAGAGATATCTTCTCACTGTTTCCTCTTAATTATCCTTAATTCTATTAAACAGACAAACATCAACTGCAAATAATGCATGCTTAATTATGCAGTGTTGGTGTTTGATACTGTATTATCACCAGCTTTTCTTTTAATATTTTGGCAACACACAAATGAAACTGCTACAATATGCTTAAACAGCCTCTATCAGAGTAATGGTCATGAATCCACTGCATGCACAGTAACCTCACCTCTGCCCACAGAAGGCCAGCAGGGATGGTGAAAGGGAGCAGTTCCCATCCCAAATGAGCTGCCAGATGCCCTTGCTCGATATGGATCTGATGGCAGGAGGCTAGAAAATTGTTGCCAGGTGACCCTGGAGAGAGGCAGGAAGCACCACCATGCAACACAAAACAATCATTTTCAAAATAAAGCACAAATTCTCTGGGTTTTGTCATTATTATTTGTAATCGCTTCTGAGGATGGAGAAGGCTTGTCAGACCAGATGGGACCAGAATATATAATGAAGGACACAGTACACTGCACAGGAACCAGAGGTAGCTGAGAGCAATAGGGCCCCAGGACTGTCACTATTGCATTAGGGACAAACAAAACCATGGGGACACCAGTAAAAGATGCATCTATTTTCACAAGGACATTGCAAAGATGCCATATGATAAACAGCATTTTTAATCACTACATAATCATGCAGTACAGACGCTCTTCACCTGTCGTGGTAGACTTGGTATGGCCTTCCAAGGGTCTAGGATCTTCTTGGGTTCGTCTCTGTGTGTCATATTTGCCACAGAATCTGCAATTAAAACCAGAATAACTTGTTTTCTTTGTTGAATATTTATAGGAACAGATCTACGTGTAAATAACTTGGTGAAACGGGATTTGTTTTGCTAGATGCTTGACTTTGCTTTATTGTCTTTATCGTCCTTTCCGTCGATGTACTGTCCAAGAAGAAGTGGTACATTTTTCTGCTGTTACATGACAGCTTAAATAGATCCATGAGCCATGTCCCCATTTCAGAGGGCACAAAACACCTGAGGGATGGCCCTGTGCCAGCATCCAGGTAGTAAGAGCTGAACCAGCTCCTAAGTTGGCTGGCAGTTGGCCCAAAGGAGTGTTTGGAACTAGCTAGATAGAGCTGTCATTCTACAGTGAATTGGTCAAACTGTTTCAAGTGGATTCATCCTCGTGCTGACTTACAGGAGTCCTGCTTGAAGATACTGCTTTTGCTGGGAATGAGACTATAAAGATAATTTGGCCCTTAACCCATTAAATATACATCATTCCAAACATAACAAGCCAGATGCAGCTCTCCTTCCAGACCCCTTCTAAATACTTGAAATGGGTTGGGTGAAATAGGTCTCAAGCCAGTGCTGGCCCTGCTTGAAATGGGAGTTTGGACGAGGTGGTTTCCCAAGGCCCTTTTGGTGTGAGCAGTGCTGGAGTGGTGCAGTGACGAGGAGAAAACCTGGGCACTGTGAAGCCCCTTCAGAGCTCATGAAGCATCCTAAAGCTCATACTGGCAAAAGTGCAAGGAGTAGAGATTCCTTTCTTTGCTGACCAAATCAGTCAAGAGCTCAAAACACCTTCAAGGGTGCAGAAGCAGCTCCTCCATTCACACGGCTGAGTCACGCAGGCCAGAGACAGCCTTCCGCCAACGTGGGACTGGCACAAAAGCTGAATAATGAAGAGATGTTTACGCTGCTGCTGCTGCTGCCTTTACTCCGGGACTCGTTTTATTCTTGCAGGCTCTCAGGCAGTCACCATTCATGCACAGGTGCAACCATAAAGGGGCCAAATGCGGAAGGCAGGGTGTGACTAAGCCCAAAAATGAGCGACACAAATGCATTATTCATGCAGAAAGCTTACAATGCTCCACAATTCCTTTCTTCAGTGCAGATCACTCCACTATCAACGTCAGCTACACGATTCTTCATTTCTGACACCTGCCTTTGTTCCTTTTCTACCTCTGAAGTGAGGTGACCTGGGTGTTTGCCTGAAATGGTTGCTCAGGACAAATTATCCAGCAATGCTGGGTAACAGCCTGGGACTTTTAGGAGGTAGATGTGACACAAGTGGCGACAGAGTCCTGCCTTCTTATGCCATCTGCCTCTCTGAGCACAGGAGTCCATGTGATGTCAGGAACTTTGCTAGAGGATTGTATTAGAGGAAAAGAAAGGTATAAAAAAGAGAGAGGAAGAGGAGGCTAGAGAAAGCAAAAAGGGAAGGTGAGGATGGGAAGAGAAACTTCCAATCAGCATTAAAAAAAGATGGAAACTTGACTATGTTGTTGAAAATAATAGGGGTTTTAACAGTTAAAAGGTTTTAAAAGGTCATTATGCATTTAGCAGCAAAAGAGCAATATGAATTTCTAAGCAGCAACATCTGGAAGATCAAAAGAAATCATACTTCAATCAACATGAAAATCTCTGCTCATTACACACAATCATATTTAGTTATTAATAGACACAGGCTAGACACTGACATTTTACACATTTCATCCTATGATGCGCCAGGGACACTTCTGGCATTTAGTTTATCATTTTCATCAGTGTCATGGAAAGAGTGACCGATATGACCCCAAAAAATCTCACACTGTCAGTCATCATAAGTGAATTTATCAACACATACAAAATCGGAATCCACAGGAGAGTTTTAACTGTTTGCATACTAAATTACTTCATTCTTCACGCTTCAAAAAAAAAATCAGTTTTGCATAATAAATAATGATAAGGGCCAGCGGACAATTATATAGGTGGAAACAGTATGCAAAATACTTGGAATTCAAATTTGATGTGTGAATATATCCAGAAGTTGCTTAAGTAATCAGCTCAGCAGCTGTATTAGCCATTGTTAGAGCTTAATACAAAAGCTTTTCAGCTTATATTAAAAGCAGCCCAACTTAAACTGCAGTTGGCACATGTCCTATTAGTATTTTTGTTTTGTTAGACAGCTTCCAACGGATTCAGATGTGCAATTAGGTCAATATTAAAATTAAATGGTCTGTTGTTTTAATTCAGAATACAAAGAGGTCTTTGGGCGGAAGGAGTCAGTCCAAAAATAATGTTGACTCCAACATGAGCACAAAAAGAAAGTCCTGTAAGCCAGCAGCCCCAGCCTAAATCTGTACCTTGTGGTGTGAGAGGGAAGGCTTTTAGCTGAGAATCATTTGCTAAACTGGCATATTCGATTTCATGACTGATTTTTGTGTGTAATAATTGCATTAAAAAAATAATGAGAGTGGGTTTCTTTCTAGTTTTAGCAATCACTATGGCAAACATGCTGAGACGCTTCAGACAGAAATGTGATTTTACTTCTAATGACAATTATTTTTGGACTGAATTGTAATTTAGTTCGTTAATTAGATCTGTCACTGCATTTTCTAACTCGGTTATTGCATCCTTTGATGATTTTACTAGAATTATACTTCTATTTCTGCCACTTTGCATTCTATGCTTTAATAATTCTTCAGACAAGTATGCTAGGCAGTTGATTACATTTTGTGGCAGCAGTAATGTAAACCCTCTCCTGTGTTACATTGATTCGAAAATCACGCTGGTCACTGAACCAACGCGCTAAGCCAATACTGCTCTGAACGAGTGAACTATTCAGAGGAATTCAGCCAGGGACAGATTGTGGACATGCTTTTCTAGTCATTAAATGGATATAAACAGTTACAAGCAATTGTAAATGAAAACAAGATTTAAAAATAAAACCTTGAATGTTCTAAAATTCATTTAGTTATCAGCAAAATGAGATTTTATCTACTAAATTATTTCAGGGCCAGTTGGCATAGGTTTATTATATATTAATGAACAGACAGATTTTTAAAGATCTCGCCATTTCAACAGCTTTAGAAAATTGATTGTTTTTATGTGAGGTCTGGCTTTTTACTCACCCAGAACTGTGGTATAGTTAGAAATTCACTTTTGGAATAAAGACAATACGATCAAAATAGTCACGTCCAAAAAAACTCCAGCTCTCCCAAGCTACTGATTCCTCCCAGGCTCCCTGTGTACCCAGACATCTGCCAGTCAGGTGCTGTGTGACGTGGATTACAAGACAAAATCCTGCTACTGAAAATATCCACCACTAAACATAGCTGGTAGGGCAGTGAGCAGCCCACTGGACCATGCTGGCTGTAATTCCACTGTCTGCCCTGCATAGGAGACAGCTTGGAGCTGCCCTGCAGCCCAGGCAGAACAGGGGATGATCACAGTTTCCCTCTTCTCTTTGCTTGCTCAAAGGAGAAACATTTGCTCTGCTTCTTTTCCTAGAATTAAACTGCTTCTGTTGTCTCTCTTTCAAGAGAGGGATCACAGAGCCGGAATTCCAGAAATTACCTCGTTCTGCCTGACATCTCCTCATGCAGTTCTCTCCCCTCCCTAAGAGCATGCATCTGAGAGAGGATTTTTATTAAACACATTCAGTGATATTTTTAATGCCAGTTTAAGAGCATTTTCACATTTATTGGATGACTGGATTTTTTCAAAGTATGTGTGCAGGCCCTAAGAAGGTATCCTTTGAATCCAGTATTTGGTTGTTTGGCTTTAGGGTTGCTATGAATTTCCTCATAGTGACCTACCAGACTTCCAGGACACAGGGACCAGCTAATCACTTCCCAATAGTCTTCTTTCCACATTTCATTTAAGTCATCTTACTGGGCTCAATTTTCTATCCACCAAGCAACAGCACAGGGTAAAAATATTTGTCATTCTAACAGTTGATTTGCAATTATTTCTTAACCTCCACAGATTTCTTTTATGTAAGTGGATGCTTTCTTGAAACGTTGAGCTGCAAAACAGAAATGGATATTATTTTAAAAGGCTCTATAAACCTGGAAAATGGAGCAATGCTCACATACCAGGCTGGTGGTCAGAAAGGCCTTGCCAGGGTATGAAGGAGACACTGAATCAACACACCCCATGAAGAGGCTGCCCATTATTCCATAGCCCAGCCCTGAAACTGAGCAATAACTTTCTTTCTTGAAATCCTCTCCCATATGGTTTTTGATCGTAAAAGTGCATCTCCAAATAACTAGACTTTATAAAAACAGATTTGAATCTGAATTGTTAAAATTTCCAAGGATTTTACTAAAAATAACCAAATATTCCTTATGAAGGTACTTTTCCATCCCAAGCAAGAAGTGCTGGTGGGGAATAAGCTCACAGGCTTGGAAGTGAAGTTGCAAGAGAGGATGTCTGGGAATTTCCGCCTTATCATTTCCATGGGTTTTTGTCATGTTGTCATGGTTTAATTTTGGCAGTTTACCTCCTCTACTATAAATAAAGTTGAAAAACCTAACAGGCAGTTCACTCATGGCTTTTCTGAACCATTTTTTTTCTTACTTTGGTAAGCAAAATACTGATACTTGAATGTCTACAGTGCTCTATGAAGAGGCAAGACAGAGAAATATAAAGTACATGGGCATAAGGAAGAGGTGGGATATTTGGCCAATTAGTGCAAAATTAGACACTTTGAACAAAACAAAGCTGTTAAAAAGTATAAAGCTGTAGGAGCACCATATGAGCAGGGCAGGTGGAGGGTGGGTTTGAAGGGCAACAGCAAAAAAAAATGAATCACTGATCTTTTAACAACCACTACTTATACCTATTTAAACTTTGCAAAATCGTGTGCAAAACTTAAGGAAGAGGGAGCAGCGAGAGAGCACCTTTGCAGTGCAGTAAAGCCACACGCGTTCCTTGGATGCAGTAGAGTTCCGGCCCTTGTCCCCACAAGTGCTTTCCTCCTGCATGCTCTGCCCCAGACACTGGGAGGTCACAGCAAAGAACTGATCCAGTGAGGACTGGTCATGCTCTTTTTCTGGGAGAGAAAAAAGCCCTGAGAAATCCTAGGGCACAACATCCACACTGGGTCAGTAATTGAATGGAAGAGGGGAGGAGGGGGAAAAGAAGCAAGGGGGCTGTCAGGCAAGGAGAAAAGCAAAGGAGCAAAAGCAGTTTTCTCTCGGCATGAAAAGTGCCCTGTGACATCTGGTCAGGATGCTTGTGGAGCAGTAGGATTCATGCAGGTAAAAAAGCCCATCCTGATGGAGGCCTGAAGCAAGGCAAGGCGGGCTAGATGTGGGAGGACTGTCAGAAGGGATGTAGTCACTCTGAAACAGAGATGCCTCTGCACAAATCTTGTACCAGTGCAACTCATTCCAAGACAGAGTCATGCTGCTTCCAAAGTGGTTTAATTAGGGCAGAATCAAAATGTCAGCTTAAAATAAAGGAAAAAAGGAAAAGAAAAGAACTTTTGTACGAAGACACAAGGCAGCTGATGCCAAAAAACCCACAAAAATTACAGGGGAGGGAAAAAAAAATCCCAACATTTCCATCTTGCCAAAGACCTTTCTCACTGGAGGGAATTTCAGTTGAATAGTTGCCACTGCTGCAAGCTGGAGTTGCAAACTGAGCAGGGGAGCAGCAGGGTTCTCATCCTCTTGCCTTGCTGACCAAGGGCTCTGACAATCCAGCTCATTATTTTCAAAAGCTCAGCTCAAAGCAGCAGTCCCAGCACTTGCTGGGCCCACATTAGTCCATTTACAGCATTTGTACCATCCAGTGACTGGGATTCTGGCAAGAACCGAGATAAAAACCATCTTGGAAAGGAGGTTTGGCAAATGGCAATGCTAAAAAGCACTTCTGGATTTGCTATGCAAGAGGAAATTCAATGAGAAATCCAGCACAATGCTGCAGACAGATGCAGTTTTGGGGGAGAGTGTAAGGGATGGAAAGAGAGAGTTTCATTCTGAGTGGAGAAGCCTTGGGTGCCCTTCTTCCACTGAATGTTTTTAGGCTGTTTATGAACTTCCACATGCACTTGGGAAGTAGAACAGAAGAAACTGAAACCGATATTGCTGCTTTTGCTCCAGACTGGCTTGGGTATCTGGTAAAAATACTGGCTTGGCTATCTCAGCTGCAAAGCAGCATCTGCCTTGCCCTCATGCAAACCATAGGCAAAGGTCCAGACAGCAGCTCCAGAGATGGTTTTGGGAATGGCACCCCAGTGCCAGACTGGACCAAGTCAGTTCACAACAAGGAGAAGCTCAGAACACCTGCAGCAAAGGTGGTTATTGTTGTTAGACGTTGTTTCAGCTTTTCTAATCTAAAAAGAACAGTTAATAAAACCTAGCAAAATCTTCTCCAAGAAATTTTGCCACTGAGCAAATTGTTATGCCTGAGCGATAAACCCAAGTAATTAACAACACTACAATGGAAATGATAGTGGAAACCACACTACAGTAGTGCTATGGGGAATGCCTTCCCTTTGTCTTGTTGCAGTTCCTTTTTTCCCAAGTTGGAAATAAATATATAAGTTAAACAAAATAAAAATGTCCATCTAATTGTGCAGATGCATAGTTAATTAATCACTTAATTTAACTCACTTAGCTTCAACAGGAAAGAAATGCAATCTGACAGTCAAGGCAATATTTTTCCATTCATTCTAGTGTTTGAAAACATCTACTTTATTTTAATAGCACCTGAACTCAATGGATTGATGCTAATGTTTTTGCTTAATTTGGTTTTAGAAAGGTTGCATAACATTTAATAGGTAAAGAACATACCATGGGTAAAAATAACAGTGTCATTATGTTTCTGGCAAGTATTACCAAATTTTATTAAAAGCAAATATATATATTTGCAAATAGATTGATTAAAAAGGTACTTAGCTAGGAAAATTTGCTTTTGGCTGAAAGTTTATTAAAAAAAATCATGTGCTTACAGCTCCACAGAACACACTGGTGCAAAACACTGAAGTGCGTGGTTCATTATATTTGAAATCTGAGATTCCCGTGTTAATGGCTCCCCGGTATTCATTACCATAATGCAGCATTAAACAAGCTATGCTACACTGCCTCCACAACACGCTGCTGTCCATCAGCGGGGAGCGGGGCACTGGGGACCTGATCTACAGCTCTGTGCAGCCAAAAGCTGAGCTGCTTGTTTTCCCTGGCTTTCTGTTCACCTACAGCATGAGGTGGCACCTGCGCCCCGACGGAGCGCTCACGTTCAGCATCGCTAAGCAGGTTCTGTTGCTCCTGCTGCACCTCTTGCTCAACACGCACTGTCCATAGATAAAGGCAAAGGCAGCTCAATCTGACTCACGAGGCAGGCAAAACAGATACGGCCTCAGGGTGAAGGATCAGGGCCAGGTTGCTGGATCCATGCCCACCACAAGAAGGCTTGGAACTGAATTTACCTATCCTGGTATAGTCAGGGATTGCAGCAAGAGCACCTTCTCCAAGTGCTGTGTAACTACTGCCCTCAGCATCTTATGTACCACTGCCAGCACACACATGGATTAAATCACAGTGCTTTCCAAAACAGAAGACAGTGAGGGATTTAGGGGACTATTACAAGGGTTACTAACAAAATCCCACACTGTGTATTCATGGAAAATTTTTGGGAAAGACTTAAGGAAAACTTTCAAGCAAAGCTCAGTGCAAGTATTGATATACTGAAATATAAATGTGTGCTTAAGTCTTGGCCTGGGTCCAAAGCTGTAAAGAAATAATATCCATAATAATGCTGACTGCATGCCCCTCCATGAGCTATAGTGAGTCACTGCATCTGAAGGCAAACCCCTATGGCACAATGTCCTTGTTGTTTACAAATATATGCTTAGGCTTTCATATAGGTGCATATATAAACACACATACACAAATATATACTCTATATATATGTGCCCAGCATCTACCATCTAAAGATCACAAGATGCTTTTAACATAGCTTTCATGACTTAGACTCTCTACTCTAAGCTTTACAGATAATGGTTTTTTTATCTCACTAGTGGCTCTGAAAAAATGATGTTGAAATGACTGTCTCATTTCAAGCTACTTTGTAAGTTATCTGCAAACAGAAAAATATTTTTAAATCATTGTATCGGGTAAAACAAAATGCTTCATGTACCAAAATAATTTATTTTTCATCTGATGCTAAGAATTTACAACTTTTTTGGAATAAATTTTTGTGTCATTTCTAGATAAAATGTACTTTCCAATAAAAAAGATCAAATATACCACCCTGACAGTATTACAAAGAAGCATGCTTCTTATGAAATTAGAAAGCAAAGTTCACAGTGAGATAAATTTTTTTTTACACGTAAATATTTAGTATCATGGAAACTTCTTGGTTCACCAGAAGTTTTGCATAAAATAGTTCATCCAATTGTGTATTTGGGCCAAGTATATGGTTCCTGGTTTTGAAGTTGTAGACAGACTGGAAGCAGTCTAAGGTATGTCCTTAGTCCTCCAGCCTTTTTTGTGCAACTATATATTATGTGCTGTTGGGGGAAGAGATGTTAGGGAAGGCAATACACATGCTCTTGGTTCTTGAGCTGCATTTGTACTGGGAAATTAAATATTTACTTTGGCAATGAGTATATTAACAGTAAAAAGGGAAAGGAGAGTCATTACTTGTCCACAGTGTAGCAGACTCTTTTGCTGAACCTGCTTCTAATAGGCACTATGGCCAACAAGTCCCTGCACTTTTTCTCCATCCAGATTTGCCTTTGTCCAGAAGGAAACAATGCAGGAAACCCAGCAGGTGAGTACATCCTCCTGCCTCTGTCCAAGGCCATGGCAAAGAGGCTGCTACCTGCACACTGCCACATGAGTGCAGGCAGGGGGAGGATAAACAGATATGGCCCGGCTCTGCCTGGGATGCTGCCCCTGCATCCAGCTCTTCTCCTCCCACCTTCATTGAGCAGCCAGGGAAAAGGGAAGGGAAGAAAAGGAAGGAGCTCAAAACCAAGACCCACTGCTGTGGCTACAGCAACATACAAAAAGCTGCTTATCTCCTGCCTCACACACACACTGATGTCACATTTGTCAGAGGCATCCTTCTCCTAAGATAAAACATGGGTCCATGGTTAGTCCTGGAACTGTTGGGGTCTCCAGCTGCCTGCAGCCTATGGAGTCTGACAGTCCCACGTCCAGGGAGCTGAGAAGGGAACCGATCTTGAGGAGCTGGAGACAGGTGAAGGAAATCAAAGAGCACCTAAAAATTGTTACTGCCAAAATGCATAACAATAGAATTTAATGACTATTCAGCTGAAATGATAAATATCAGCATGTGGAAGAAACCCTGAGCAGGAAATAACAAAAAAAAAGAAAGGCCAGGTTATGCTATCATTTGTTTAATCAGAAATATAATAGATGATGGTGAAGGAAAAGGTCTTGCCAGCAATGCAGTTTGGTTGGATCCTTAGTGAGGCATAAGCTTTGCTCTCGGAAAGTCTTTCTTGAAAAATAAATTCATACTGGCTTGAATACAGGCAGTGTCACACAGAGTGACAACTGGCTGAGTGGCTGTAAACAAAAGGTAATGATAAATGACACTACATCAGGTCGGTGTGTCTGCATGGAAGTGACGGCCAACGAGATACCATCGAGGAGAGGCTGGAGCTGTCAGAGAGCTACCCCGGCTTTATTTAACATCTTTGCTAATTATTTGGAAAAGAAAGGAGAAATGCACCCCATTTACTCCATTTGATTTTCAAGAACAGAGGCAAGGCTCTCACCTGCTCCTGGGAGACCCCTAATACCAAAGCACTGTTATCCCAGTGTCGGCAGGGAGATGGATTGCTCCGAGGCTGCGCAGGCGATTGTTTGGGAAAACGCCCGATGGTGGAGGTGGTGGCAGCAGTACAAAAGAATATGTAGCAATTATCTGCCTTGTGAGGGGGCTGTACAGGAGCAATCCAGCTCTTGACGTAAGCAAAATGCAGTAAAGCAGATAAATAAATCTCTCTGTGTCGCAGGGGGTGTTTTCAATAAACCTGCAGGGATTTTTGCTCCAAATTATTTTAAGTATCTGTGATATTTCCATGGGGAATTTCTTATCTCCTCCTTCCATTGTGAGGGCGTTCATTCACCTTGCAGACATATGAGTGAAGAGAAAGAGGTGAGACAGCATTCATTACTTGGATGTTGAGGTTTTACATCCCAGGGAGAGGGAAGAGTAGCAAGAGGAGTGTTTGAGTGGGCAGCCCAAAGGAGGAGCAGAGGCAGAGAAAGAGAATGGTGAGGATTAGGCAGAGATCTCACAAGTATCCTAAAGCCAGAAGGAAAAGGACTGTTTTCTTTATGCATGTTAGATAGAAGGCAGGCCTGGCTCTGTTGTGTCCTGCACTCCTCGCTGCCAAAAACAGAGCAACACTGTTTAAATAAGAGAGGGAAAAACCTCAAGACAGGGAAAATAGAGTAAATGGTAGATGAAAAGCAGTCCCAAATAACCCTTCATGCTGGAGGGAGGGATAATCCCTCCATAGGACAACAGGCCCAGGGAATAAAGATTGCTTTGGTCTCCTGTGGCTAGAGGAAAGAGGAGAAAAAAGCAAGCAAGCTCTGATGGATTTCTCCTGCACTGTGTCTGGATTTTCTCATTCAGAAGATGGTTCCTAGCAGGCTGCTCAAGAGGCAGATCACCTAACCACTCCCCTGATTTCTTGATCATTTCTGCTGTATTGTGAAGGTCGTGCTATTGTCAGATGCTGAAAGAAAGATACAGAGCAAGGCTAGGAAAACAAAAACAAATTATTAGTAATCTCTTCAAAAATCGAGCAAGTGACTCTTGAAAATAGGTCTGCACTTATGCCCAGGTTTTGGCAAACTAAGTGTACTATTGCCTTTTCTCAATTTCGTCTTATTTTCCTACAGGTATTTTTAACAGTTGTTTTTCCTGCACTGTAAACCAGGGAATAATATCCCTCTATACAGGGGAGTTCTGCCATTTCATAATGTGCAGAGGGAAATCTGTCATTGCTCAAGGTCAATATACTTGCAAAACCTTGAATGCTGAAGCTGAGAGGCAGGGGATGTTCCCAATATCCTGAGTCTCAACCTCAGGTTGCAAAGGTAGAGCAGTAGCTGAAGTGAACTAATGCTGTTTCATGGAAGTCAGTCTGGTTGTTCCCACACCTGCCCTGAAAGCTGGAAATGATGGACTTTCAAGCAATGTCACTCTGTATGTTTGGATCAGACATGTGCATTAGTAGGTGCTGGTGGAGCATAAATAATTAATAAATATGACCAAGAGTGTGTCCAGTAACTGCTTCACCAAAGAAGCTCAAGCATCAGTATTCAAAAGCCTTTTAAACAAATCTTTCCACATTGCCATCATAAAGTGAAAGGGGCCCTTGACTCTTTAAAAGGTTTTTCCCCTCAGCCTGGAGTGGTATAAATGCAATATGATTTCATATGACTTTAGACATGTGATACTGTCCGGAGCAGGCTGCTCTGTATCACTGAGATGCCAACATTTGGCTAGCAGAAGTGGAAACACAGCAGGTAACAAACCAACAGAGGTAGGCTGATGGAACTATTTTATTCTGTTCTGTGCTGTGACCCATGTTACAACAGAAAAATTTATTGGATTGCTGGTCTCTCCTTGTGAGCCAAAAGAAGGGAAAGTTGTCCAGACACAGTCGTGACCCCAGGTCAAGAATTACTGACACGATGGTCTAATAAAACTTTTCTCTTTCCCTATGGCAATCAGGTCATGCTGGGAAACTTCCACTTCTCTTGTCATAAGAGATTCAACAGTCAGAATTCAATCCTATTCCTATTCAAGGGCAGAGATGCCACTGGCATCAATAGGAGCAGCACTGGTATGAAAGAGTTGAAATGTCAAGTGTGTATTTGCAGAAACTGATTCTGCTGAAGACTATGCAGATATAATTATGCTGCTCTTTTCCCCATTGCTCTCCTTTTATATTATCTAAGGCAAAGTGCCCACAGAGGACACAGATGCACTCTATTAGATGTAGAGTCAGTATTGTTAAAAATATCCTCTCTAAAACCAACTACATATTTACTCCTTTGTAACCTTATCAACTGTGACACTATGTAATTACAGATTGTTCAAGAGTCTTGTCTGCCCACTCAGTGCCAGACTGAAAAACAACTAAAGAAAACATAAAAAGCAAACCAGACAACTGAGCATGTGCCCTCCACCACATTCCCAAAAGGCTCAGTAACCGAGTATACACTCCACATCTCAGGGAGGATAGTGCCCATCTACAACATCCTTCTCCTCCATGAGGCACTTTTACAACACTAAAGTTGCTAACAGAAGAAAACAGCAACATGTGGGAAAGTAAAGTTTCAATAGAATCAACATAGATGAGTCACTTTTTTTTTTTTTTTATTTCTGCTGCACTAGCTTTCAAAAAAAGTCTATGTTTTCTTTTCTGGGTAATGATTTCCTCTCTCATGCTGTGTTGGTGCACCCAGTGCGGTGCCAGGACTCTGCCTAAAGGCCCCAAGGTCTGTCCCCGCAGCACAAACCTCAGTCCTTGTCTTGTAATCAGCCCCACATGGGCAGAGCATCGGTACATGCCGAGCTCTGCTGAGTTTTGGGAGCTCTGCATGGATGAGACAATCTTCCCACGCAGATCAAGGATTGAGAGTGGGGCTTAAGAGAGAAAATAATAAACAGGAGGATAAAACCCACTGTGAAATAGTGGGTAATTTTTTAAAATGTAATTTAGCAGGTGTTTAGTGATTACCCTGAAAATAAGGCACAAACACTTTCATGACTCATACTTGCGCTTCAGTTGAATTCTCTCTTCCATGCTACAGCTGTAATTTAAAACACTTGCTTCATCCTGTGAGGAAAAATGAAGATGTTTGAAATAAACCACTGCTGCAGAACTTACCCCCATAGGGTACACACAAAAACTACACCACCAGCAAAGGTTAAATTCTGATCATGGTTCCTCCTTGGGGGAGAGCTGTACTCACCTTCTTATTTTGGATTCCTCTCTCCTTTTACACTAAATGCTGAGACCTGGTCAGCTATAAATAGCTAACATTACAGATCTATAGTTCCATGGGATGGGGACTGCATTACATTTTTGTCCTAATCTAGTGATGTTCTACAGTGGCAGGTCTGTCTTAATGTTTTCATAATGTAAGAGGTAAGTGCTGATTATATAAATTAATAACTGGAGGGGTAGGGTGACAAACGACTACTTGACAGCAAATTGGTAGTGAAATTGTTACTGTTCCTTTGTGTTTAATATGACTTGCTAAGTTAAGTGGTTGGGGCTTTCTGTGATTTCACCGTTACTCTGCAGAGCACCACACAGGATGCTACAAGATCCCTGCTTTATCCAGTGTTCCTTAACATCCATATGCTTCTTTGTAAAGCACTTTCTATACCCTCAAATGCTATAAAGAGCAACAGCTCCACTGACAGGAGCTGACCCCACTAGAGGTTGGTTGGTGTCTTGGGGTGACTTTATGATGTTGTATCCCATATTGCCCAGGAATGAATCCTATGCCTTTCTGTGCCTTTAAACTGAGCCCGAGAGGGGAAAGAAAGAAAAAAACTGAGTGAACTTTTCAAAACAATTTGTGCTTCAAGGACACAGAGATAGCTGCTACTGCTGAGGAGCGGAGGAAAGCAGCTTTCTTGCTTTTCAGACAGCTTTTTTGGCTCTGTTTCTCCAGAGAGAGATGGAGAGTTAAGGGGTTTTTTTCTCTGAGGCATTGGCTTTTCCCTTCTTCTCTTCTGGACTGTTTCAGCCGCATCAGAACACCAGAGCTCACTGGGAAAACTTTCCACCTTAGGCCCGAAAGGGGCCCAGGCCAACCCAGCTTTGAGGAGGAGGAGAGAGACCACACCCACAGAAGGACTTTAAAGTCTTCCCAGGTTTCTCTCCACAGTGAGAGGTTTTATTATTTAGCATTATTATAATTTTCCTGTGTGTTTGTTAAAGAAATAGTTTTTTCCTTTTCACTTTCCTACGAGGAATTTCTTTCCTGAGCCTGGTGGGGGAGGGGTGGCTGTAACCTGCCTTCTAAGAGAGGACGTTCAACTTTGGACATTCCTCTGAATTTTTTCTCAAACAGGGACAGCTGGTTTATGCCAGGTATGGTCTAGGACATGGCACTACTTCTCAGTATTGCAGAAATTAATTGAAATCAAGAGAAAACACCTTTTCCAAGCAATTCCTTTTGAACCTCTCCTCTTTCTTTCTTAGATAATTTCATCTTTCCTCATCTCTTGTTAGAAGACAGTGTTCGTTTCTCACCATGCAGCATATAAAGAAATCTCTGGCAGGATGATGTGAGAAAAGCAAGAGCTGGGAAGTGATTTTCAGAGGCAGAACATCAGGTAAGTTATAGAATGACTCTATCAGTTTATATAGGTATTCCCTGCTGGAAAAGATACCTAATAAAGGGCTTTCGATCTTGTTGACAAAAGCTTGAACAAGATTGAAAGGCTGGAAGTTAGACAAACTCAACCTTGAAATGAGATGTAACTTTCTGGCAGACAGGGTAATTAAACACCAAATGATTATCAGTAAAGGTGAGGGTCTCACTACTGGCTGGAGGTTGCAAGGCAATACCACTTACCTTCCTAAAAGATGTGGTTTCGATACAACCTCAGAACATGGCTGGGCAGGAAGGATCCCCTCTCCCTCTCATGCCCAACTGGACAGATGGAGATGACTGGGCATTTGCAATTGGGATTTTTTATTTATTTGACTGTTTGAGGGTTGGGGGTTTTTTTTGAAATTACAGACTTGCCATAACTGACAAAAAGGCACCAAACAAACTAGATCTGGCTTCCAACCAGACAGAGACAAATGTTCCTAGAGACTATGAAAGTATTTCTGGCTTAAATGCACCAAACCATATTGATTAAAGGTTGGAAAGAATTTCTCAGGTCAAACTGGAAAAAAAAATAGCTAAAAGATGGGAGAAAGCACTACTTTTACTAATTGTGATCAATTAGGTATGTCCCATTTAATAAACTCTCCATCATCACTGAGGCCTCACACATACTTGGCACTATAGCTTGTTCTTTCTGTGTTATGCCTCTGGCATGCAAGTGCTACCTCTGAAGACTTAAATTTGCTAACCTAACTAAAACCATCATGCTGAAAACATTGGTGAATCAACTAAAATGGAATAGATCATATTATACAGGAGATCAAACTAGATGATCTTATAGCACTTTCCTATCTTAGAAGGAATTACTCTTAAGAAATCAAGGATCAGTGTTGTTTTCCTTTATCACAATATGAGTTTTGATACCAATGCCAACAAAATTCCTATATATGCACAGGGATATTCCAACCTGCCACCTTTGCCAATAGCTGTGAGTTCAAGACCTGCTTGAAAAGCTCAAACAATGCACAATGCAGCAGTCCATTGTGTTACACAGGGATTGCTGAAGGTAGATTGGAGCTTTTGCTTGCAAATAAACTGAGTAACATTTGAACTATTACACTCCAATAATCTATGCTGCTTTTATTCACACAACCTGCAACCATCTCTGCAACACAGGCACTTACACCCTATGAAACATCCATAATTCTGGTATCATAGTCCTTCCTCCAGAGGGAACCTATTCATCATGGTACCTTTTCTTCCCTGGCCACACATAACAGAAGCTATTTGTAATCTAGTCGAATGATGACATGTGGGATGCACATCCAAAGTGCTGTTATTCCTCTTATGTCATTGTTTTATCTCAGTTTTGGGTAAACGGCAAAATCTTGACTGATTCTATTTGATCACAGAGCATGGACAAAACAGTGGGACGTGTCACTATGGTAATCATGGCAAATACACAGTGATTTCTGGAGATGTATTAGACATCTCACTGCCGGCTGGCTTCAGCTTCACAACTCAGCTGCCAGCTGTCTTGGAAAGCTGAAGCAGCTACCAAGCTGCTGTTAAAGCAGATTCTGTGGCTGCACTTGCAGTGATCCTACCAACAGCTGCTGCACAAATAGTGGGAAGGGAAGGCCAGTAACCAGTTGCTTTGGAGTAACTGTTCCTGGCTCATTCAGAAAAAGGCTCTTTCCAGGCTTGCGAACATGTTTTGTGTGAAAGAAGATTGTGTGGCAGACAGCAAAGAGTAGCAGGGCTGAGATGTTTCACAGAATCTTTTAGGCTGGAAAAAACCTTTAAGATCATTGAGCCCAACCATTAATCCAGCATTGCCAAGTCCACTAAACCAGTCCATAAGTGCCACATCTCTACATCTTTTAAATACTTCTAGGGATGTTGATTCCACCACTTCCCTGGGCAGCCTGTTCCAGTGCTTGACAACCCTTGCAGACAAAACATTTTTCTTAATATCCAATCAAATCCTCCCCTGGTGCAAGTTGAGTCTGTGCCCTCTTGTCCCATTGCTTATTCCTTGGGAGGAGAGACTGACCCCCACGTGGCTACACCCTTCCTTCAGGCAGTTGTAGGGAGTGATAAGGTCTTCCCTGAACCTCCTTCTATCCAGGTTAAAAAACCTCCATTGCCTCAGCTGCTACTCATAAGATTTGTGCTTCTGATCCGTCACCAGCTTCATTGCCCTTTTCTGGACACTCTCCAACATGTTAGTGTCTTTCTTGTAGTAATGGGCCCAAAATAGAATCCAGGATTAGAGGTGCAGCCTCACCAGTGCCCAATACAGGGGGACAATCACTGCCCTGATCCTGCTGGCCACACCATTTCTGATACAGCCCAGGACGTGATTGGCC
>WEIT01033855.1:6177-73674 GCA_013389985.1 Dryoscopus gambensis | reverse complement strand
ACTTAGTCCCATACAGCTCTGCAGAGAGCATCCTGTGGTAAAGCCACACTTTCCCTGAGAGTCCCGAGCAGATCCCTGGCTGTACGTTTAGAAAACCTTTAACAGGGTAGTTAAATAGGCTTAATCCTCCTCACACTGTCTGTGTTTTCTGTTCTGTTTTTGCTCCACTGGAAAAGCATAGGAAAATAAAAATGGAGAGAAGGCAGAGAGTATTGGAGTATGGAAAAAGAAAACTAGCAACTAGATATCATTTAGGTTTTATTTCAGTTTGGATACTGTTCAAAGTGAAGGATCAGAAAATTTTCAAAGAACACAGGGTTTTGTGAAAAATACACTCAGAGAGATTTTTCTTTTAAGGCAGCATTTTTGGCAAAATCCAGCCAAGAAAATTAAGTCTTCCTGAGGAAGAATTGTCCAAAGTCACAGTGGCCCTCAGCACTAGCTCTGAGAGGCCACAGTAAGAGATGAAGGTGTCTCTCCTCTTCACTGAATGTAGAGGGACCCCACGTGGCTGGTGGAGACTATGTGCCTGCTTCCTAAGTGGCTCCAATTAGGGGAGTTGAAACCTACTCAAATTCTGGTTTTTCACCAGATCATCTCATTGAAGAAAAAAGGAAAAGCCCTCAGGCAGTACTACCAGCCTTTCCAACAACTTTCCATAAGTTACCACAGTGGATCTCCCTGTATATCAGTGTTCACAATCCTTTTAAGTAAATTGATTTCAGTCATGTTTATACCATCTCCAAGTCATTTGGTGGCATTTCCAGAAGAGGCAGGAGGTGCTGACACCGGCTGGAACGGAGAGGAAGTTATTCTATGTTGGAACCACATGGAGAATAAGTGATGCTCTGTGCTACAGTTTTGGTAGGTCTTAATGCAACTGTGCAGAGAGTTGCAGTTATTATCATTATGAGATATTTATGAAGTCTAAATTAAAATTCTGATAAATAATGTAAACTGAAATGCAAATTGTTATCAGATCTCATTTTTCTGGAGCAGTATCAGTAAAATAGCAGTTGACATACTGCCAGTAAGATAGTATAATGAAAGGTAGTATTTAATTTCCTAGAAAACGCATTTAGATTTGATTACTGAGGGTCTGTCATCAGCTGTTAAGCTGCTAGGACAGGCTTCAAGACCTACTAGATTGACTACATAACCCAAAACCTTCCTGTTAGCTAAATAAGTAAGTATAATCCATATTCCTCTGCAGCTATTAAACAAGTTGCTGTGTGGCAGAAATGAAGGTGTCATGAAGAAATGAAGATTCGGAGCATAGAGCTTGCATGAATCACTACACAGATTTGCCTTAGTTTTTAAGAAGAAGATTAAAAGGGAATATACTGAAAAGAAATGTGCTGATTTTTGCCCTGCCATGTCTTGCTCATCTTACAAAATGAATGAGGGGAGATGAGCCTTTCCACAGTATCCCTCACTTCTGCTGATGCAGTATAAAGCTATCTAGGAAGCTCCAAGCTGGTTCCTGTGTACTCTGCATGGTCAGTAAGCATGCTACATTTAATTTCCATTGACACAGCAGTGCAGATTCAACAGTGCATCTTCATGAGGCTTCCTACATATTTTTTTATTTTTGTCTGTCACCTTCAGTCTCAGTTCTTGCTCTTACTCACTTCCTTCTGCCATCAAACCAGTGATAGTTGTGCCTGATGTTCTCAACAATACTTCTGTCTCAAGCCCATCTCTGACCGTCTCCTGCTCTGGCCTTCAGCCATATGTGTAGCTTTTTTCTCCCCAAACTAAACTGATGCTAAACTAAACCATAGAGTAATTCTTAGCACAGCCATCACATCATCCCTCTGTTAGGGAGAAGGATTTGAGACAGTTACTAAGTTTGGGAAAACAGCATTTGCCATCAGTGAGGATGGCCTGTGTTTGAAACATATATTGAAGTGCTTTGCAGAATCAGAGTTCCAGTCAGTCACCTGCGTGCCTCAGTTTCCCCTCAGTTACCCCAGGGGAGTTACCATTTACTCACATTATTGATGTGTGGTGAGCTCCCGCTGACTGTGTGCTCATGATGTGCTTGGGAAAATGCCATTAGCTTTTGCAAAGGTCTGAATTGCCTCTCTTTAATTTTAACTGGTTTCGTTCATAACCTTCAGTGTTCTTTCCCTGTAGAGTGCGTCTGTGTGTGATTTCTTTATGGGTAAAATTAAAATGCATCAGGAAAGTTCCTGAATAACAAAATGCAGCACTCCAGCCACCTGGAGTTTTACTCTATTTGTATGCCCACTCCTGCTTCCATGACTCTTTCAAAGGTTCCCACTCACAGCTGCAGCTAAGTGGGCACGTCTAAAGGTGACAGATTGAGAATATATGTTCAACTACATATAGATGTGTATATATAGATTTCCATTCCTCCTTTGCTTCTTCCTCCCGTTCACTGATGTTAAAGTCACACACTTGCAATTTAAACCCCACCATACATTGTTATGTTGTAAAATAATGAAAATATTGCTCACCTTCATCCCTTCCCTTTCACAGAATTTCACAAACATCATTTCCCTCATTCCTGGTTGACAAGGGACTCTCATAAAGCTAGTGATCATCTTCTTTGACCATATCCTTGTCATCCCAGCAGAAGTATTTCCTGCACCACACCATTCCCATGTAGGTCTAAGCTGACAGTTGACTAGGAAAGCTTCAGATCCAAATCAGACTCCCTGACATAACCGATATGTTCCTCACAAGACTCTGTGGAGTGCCACAGCTTGTACTGCATTATATTTGCCTGAAAAATTCAGAATCTGGTCAATACTGTAAAGCTCTCAAAGTTGAAGGCACTCACACTGGCAGGGGCGGGGGGGGAAGCCATGATTCTGGGCTTACATTTTTACATCTGTTTGCTTCAATCACCCTTGTGCTGCTTTTGTGTTCACTTTCTTTGAATATTCATGTGATTGAATTCTGTGTCCATTAACATTCACAGAAAGTGAACCTCAGAGCTGCACATGTATTTGCAGAAGCAGCGGTTTACATTTGCACACTTAGGTATTCATAGCTAAAAGCATTCACTCGAGGAACAAAATCACTACCATTTAGCCAGCCAGTCCCATGCAAAACTGTTTATTACCCACAAAGAACTGATTTTTGATCCTGCTATAGAAAATTTTTTGCTCGCTTTTAGAAAAAATTGTGTATGTAAATCACTACTTTCCATACATTTGTGCAAGTAGAAGAAAAGCTTAGACAGATTATGTATTAGGAAGTATTTGTTTAGAATTAGGATACTCCTGCCACAGAAGCGTGACCTCTAGTAGATCTTAGTGGTATAGAAACTATGACACACAGCTGAGCAGATACAGGCTTTTCAGCAGAGATGTTACACATCCACCTGACACAGTTAATTAAAATGTCACTTCTATAGGAGTAAAGGGAGATGAATGTGAGCCAAACAGCTGAGCAGAGAATTTTGTTTTGCCTTTGAGCAATTCACTGTAATTTTGTTTAAACATAGGGTAGGGGCTTTTTTCCATTGTATTGATCAATAAAAAGCTACAAAATTTACCCTAAAAAAAACACTGGCTATTCAAACCATTTTCTTCACAACTTAGACTTACTGGTCCTAAACTTTCCAGCCTGTGCTGCACGGTGGCCTGAGACACTCTCATGCCTGCCAAGACCCTTTGTGATTTTAGTGGGAGTTACAACAATCTTGCCAGGAGGCTGTTTGACATCAAACTCTGCACTAAGTGACAGTGTGGGGTTAAGCCGTGCTCCATCAGGATATGTGAAATAGTCTGTGGTTTGCTGAAACTTAGCCTAAATGCAAACACTAAATTGGCACAAATGTCGGGAGCATGTGATGGTGTGTGTTGATGGCACAAAGCTGGGAGGCGTTCCCAACAGAGAAGAACTGGTGTGTGGTACAGGAGGGATTGCATGGCGCTTCAGACTGGAATAATGGAAACGGGGTAAAATTCATTCAAGGTGCAAGATATTAACTGATACATTTGGAACTAACACCCAAAAGATACCTCCCATAAGATGAGAGCTCATCACTGGAAATGACTGAAAGGTCGTGAGCTGATTGTATGGCAGCTGTGAGCCACCAGGCCCAGGGCACTTATGAGAAGGCTGCCTTCAGTTATACCAGGAGTGATATTCCTAGGAGGGCCAAGGATGTATCAAGGTAAGTGTTGTGATCTGCTGGGCTGGTCTAATGGCTCACTCCTGCCCTAAAAACAGTCATGAGTCTTTTGCCCTTTTCCTACACTCAGACACAGCTCCCACTATCTCTTGTGCACCATCTCTATTTTCTGCAGTCCTTTTATGGTCTTCTGCTGCCTGTCAGTCCAGTCTCCTGCAATTTTTGGTAACCAAGGAGCAAAAAATGGGGTTTTTCTGAGTGAATGAGCTGCAGCCATTTGCAGAGGGATTCACAGAGACACATACCTACTACATGGTTAATGACGAGTATGTAGCAGAGAGCAGAGTTGGAGAAAGAGAAAGGAGTAGGCACTGATTCTAGTGGGAAGTGCCTGTTAGGTCAGTTTATCCCATTTTGGGAAAACTGCTGCCATAGTGGCTTTGAGTAAGGCTTTGTCTGAGAGGAGCTCATCCAAAGTATTGCATACATGTGATGATCGCACCAGGATGGGTCTTTTGGTGGTGTCTTTGCAGAGCAGCCAGAGAAAGGAGGTTCAGACTATGTCACTGCCCTCCAGAGATGCTCCTGGGACAGTCAGGGGTTGGGACTTGCTTGCCAGTTGGAAAACATATTGTGCCAGTTGGCAGCCTCTGTGAGAGGCTTGATCCCAGATCTCCCGTCTGTGATGGCAACTGGTCAATGAGAAGCAGACTCCACAGAGCCTGCCATGCCAGCTCACAAGTGCTGCAAACATCATTATATGGTCCTTTTTGTAAGCCTATTAGGGGTTTTTTGTGCTCAGCTGAAAACCTTGTCCAGAACCTGCCTCCTCTACTCAGTAGAAATCTAGTGATTTTCAGCTAAGTGTATTTAAGACCAGAGTACGCAGGGGATTAAGTACACTCAATGGCAAAACAAGAGAAGGTAATTAGCAGGATATATGGCCAGGCTCTTAATTACCACATTGAAAGCAAATGGTCACAAGGATACAAATACAGAAGACAAATCTGCTCAGGGATAGCAACGATCCTCCAGCTCCTAAACACCCCAAGAGCCTTTTCAGCTACCAGATCTGGAAATCTGGATACCAGGAGCTACCTTCCTCATTCTTACCTTCCAAATTTCTCTCCCATTTCCATGTATCCTTGTATTCCTGGTGTTGTACCAGCTTCAGGAGTGGGTGACCTGTTTTTATCCAATAATCCTTTCCTGGGCATTCCTGCAGCATCAGGTACTTTCACCATATAGCAGCTTACCCATAGCAGCTTACCTGCCTCTGTCCCAGAGGCTTTGACATGTGTTGCACAAATGATGTCTGTCTCAGGATCCAAATCTGGAGTAGTGAGAGGAATCTTTTTCATCCTTTCCCGTGCCATCACTTTGCAGTAGCTGTGCCCCTGCAGATATTCCTTCACTGCTGTGCCCAAGACTGCAGGTCCCAGAATCCTGTAAGTGATGTCTGAACGGATCCAGCACAGTGATGAGGAGTGCCAGGGAACACATCAAATCAGTGCAGGAGCATGAGGAGGCTGGGAAAAACGTGAAGGACGAGGTGTTTTCTGCCTTTCAGAAAGAGAACTGGGAAATAGGTCTGGAAAATAGAGAAGGAGGTGTGAGAATGGGATGATTTATGCATATGTACGCATGAAAAAATGAGAAGCAAAGTTTCAAACTGGCAATTCATTTGGTTTTTTTATTGATTACAAATTTAATCTCCAAGCTATAATTAATAACCTGAGCCTGGACCATACCTGTTATACAGAGTTGCTAACACATCTTTATAAAATGTCTAGCAAGGCAGTAGCTAAACATAAATTCCGTGAAGCTTATGATTCCCAGCATGTTACCAACTTCCTATAAAGGCAGTCTGTTGTTATAAAACATGGCAGCAGGCATGGCCCTGAAATGCTGCTTGAAAACATCTCTTCTAGCAACTGTTTTCAGTGTTACTACACTTTTTATGTAACCTTTGTAAGGTTTCTGTGGCCCATTTTCACCTCTTTCCTCTTTGTTCTTGGATAAAATAACTGCAATAGTCATATGCGAAAGTATATTCAAAGACCATTAATGTTATTTCAATGTCTGTGTTTATGTCATAATTTACACTTTTTTCCTTTGGAATCAGTTATTTATACCCACCACTGAAAATTCAGCTTTGGGCTTGGGGCTGTCTGATTTGGGCTGAGGTGGCATTGCAAATTTTGTCTTTGTGGATGGGGATTTTTTGTATATACATATATATACAAAATTCTTTTGCCTTGACAGGCCTAAAAAGGGAGCAAAAGCACCCAAATGCTTTTATCTCTTCTCTTACACATGACTTCAACAATAATATAATAATTTTCATTTTAAAGTGCACTAATGCCATTTTAATCATTTTTTGAGCAACTAACATAATACAAAGGAAAGGATGAAATGGAATATTTGTGGCTGCAGAGACAGATATCATTATTCAAGGGTAGAAGCATGTGAAAGGGTAAAGGGGGTTTAAAGAGATACTCTTTTGTTGTACTTAACACTGATAAATGACATACAAGTCAGGATAACAGGGCAGAGCTCCTGTCAGAGAGACACTGATAAATGTGGAGGCTGGGACAGAAAGGTCCACTAAACAGAAATCTGTATATGACACGTTGTACATTTGATAGACTTGTCTGCATGGTCTAAGCCACAAAGTGTTCCTCTTGGCTCAAATTATGGCCCTCGAGCACATCTTATACAACCACTGAGCTCATGTTTGTTTTCCCATTTCTGTGTGGCAGCAAAGATCAATTCCCCCTAATCAGTGCAACACACAGGGCTAAAACCAGTGAGGAAAAATGTTCTTATACAAATATAATTGATATCTCTTTCAGGCAAATCGTTGTATAATATGAAACAAAAAGCAAACAGACCTTTTTTATTATTACTGCTGTCTCCTTTTAAAAAATGCTCAGGATCAGCCTGTTAATCAAAAGATTCGTTTAGGAGAAAACAAAATCTCCTATTATTTCTTTATGAATGAAACAGAAGGTCTGTGATTTGTGCATTAAGGTTCCTACATCCCATGCAACATGACCTGTACTTCTTGAATGTCCTCAGCATCAAAAATGAAGACAAAGGAGTGGAGACAGTCAGAAAAGGCATTTATGTCCTCCAGACGCAACTTTAGCAGTTCACAAAGAAAAAAAAAACAAAAATTCACTCATGTAATATTCACTGTGCCCTCCCAACAGATAACCAAGGCCTGTGCTTTCAATAGGAGGAGCATGCATGAAGAAGTCCGTGCGATACCAGGTAGAAGCACAAGGAAGATTGAATTATAGCAGTTCTGCAGGACTGGTGGAAGATTAGAGACTGATGGTCAGTCACTTTTGGCTTCCTATAAGGACACAAACATTTTGACTGCCATATTCTGCCAGTCTCACTGAGCACTGTGAGTCTGGTGGTGCGGTGGAGAGCTGCCAAGTTCCGGGTGGGAACACTTTCTCTGTTACAGCAGGTTGTGAAAGTATCATACCTTAGGTGAAGCCAGCATACATGTTTGTGGGTACCGATATCATAGGAGCATAGAATGGTTTGAGTTGGAGGGGACCATAAAGACCACCTAGTTCTGAAGCCCTTGCCATGGGCAGGGACATCTTCCACTCAGACCAAGTTGCTCAGAGCCCCATACAACCCAGCCTCGAATACTTCCAGAGATGGGGAATCCACAGCTTTCCTGGGCAACATGTGCCAGTGCCTCACCACCATCACAGTAAAGGATTTCTTCCTAACAGCTAATTTAAACCCACTCTCTTAGTTTGAAGCTGTTGCCCCTTGTCCTATCACTCCATGTCCTTGTCAGAAGTCCCTCTCCAGCTCTCTTGTAGCCTCTTTAGGTACTGGAAGGTGCTCTAAGGACTCCCTGGAGCCTTCTTTTCTCCAGACTGAACAACCCGAACTCTCTCAGCCTGTCTCCATTGGGGAGGTGCTCCAGCCCTCTGATCATCCTCATCACCCTCCTCTGGACTTGCTCCAGCAGGTCCATGTGCTGACACAGCTTAACAAAGATGAGTCACAAGGGCAGTGTTGAAACCTGAATTTCAAAGTTATCCAGCTTCATATCTGCAAGTGTAACCACTGGCTGCTTTTGTCCCTTCCCATCTCCAGCACAGTCCCAGGGAGGGATGTGGAGAGGCACATCTGTGCTGCAAGCCACAATCACCTCTCGCTGAATTTAGGGCTTGGAAAACAGATGGGACAGAGCTCCCCTCTCCAGCACTGTGCATAGGAGACTGGGATGGTAACACAGGTATCTATGTTCACTTTTCTGCTAAGAACTCCCTTCTTCCAAGGTCTTCTGAGACTGTAGGAGGGATCAGCAGTGTTGCTGTCAAAAATGTTTTACAGGAAAAAAATTACTGGAGGCCTTCCACTTAAGTGGCTTCACTTTCCAAGCACTCACTATGCCCAGGGACAGGTTGTGCAAACTGTTCTGCAGAGGAGAAGGGGTAGAGGCCATCTTTGCAACCATACAACTGAGTTGAAATTCCAGGGAAGGGTTCCTGTGAGGGTGGCCAATCTCAAGACCCTCTTAACAGTGTGGGAGGTGTAAGAGCCACAGATTTTAACACCATGAGGCCAGGCAGATGGGTGCCCACACAGAAGCTGGGGATATGGGGGTAATCTTAAGAAGAAACAAGACCCTTTAATAAATCCTGCCATATTTCAGACCCCAGGTTTACAGAAGCTATGTTTAATACAATACAATCTCAACTCAGTGCTGACAAACCAGCTGCTGCTATCCACTCACGTCCTTTGCCCCTGGAGCTGATACATCCTCAGAATGCTCGAACCAGTGGGAAGAAGGCATGTACCTGTTTCCAATGCAACTTTCCCCCTCACTGCAGCTCTGTAATGCAGGGTCTTGTGGCAGAAGGGCTTGTTCACCTGCCCGTGTTTGCACGTGGACCCTGGCATGTTCTGCATCGTGTCAGCCCTGCAAAGTCAGTAAAGAACAGGGTCTGTATGTGCCCAAAGTGGCCTACAAAATACACTGGCAAATGGATGGAAGCCGCTTCAAAGCATCCCTTTGCTTTGACACGCTGCTCTGACACCACAGCTAACACAGTCCAAACAGATTGACTCGGGGAGGGAAGAGGGAGAACGGAGGAAAATAATGTGTTGTCCCCCACATGCTGTTTTCCGTCGTAATTTGCAGTGTGGGTGAGAATTGGCATTCTGATACAGAAATCTCCTGTTAGTCCCTGGAATCAAAGAGTGCATTAAATAACAGACCTCACATCCATGATTTTAAAACTATATTACGAGAGGTTTTCCATTTAAAGTTATTCTTACTACCAAGTCTAAATATTGATTTCAGGCTAGAAAATTTTGCATGGTAGGATGGAAAGAGAGAAATATGCTGCATTTTCCCATTTTTGACTATTATAGTACCTTTTTTGTTATTAAAATAGTAAAAAGGGAAGAATTTATCAACTGATAGCTGTTGTATATCTTGTTTTTTTCCATTTTAATCCTATAAATTTTTGACAGGAACTGAAATAAGCTCTACAGGGATTTTTTGAAGACAAAAAGTCTATTCAAATAGTAATGTAAAATGCAAATTAAATATTTGTTTGGTGTTTAGTCATTCCTCAGAGACTAAAAGAAATTCTTCATCACGACCTCTGCACTGACCTTCACATCAAATTAGAAAGTTATAGTGTTTATGTGGAACCATAGACACTGTCCCTATTGTAAAGAAGAAATGAATATTTTACAGCAATTGCAATTTGTTTCAAGGATCATTTTCTGAGATCTCTGCTTGCTGAAGACTACAATTTACCTTTTTACAATTTCATTTAATGATCTGACATTTGAGACACTTCCTAATTAATTCTGTCGCTGCCTAAGCCAGCTGTGATAAATATAACCTGTGCATACAGGATTACATTGTCGCTTTTAGAAAATACATCCAGTGAGAAAAGGTGAAGCTTTTATGACAGGACATTTGTGTCATCCATACTGGAAACGATGAAACTGGAGTAGCCACTGCACTGAAGAGCTGATGTGAAAGGCTGGACAAAGTAAGGATGGGAGAAGAGACTGCTTTGTACTTAATATTTTTCATGGTTTAAGTTGGTTTTTAGCACACAGAACCAGCTGTTTCAGAGTTTGGCATTTGCAGGATGCTTCTTTTTATCAATAGTTCCGGAGTGGAGCACATTGGCTCAGCTGTGGTCAGCATGAGGCAGGCCAGAAGGAACGTAGGGTGTGTAATCCCCTTGGAAAACCAGAGGGAACGTTCCAGGCATGGCCAGAGCATGGGCTGCAACTCATGGCTGGGTCAGCCGGGGGATGCTGTGGTTAAAGAAGTCAAGCTACAAAAATGGCCTTTGCAAGCCAACAATGAGGTCATCTTTTAAAATGGCTTTGCAAGCAGCAGCTGTGACATCTGAGGACACAACTCAGAGTGACCACTGGGCCAGCAGGCTGAGCAGATCCTTTGTTAACTTTGTACAGGCAGTCATGATGGACCTTGCTTATCAATCAGCAAATAAAACAGCATTTTTAAATCTGACAAACCCTCCTGGATACTGCCCAAAAATTGTGCACTGCATGTACAAACTTCTTCCTTATATCTTTACTTCCAAGTAAATATTTCAAGGGGTTTTTTCTCTTTCTGATCAGTGAATTAAAGCAGGGATGTGAAAGGGCAGATTTTTATGCCACGGAAGTTGGGGTTTTTTCCATTAAAGAGCAAAAATCTCTAGCATAAGATTATAACAGATCTTGAGCTGCTCATTATTTTCTATATAACAGATCCTGCTGTGGAGGAAATAGTAATTGCAACAACTGGAATAAGTCTAATACTTCTAAATTTCTGTTTCTATGGTGACTTTAATAAATATTCTTTTCAAGATAAATTTAGGTACTCAGGAACATAAACGCTTCCTGCCTTCTGTTTCAGACTAAAATAGAATCATATTAGCACAGAGATATGTTTTAGACACATTTGGCGTATTTTCCCCAGATTGCCACTTTCTTGGTGACTATTATTTTTTCTGGAAAAGTGGTGGATAGCCATAAATACTACTTCATTTAAATTAGAGAAACTGTGATTGCAATAACAGGAGTAGACCTGGTGTGGAAAAGGGAAATTCTGCAGCGTGCAGAAATCATGAGATGATTTCACCTTTGCTATGGCCATCACTCACAAAACCCTCAGCAGCAGGAGGAACAGCCTGGCCGTCAGAGATTATTTGGTTGCCCAAATATGGCTGGTGGCTGCAGACTGGAGCTATGGCTGTTCCCCACTCAGTCTTGGAATCTTTTCTTGTGTCAGCACAAGTGCCCTGCAGGCCGGGCTTTGCCAGCGCAGGAATTCCAACATTGTTTCCCATTGTTGAAGTTGTGAGCTTTAACACTGGTCCAAAGTGACACGAGCTCTTTTCCTTTCTTTCTTTTCCTCCTGTGTCTATAGAACCAATAACTCTATGTCATGTTAGTTCTTTGATTTTAAACCTGAAGTAATCTGCAACCAGAAAAATAACAACCGTATTTGGAGTCTTCCATCCGAGAGGGAGCAGGAGGGACAAGGCTGGAAGTGCTGGAGCAGGTTGCGGCTGGGTTTGGTTTTGTAGTGGAGGTTTCCCTCCAGTGGCTTCTCCAAAAAGTGCAGCGTTGGAGAAGCAGCGGGGGCTTCATACTGAAAGAAGGCTGACTGAAGTAAGGTGCTCTCACGTCTCCCAAAGCTAACCCCATGCCCTGTTACCCTAGAAAAAAGCCAATGAATTAGGCAAACTGATGTCAACGTTCACGGCTCCTAAGGGAGTTCACAACATCCAACTAACAGGAAATTTAGGCCTATCCTTTTCTTGAATGAAAAAGCTATTACCCTCCTTAATTCATCCTAATGATGTACTTATGCTTTCTCTAATAACAAACTCCTGAATGCAGTTCTTACCCCAAGGAGCTTATAATCAAAAATAAAAAATATACAGGAAATAAAAGAAATCATGAACAGCTACATTATTCTGTATAATAAAATATTTGTATAATGTACTATGTCAAAGGTGAGGGGTATTTTTCGTAAGCCTTATGGCAAAATAGAATTCAAATAAGAGCTCTGAAGGCAGGTTATGATGTCATTCTGTGGATGTTTGCAAGATGTATCTCCCAAGCCATAGGGCCTTTAGAAGAAAGCGTACAGGTTCTTGTTGGAAAAGCTAACCAGGAATGATGGCACCCTGGCAGTGAGAAGTGCCTTGACAGGCACTGGAAGCTGAGGGAGAAGTTGGGAGCTGGCCAGGCTGTGCCCAGAGAGCCAAGGCAAGAGGCTGGTGTTCAGTATCTGAGAGAAAAGTGTCAGTGTGGAAAAAGAAAGGTGAGAGGCAGTCCAGGCTGCAGAATGCTCTTTTGTAGCTCGTGGGTAAGAGCAGGGTAGGATTGAATTTCTCAAGGGTAACAGAAAGAAACCTGCAAGGATCTCAGTGTGAAAATGGGGTGCCCAGAGGAGAGGTTTACCTGTGGGCATTGCTGGGATGCTAGAGAAGTCAGAAATCAAGAATCATTGAAATTTCAGTAGTCACAGCTCAGCCATATCCCAGCTGATACAATGGCCAGGCTGGGAGCCCAAGTGACAGGCAGAACAGCCTTACCACCTGCCATGATTAGGAAAGGATGTGGACAGGAAGAAACATTATGAGGAAAGATTAAAAACTGAACAAAAAGCAACTGACCAGTCACAAAGATGTGACTTGTCACACAAGAATTTTAGTCTGGACAGCAAAGGTAGGATCCAGATCCTGCCTAGGACACAGAATCCAAGGGATCTGCCAGGGGGGCCTGTGTGTAGGGCCCCATTACAGTCGCTGTCAGTGTGAGCTCTGGACCCCAGAGGGGGAGTCATGTGGCCAAAGGCAGGTCAGTACTTTAGGCTGATCTCCAATATTCCTGAGGGTCAATGGATTGCCCTGAGTAGAGCTCCACTGTCTGTTGTAGGTGCTTAGGCAGGAGTTCCATGGACCCAGCTCCCTATGGGTGCTTTCCACCCAAGGAACCCAGTAATCTAGACATTGTCAGCATTGAGAGGATACTGGGATCAAAACCAGTGATGCCCCAGAGAGGGTTGGAAAGAGAGATGAGAAAGGAGCAAATGGGTGTAAAACAGGAGAATCAGTAAGGGACAATGTTTCATTTTAAAATTTTAGGTAGCCTGAGTGAGAAATTTTTGAGTCTTAGGTGGACTTCTTTGAAAGGCAGATTTTGTTTGTTTGCTTGCTTTGTTTATCTATTTATTAGATTTAAAACTGACACTTTAAGCCAGAGACACTGTTTTTGCATCACAGCATGACCCATCGCTGGCCAGGTGAGAGAAATTTTGACCACAGCTTAGGAAAGCACATTGCATTCAACTTAAAAGCAGGTCCCTCTGAAAGCCAGGAAACAATTCACACATTTGAATGCATCTAAAGACTTGTTTTTAATCATAATCACAGAAAATTACTCATTTAAATATTACCAGGGATTGTAAATCTCTTCTCTACACTCACTGACTTTTACAGCACTTGATTTTTTAGCATTTAACACTAAAATATAACTGTTATGATCTTTATTTTTGGATGTGCTTTTACTTTGCTCTAGAGCTGCTTAATTCTCTGCCATATCTGGAATGACATTTGCCATGGATGTCAGCCAGTAAGCTTGTGAAAGTTTTTCTGGTTCCCTGGAAACCTTCCCTAACATCCCACCCTGCCCAGGGTTTAGACAATGACACATCTCAGCGTTACATACTTCCCATGCCTCAGTTCTGAAGGGATTTTTCCCCTTTGCATATGAAGAAGAGCTGACATAGCCTAGATCGGCTTTTGAGACATTCCTGGAATAGTCAAGATGCTCCGCGTTTAAGAGAAATATTTATTTTACAGTTCACAGCCAAGGGCAGCTGGCCTGGCTCAGAACCCGTTGACTCCATTGGGAACTGGCTCCGGCTGATAGAAGCTGCTCCCTGCCTGCCAGCAGATACATGGCCAACCAAAAGTGTAAACCTGAGAACTGGAGGAATTGTACTACCAGGAAATTAAAAAAAAAAAAAAATAGTTTATACAGCTTACACAAAGTGAACAATGCTTGGCCTGCAATTTTAGGAGGATTTACCTTTGCCCAAGACTTAGACAATTTAGAGAGCCACTGAAATGCAGATCTGGGCCCCAGCCCAGTGCACCCTGGGAAGAGGAGACACATATCAGGATCATTGAGTACCAGACTCCAACCTGGGAGACCCAAGCAAGGGATAAGCAGCCCCTGTGGCAACATTTCCAAAGGCAGAGCACTCAGAATGAAAGGAATTAAAATCAGAATACAAGTTGGTTTACTGTAGAAAAGGAAACAATCCACAATATAATAACTGATCTATAATAATATTCTTCAGGCTCTTTCTCCATGTAGTCAAGTCCTCCAGCACTTCTCTGACTGTCAGAGAGATTTCCAGCAGATTTCCCAATTTCCAGGCTTTTTGCTCTGTCTCCTGTTTGCAGAGCATCTGTTTCTTCCAAAATAAGCAGGACTTATTCCTGCTGCTGCTGCCCCTTTTACACATAAAATAACCTAGGCAGAACAATAACAACCAGATGTGTGATATATGATGTATCATAATCTATAACAGCAACATCTCTCTCCAGCCCAGGAGGGTTATTTCATTCATCAGGTTTAACAAGTGTTCAAGCAGTTTATGACACGTACTGCTTCACACAATCCAAATGCAGCTATGTCATTATATCAGATAAATCTTCCTAAGCAAGAATCTGTGCTATCACGCACACACAAAAAAATGGTATCTGTGCTACTCCAACGGCTCACACTTTGCCAAATGAATTCAATTGGGATTTAGGTTAAGGGTTTTAAATACGATTATTCTACACTAACAGTGAATTTAGGGCTTTCTACTATTAGTTCTGCTCCTGTGCTGGGTTGCTAGGAAGGTTCGGAGGCCGTGCAAAGAGTAACTAGGCCCCAGGAGAACCCTGGCAGACAGACTGGCATTGGGGGTGTCCTGCTAACAGCGCAATTTTGTTCCGAGTTTGTGAAATCTGTAAATTGTACTTAATAATAAAACCTACACAGATTACAAGTAAAGAGAAGAGACAACATGAGACTTGAATCAATAATATTGTGGTTTCCAGGCAGGGGTCAAGGTCAAAGGGCATTTTCAAAGTGAAATCAGCAGCTGTTGTTTCCGTGTGCCTATTTCTTGTCCGCAGCCATACGTGATGCTGAAAGAGCCACGTATACATCACAAGCAGACTGGTGAGAGCTTCTGGCAGCGCTCCAAAAGTAGGCTATAATGAGCAAATGACAGTTGGGAACTGGCAAATTTCTGGTTTCCTTCTAAGATTTTAAAATATGAATGGGTTTTCCAGGGAGTGAAGGAGTTACCAGCAAAATATTTCCCTTGCATCAAAAGTATTAATCTGAAATAATTCAAGGATGGCAGTACTGGTCTGCTAAATCCCGGTTAGAAGAATTTTTAAAACAGGAAAACTAAGGGGAGTAGGGACTAGAGTCACTTTACTAGCAGTATAGAACAATACACATATGTTTATTTTGAAAGGTTATCATTAGTGCCAGTCATAATAAAATGCCTGGAGCTAAACATGTCAGCTTGTAAAGATATGGAATCCATTGTAATCACATATTGACCAATGAGCAATGGATTCTTTGATACAGTTTGCCTTGATACAGCCCTGTAAAGACCAATAGCATCCTTGAAAATTATTTGATAACATAATACTCATGTACTGAGGCAATTGTTTTTAGAAGTCTTGAGGTTAAAAAGAAGTGATGTAAATTCAAGCTGATAGCTTCAGAATAAATTCCTGTTTTAACTTGGATGAGTTACTTAGATTTATAAGCAGAACTTGAGCACTCCTATACCTAAAAACAGCACTGTTGCATGTTAGACACCTTAAGGAATGGCATCAAGATAAGGTAGACTGACGTCACAAAGTGTTATAGGGGAAGGGGCTAAAAAGCACTTCCATATGAAGCTCTCTTATGGAGAGGACTCCACTGATGGCAGATGTTAAGGTCAAGCTTTCCCACATTTATGAAATCCTGGAATTGCTGTTTGAGATATGCCCAGTTACTCTCCTCCCTACAGCTGCAGAGCCCTGTGGGCAGCAGATAATGCTGTGAAGCCTTCAGGCAGCTGAGGGAGGTGAACTTGCAGCTACTCCATCCCAGCACGAGGTTTCAGCCCCTGAGCATAAATCGAGACCGCCTTTAGGCACGTGGCCTTTTCAGGGCTGGCTCTGAAGGTGAGAATGGGCACAGAGCACCTCGATGGTGACCCCCAGCAGGAGCACAGGTTGCTGCACAGACTTGGTGGCTGTGTGTCTCTGAATGCAGAGCATGTAGGGGTGTTTACGGAAATCGCCAAGGAGAACCTGGTGAGGCCCCAGGCTTAGGACATTGTCGGATTTAGCCGAGGAAGGTTGGTGGCTGAAGGCTAGGCAGGTAGACTTTGAGCTTTGGCTTTCGAATTGCTTTTTTATCTCTTCATGCCCTGCCCGTAGGGAGGAGATAATAGTTTTTCTCCAGCTGTTGATAAAGTGGCAAAGAAAATTTAAAAAAAAAAAAAAGGAAAAAAAAGAAAGAGAAAGGGAGACAGTTATATAAAGCTAGACAGACAGAGACACATTACCTCAACAGCACCTGAATCTGAGGCTGAAAAAGAGAGACAAAATTGTGTTTGTCCTGGAATTAATAACTTTTAGAAGAGCAAGTTGAAAGCCCAGAAGCAGACTACAAATTAAAACCCTATCTGTGGTCTCTTTTGGGGAAAGCTGGTTAAAGATACAAAGCAGATGGTGGGAGCGGGACTGAACCACAGAGGGACAGTGAAGGACCAGTCACTGAACACACAGGCCTGAAGATGGGCAGGTGAAGATGCCCAGTTATGCAGCACTGGCATAGTTTACTACTGAATGACAGCAGAAGCCATACAGTAAGACAAGGGATGCACCAACTTCTCTGTGTCCCTGGAAACTGCCACCAGCCCAACTGGAGAAGCTGCAGAAATGAAGAAGAGAAGGCTGGAGCTGGGCTGAGCCCAGAGGAGATGGTACCCAGAAGCACCTTGTAAAGAAGGAGAGGATGAGAAACAAGGGCACTTGCGCCAGAGCTGAGGACTCCACAGCAGTAATGCAATCAATGCCCTCACCTCAGTGCTTGGACTCGAGGACACACGTGAGCAAAGGCACAGTCTCAAAACTTGAGGGCTTAGTGAAAAAGTGTTGAGTTTTAATAAGGAATAATTTCTTCCCACTGCGGTGATAATTTGCCCGATTTCTGCTACTTGTAACTGCTGTGACACTTCTGTGGGGCAGGGAGGTGCACGGGCGGCGAGCGTGAGGCTCCTGTGCGGAGCAACAAGCTCATACCATGTTCTCACAGCAAAGCTGTGCTAGTGGGAGTCTGCTCGGGGCATGCCTGGTATTTTTGGAAGCCTGAGCAGATTCAAATAGCTGAGCACTGATGTGTCTGGGATCAGGAGCCCAGGTCAGAGAGGATTAGGAGGAAGGATTCATGGTAGCGTGGTTGCCTCCAGCTCTCCTGCAGCAGGCAGCATCCAGGACCCTTCGTCATCAACTGTGTCCTGTCCTCACAGCCAGGCCAGTTCACTCTCATGTCCAGCAGCATGGGACATGGGTCTTCAGAGATTTACCCAAAGGTGAAAATGTTTCACACTGCCTTGGGTCACTGTGCAAAGCAAAGCACTTTTAAAATTGTTAAAGTTGATGGACCTAGGAGGAGGACAGGGGCACTGGTCCTGCTGGAAAGACATCACTTTAGGGCTAATATTGTGTATATTTTTTCTTCCAGTCTTTGCCACAGCTGGAAATGATAAAAAAAATATCCAAACCCAAAACTCCACCACTTTCTGTTTAAGTTGCTGTAAAAATCCAGTCCCTGGGTGCTTTGATAGGAGATAGCCTAATCCTCTTCTTGCTTGAGTGGTCTCTCCAATTTCTGCTGTAGAGCTGACAAGTCCCTTTGGGGTTTATGGTGAGGGATTTTTTTTTAGTCCTTTTTTTTTTCTTCTTTTGCTCTACTGATTTTACCTCAAGGGAAATCACTGAGGTTTTTTTTTTTTACAAGCAATAGCTTCTTATTTATTTAGCTAAGATATCTAATTCCATTAAAGATAGCTGCTTTGAGGGTCTTTTTAAACATTCTTCCTTTTGCTCTGGATTCTTGAGATTTTACAGCATCTTTTTACCACACTAGCTGGCTTGGATAGTTAGAGTTCCATTACATTTGTCTAACAAGCAGGAAAATGTATTTAAACCCTTCAGAGAGAACAGTCCCAGGGTCTGTTCCACTCCAGTGGGACTCACACCCAGTGTGCTGGGGCAGAGCTGAGGGAGAGCCAGAAGAGAACTGGGTACTTTGCCTCTGCACTAACCCATGCCCCCAAAATGTGTGTGCCTATAAAAGAGCAGGTCATAAATGCAGAAGGTAAATAACTGAAGGAGTTTCATAAATTTATCTGTAATGGATGTGCTGAAATTTTGCTATAAATCAAGATGATATCTTCCTATAGCCCTGCTCCGTGTCACATCCCAGAGTGGTGGACATCACAGCACAGGAACAGCTGGATGAAGTTATAGGCTGAATTGTGCCAAAGGGCAGGAATGTGTTGTTCCTCCAAATACCATTTCAGCTGTTCAGCTTTGTTTTCTCTTGACCAACAAGGGATAAACTAATTACATTATATTGCAGATAGCTGTGGATGGAGGTGAAATAGAGCCCCTTATCTCTGGGAGAGCCCTCGGATATGACTGTGGTTGTACAAATACTTGCACTGCAAATACAATTACTCAGAGTGAGAGGGGATGCAAGGAGAGCCACGGGCAAAGGGTGGAGCAGGGCACTTAGCAGACCTCACCCATCTCCATCTCCGGTGTGTCTAGATTTCAGGGACGGGGAGAAATTTGCTGTCTCAGTGTTGGCACTAACAAGAAATACTCTGTAGGGTTTAATTTCATCGTTATAAGCTACAAGGCTGTTTATTCTGTATTATTCCACATTATTTCCCTGTCTGTTTGCCTTGTGAAACAGCATTTTTGGTTTCATGGTCTGAAAAATTAATGAGCTAAATGCACTGAATGAAGTGCAAGAGTTTTGCACGGGGAACAGAGAGGCTGACTGGAAACCATTCTAAGATTGGCTCAAGAAAGCAGGACCAGAGTCAGGAACTGCATGAAAACCCTCTGAGTCTCTTAACCATGAGCCCCACCTTGTCAAGGACAGAGTTATGTCTGTAATATGGCCGTGCCTCACACATCAAACCACTTTCTGCCTCCAGCCCCCCCTCACTTGAGCAAATTTCCAGCTTTGATTTTCATGTCTGTAAGAGCAAATTCCTCCAGAAAAAAAAATGTTTCTTCCAGATTAATATGTTCAGCAACCCAAAATGCTCAGGAATGCAGAAAACCAAAAAGACTCTAAAGAAATAAATTTTTTTTTTTTTAACAAAGCTGATAAATCAGGCTAATGTGTTAGGAAATTCAGCTGTATCAAAAATGAGGATGATGTAGCAGCTTACAAAGCAGAAAGCACTTGGCTGATGCCAAAAAGCTCTTTCAGTATTGGTTTCCATTTGACAAGAGTCAGGAACACAGCAACCTCTTCCCAGGGGGAAGGCAGACTTCTGCTTTATTTATGAAGTCAGGAACCTGACTGGAGTACGTCAAGCTTTGTGGAGCAAAGCTCCTTACGGGCTCATAAATGGTGCCAGGATTTGGGGGTTTACTGTGGGTGTTGGAGTTCACTCATCACAGTAAAATGTTCCACGTTTGGAGCGATACAAATCAGTTGGTGAAGGCTGCTTTAGGGTAAAGTGCCTTGATGGGATTTCTCCCCCACTGCACTTGGAAGGAGGCATCAAGGTTTAATTCACTGAATATCAGCATATATAAGTGCAAATAGCACAGCAGCTGCCAGGGCTAAATTAAGGAATGGTTAGCTCCATTCAGAAAGGCATTGTGCACTCCACAAGGTTTAATTTAAATAGGAAGACCTTTTGGGGATCTTTTATAGAGGACACATCCTGATAATGTCATCAAATTTTGACTGGATTCTGAGGTTCCAACATGGTACTTCTGTTACTTGGCTTCTGTGTTTTCTGATCAAAATAAAATATCCTTTAAGAGTGAGATTCAGAGTAATGCTGCACATAACAATACTTTATGTTAGATACATGAAGCCTTAAATAATTCCAGAATCTGTGTTGGTATGATTAATGTTTATTACCTCTAAGTTCATGTGTCATTATTCCAGTAAAGGTATTTATCACTGGAAATGCAGTGCTAAAACACTCAGTGCTGAGTCCTGCACCAGGTGAGAACACACAAATACATCCCCTCCAAAGAGGGGCAGCAAAGTGGGAAAAGCTGCGCCTTCAGTAAATGCATCCACGTGACAGAAATCCCAGACAGAAGGCAAGGGTCTGATATAAAAAGCATGGTATTTATTTTAAATTAATCTTCAAAGTGTAAGAATACAGCTGTGTCCTGGGGCTCTAATTTCAGATAAGGAAACAAAACTGTGCACTCCCTTTGACAGGTCTCTATCTCTTATCCAGCTCTTGCAAGTAGAAGAAATAAAATGCACCAAAATCCCCTTAACAACAGTGTAATTATATTTATCAAATTCTGTGTAATTATAGCTACCCTGCCAGCTGTATTTATGCCATTCCTCCCACTAAAACCCATTCCTTGTAGCTGACTCAGGACAAACCCTGTGTTTACTCCTGACCAGAGATGCTTTTACCTGTGCAAAGACCCTGCAGCCAGACAGGCAGCTGTGTAAAAGAAGCTGCTGTTTGAGGAACTGAGTAAACTGAAGTACCTTCTGTATGGGATGATGCTCAAAAGAGATAAGTACTCCAGTTGTGGATGGGTGTTTCTCTGTGAAATACACTCTGGGCTTGCAATGAGATCATAACTTCAGCGCAGACATCATTAAGTGAAATTATATGGTCCCATGTAATGGAGCAGATCAGATTTTCATAACATTCTCCTCTTGATCATAAAACAAAGGAGTTCCACTGAGGAATCCCAAATCAGATTTAGATCACTCCAGTGTTTGGCACTGCCTGAACATAAACACAGAGGCCTGAAAAATAAAGACTCTGCCCAAAGATATTCAGAAAACTGCTGATTCCACTGATTCCATTGCTTTAAGACTGATAAAGGCAGTTGCAGTTTGCTTCAGCTTCTTAGCTGCTAGGGCAGTATCCATCCTTTTGGCCTAATAAAAGTAGGTAAAAACATCCCAAAAGATACTTAAGGTCCATATACACTTGGATGTGTATGCTTGAATATTTATTTCTGTGAAGAAACAAACAACTTTCAGGTATTCACTTCAGCTTGACCAGAAATTGGCCCCAAAGCAGAGTGAGCAGCCTGGCAGGAAGGAGTAAAAAAAGCTCCAAAATACAACTTTACCTGACAGAAAATTGACTTTTTAAAATTAATGGTCAAACTCTTCCTGTCTGATGTACCTGCTTCCTCAGGTAACATTCATCTTTGTCAAAATACCTTAATGAAAATATCTTGATTAACTGTTTTTCTGAGGAGCTCAGTTCTGTACAGGGAAATAATTTGGTCCCTGTGTCACTGGTCCTCTGTGCAGCAGTAATAGGTGTATGTTCAGTGTTCAGCCTTTCCTGGGCAAATGTGCAGATGAACCTCTTTGGATGTGGAGCTTTTTTACCAGCAATTTTGCCAAAAAAATGTGGCCACTTATGCAGTGCCTTGTAGGACAGAACTTGTTGACTAATTCGTTGATTCCTAAGAGGTGAAAATTCCCACCCTACAGGGAGTGCTTCTGTAAGAAGCTGCTGGAAGCTTCACCTGTGTCCAGCACAGCCAGTGCCAGATGGTTCCAGGATGGACATGCCACTGGCCAGGGCTGGGCCAGTTAGGAACAACAGTAATGTCTCTGGGATAACATATTTTAGAAGGAAAAAAAGTTGTTGGGCAGATGTAATTATGGCCAGGCAAGAGCGGTGTGAGAATGTGTAAGAACAACTCTGCAGACACCAAGGTCACTGGAGAAGGAGGGGCAGGAGGTGCTCCAGGCACCAGAGCTGAGGTTCCTCTGCAGCCATGGTGAGGCAGCTGTGCCCCAGCAGCCCATGGAGATCCACGAGGGTGCAGATATCCAGGAGGAGATCCCCATGCCTGAAAAGAAGGCTGTGAACCCATGGAAGGCCCGTGCTGGAGCAGGCTCATGGCAGGGACCTGCAGACCTGTGCAGAGAGGAGCCCGTGCTGGAGCGGTTTCCCGGTAGGACTTGTGGGGGACCCACACTGGTGCAGGCCATGCCTGAAGGACTGACTCCATGGAAGAGTGACACAAGAGCTGGAGCAGTTCATGGAAAACTCTCTCCCTTGGGAGGAACCCCACGCTGGAGCAGGGGAAGGACCCCTCTCCCTGAGCAGGAGCAGAAACAATGTGGATGAAGTGACTGTAACCCCCATTCCCCATTTCCTGAGAGTTGCCAGGGGGAGAGAGAGAGCCCAAGAACAAGGAGGGGGATGGGGGGGTTAAGGGAGGAAGGGGGGCAGGTGTTTTTAAGATCTGTTTTACTTCTCATTATCCTGCTCTGATTCTGATTGGTAAATTCAATTAACATGCTCAAGTCAAGCCTGTTTTGCCTGGCTGTTAATCTGTGTGTGATCTCTCCCTGTCCTTATCTCAACTCATGAACCCTTCCTTCTATTTTCTGTCCCCTGTCCACTTGTGGAGGGAATTGATAGAGTGGCTTTGGTGGGTGCCTGGCATCCAGCCAGGGTCAACACACCACAGCATGTCTATTTTTAATTTAAAAAAAAAAAAAAACACACACAACAACAACAACAAAGTGATGCAGGGGATTTCTTAGTTCCTTTGCCCTAAAAAAGGTATAAAAAGTGCTCCAAAATAGGTGAGATGTTTATTTATTTGTTCTTCCACAAACACAAGACATTTTCAGCATGGGCATTAACAAGAAGAGGTCCCAGTTTTTTTCTGGCTAGGGGAGAGCTGGCCCAGGACAGCCAAGGCCGAGCAGCTGGCCGCAGAGGTTGCTGCAAAAGAGCAAGAATGAAAGAAAAAACAGGAACAGCCTCGCAGGCCTCCCCAGACAACTCTGGGTAATGCCTTGCACAGCTCTCAGGGGAAGAGGTTCAGCTTCCCTGCAGTTACATTGGTGCATTTTTTGTTACCAGTAGTGTGGGATTTTATTAGTAAATCCTTAGTGTTGACCATTGTCACTACCATGAGTGACGAGAAGTGACAGCAGGTTCTCAGGTCAGCTCTACCCTTTCTCCTCCCCCTTCCACAATCTCCAGCATCCAGAACACATCCTTCCCTGCCAGCCTGCTTAACTTCACACCTACACCACTGCTTCCTGCATAGCCACCAAACTCTTAAAACGATAACAGATGTTTTTCTTATCATCATCTTTTAAAAAATTCTTAATGAAAGCTGAGGTTAAAAATATACATATAATCAATTGCTCTGCAGCAGTAGACAAACAGCCTTCATGCTCCAAAGGTAAAAGGCTTATTTCAGGAAAGCAAGCACACTGATGGCAAAACACAGACCACTATCAATTGCTGCTCCCATAAATCACATTTATTTTCCAAATAATAGGAAGATTCATTGTTTTCTGCCAAGCAGTGTCACCTAGTAATAGGAGCCAGTCAAAGCAACAGTAATTTTCACACCATAAAAACAGTATCAAGATTGTTCACTGAGTAGGATGAATGCTATTGATCAGAGGGAAAAAAACAGGAGGCAAAAGCAAAGAAATTAAGTAATGATCTATCGGGTGTGTTATGAAAGGTCTGTTAACATTTCCATTATTCAGCTTCCCTCCCTGGATGTCTCCTCTGAAGCATTTATGACCCCACTAGGAAACCTTCTCCTCAAACCAGGGCTGCAAGGGGTTAACGGTGTGAGCCCAACACTTTGAGAAGGGCAGTTCAAACCATTGTACAAAAATGAAGGGAAAGGTCCTGCCCTGGCCTCTGTTTATTGACACAGCAAAAGCCCCAGAGCATTTCACTGAATTGACTTTTTCTGCTGCAGAAAGATGCAGGGCTAAAGGGACAGGGACTGCAGAAGAGCTGTGGTCAGGAGAAGGCACAGGGATGTGGGAGAGGAGGCACCTCTGCTTACCCCAAATCTGTCCCGTTAATGAGGGGCTGGAAACCACAGACCCTCTCCACTGAGTCCACTAATACTCAAAATAAATAGCACAACAAAAAAAGCTGAACATACACATCCTTATTCTCAACATTTACCTAAACTTCTACAAAAAAAACCCTTTTCCACCACCACCAGATACTTCCAGACTGCCCAGCTGAGAGGCTTGTGCAGCCTTGGCAAATCCACGGGCATTTCAGCAGGAAGAAAAGCACCTGGCTGAAGGTCTCACCAGACCAGTGGTGAAGAAGAACTAAGACCCACTGGTTTCCACCACATCCACCATCCACATCCCACAGACATGATTTCCTACTCAGGCTTCTGCAACATCCTGAAGGAATGTCCTTTGTCCTTGTGAATGACCACCAGCAACACAGCCAGCAGGGACAGAAATACAAAGCCTACCTTGAAAACTTCTGCCTATGTGCAGGCATCTGTCACTCTCTGGATTAAACTGGGAAAAACAGGGCCTGTTCTGTCTGTTCTGTTCTGTAACCTCCTGGCTTTCCAAATCATACCTTCATAGTCTCAGTTCTCAGCAGCAACAGGTGGTGGCATCATCACCCACTTCCAGTCAATGCCAGCAGAAGGTAGTCCTAAAATAAAGGCCATCTCAGAACCTTTCCCCTCTGCCAAGAGAGACAGTCTCGTCCTGATGACTGGAGTTTCTGAGCAAGTTTAACCCTTGCTAGCAAGAGACTGATGACTTTTCTGGGTGGAAAATACATTCCAAGGCAGCTCATTGTTAGCAACTTAAAAAAACCCACATCGTTAAATGACAGACCTAAACTTATCTGCTAACTAACCTAGGAAAAACTTACTAATCTCACATGAACCAGCGGTTGCTTCATAACTGGGCTGGTGGAAACACCTATAGCTCTTTAGCTTTCTCAGCTGACACAACACAATAAAACATGATATGAGGTGACTCATTACCATCGTGTTCTATCACATCCTTCTCATAATGCAACCTCAGACTTGCATTACATGAGCTGAATAATATTTTCCTAAGAAATCATGGTAGAAAAATCTGTGGTTCCAAGGGAAGTAATTTTGTTGATTAAAGAAAGTGCCACCACCAAACCTGAATCCAGCTGAGAAGAAAAAGAGGCTCAGATGCACCCAAACACCTCCTCCCTGTACACCCCAGCAGGGCTGTCTGCTGGAGCAGAGGCACAGCAGGCAGGGGTCACCCATCACCCGAGTCTGTCTGCACTCAAGGCAAAAACATCCTGGGCAAAATCGCATTTACAGTGGAGCTGGATCTGACCCAGAACTGCAGAGCCAGACACACTCTGAGCTTTGGCAGGTCCTGACACAACCTTTTGGGGGCTTAGATCAATGACCTGGTTTTGCCTTTGCACTGAAGGAATCACTGTTTGCTGTCCTGCACCCTCCCATCTCTCTGGATCCTCCCATCACTGACATTTCCTCATGACTATTTCCCCAGACATTTAAGGTTTCCCAAATGACGTGGATGACCCAAAAACCCAGTAAGTGAACATTTGCATGCAGCTGTTCCTGCACAAACGATGCTGAGGGGAATAGGGAAAGTCACAGCCCAGATTGCCACAGCTGGGAAATATCTTCTGCATATTGAACAAGAAGGGGTTGGCAGTGGAAAAGCTGTTGCACTGCCACGGGCAGTGCTGCAGAAATCGGGGACACGTGGAGTGACACCGCCCCCATCTCCCGCCACTGCCTGCAGGGATGGGTCACACCAGGAGCACGGTGCCTTCCCAAGGTTGCTGGACCCCTCTCCGTGGCTGGCAGGGACCCTTCAGCCAGCGCCAGCTTTCTGTGGGAGCGGGCAGTGGCCACACACCCCCAGCCCGGGTGCTGCCAGGCGAGCAGAGGCACAGACAGCGAATGCTTGGAGGAGCAACGAGTGGCGGCAGGAGCTGAGCCTGAGTCAGGAGGAGCACGTCCCAAATGCTGCCAAGGAATGTCCCGTGACGTGATTTCGGCTGAGGGGGAGGGAAGGTGTGTGGGACCACGCTCTGGAGATACCATCACTACTATGAGCTCATGCGTTCGCACCCCAGAGCCTGTGAGAGCCTGGTGAGACCGAGGGCAGCAGAGCGAGGCCCCAGGTCTGTCCTTCCTGAGTCCCAGGCTGTGCATGGCCCGCTTCTCTTTCTGTCAGTGGACCATCAGCAAGCTGATAACATGCTTCTCATGCTTGTCCAGATGGTCAGCACAATTTATGGTGCTGAGCCACTGTTTAACCATCTTTCCCAATCTGAGAGGGTGACCAAAGGTAGGAAAGGTTTTTCTGCAAGGAACAACTCAATGTGCTGAACCTCTTGAGCCATAAAAGAGTTAACCAAACTCTGGCATGAGTGAGGTGTGTAAAATCATGGGTGCCATGGAAAAGGTGAGTGAGGACGTGGTGGGCAGTGTCTCTTTCAATGCTGGGATGGAAGAGCGGAGGCAACCAAAGAAAGGTGTAGGAGAGAATTTTAAAACACAGTGCCTAACTCATTACCCAATGGAGTCACATGAGGGATGCCTTGTCATCGGACAATGAGTATTGAGCAGCTTTCTAGGTTAACAAGTCAATGGGAAAAAAATACTGGGTAACAAAAAGGCTATTTCTGGATCCAGGAGCCTCTGAGCCCCAAAGTGCCACAGCTGGGAAAACGCTTTGGTGAGGTATAACACGCTTAGCCTGTTCGTGCGCTTTCCCCTAGGCAGCCACCTTTAGTCACTATCAAAGACAGGACAGTGGGCCAGGCAGCTGACAAATCCTTTTCATGGGTACAAAGCGTGACTCACAGCCCAGGGAAGGCTCCAGTGCGGGTACCTCCTCCCCGCAGGTCCCGCAGCGGTGAAACCCACGTTGTCACAGCTCCACCAGTATGGCAGGTTGTAGCTTGTGTCTGCTGCCAGGATCAAGTCAACCACCTGTGGTGAATGTCCCTTCCAGGTACCGTGGGAAGGGTTTGTTTAGTGCTCTAAAACCTCTCCTTAGTGCTCCTTCCCATGCTTGGCTCTGAGTGTGCAGTCTGTTAAAGAGGCTGCAAAAACTGTCTCCTGGTCTGACACAGCAATGTGCAATAGCACTGCTCATCTAAACCTATTAAACCCTCCAAAAATGCCACACATCTGGACTCAAAAAATCGGGCAGAAACACATATTTTATAGGTTTAACCCCATTACATTTAAGGGGTGTATGTCCATAAAAGCTTTGGTGTGATCCATGATTTTGCCATCTCGGCTTTCATCTTAAAAGCCTGGAAGTAAGTTTCATTTTTTAAAGTAGAAGAAGTTTTCCCAGCTGCAATCTCTAACATTGAAATAATGTAAAAATAACACCTGCCACATAAGACTTCATTAAATTTCAACCAGCAGCAGCCTAAAGAACAAGCACACGGTTCTGCATTGACTGAAGGATGAGCACTTCCCAAACAAGGGATGGAAAATATGACATCTGCTATTTCAGTAGAAAGGTGCATGTGCGTGCCAATGGAAACAGACACTGAAGAGATGCAATTAGACATCCAGCCAGCGCAGTGAGGTCCCATTCCCTCCTTGAAGACATCCTAGAAAATCCGTGATCGCTTCCAGGCAGATACTGAGGCATTTCCCTGAAATCAAAGCATTCAGACTCGTTATCAGCGTGTTTTCATCTCCCTCTCACACTCACTTCTTACTTTTTGGTCTGGTTTTGCAGTGACAAAAGGCAGGAGGGAAGTCTGGGGTACTTGAGACTGTAGTTCAAGATACGCCAAATGACATGGTCAGTCTCTTCTTGTCATGATGAGGGCAGCGAGGTACCCTACCGCGCTTGGAAATGTCATCGCACGTCAGCTCAGCCACTTTGTAAGTGCTTCTCCCGCTGTCAGAGTTAACAGCTGGTGGCTAAGAGGGCACCAACAAGGTACTTAGCAAATCTGACACTTCCTAACACCCCACCTAATCCTGTTTGGCTAGAAGATTGTGAAGAGACAAAATGTGCTGACACAGGGCAGATGAATCGATCATAGTTCCAAATATGAACATTTTCTGAGATCTGTATGTGGCTGTGAGTGCCTTCTTTTAATTCTCATCAATGGGGAGGGAAATTGCCTTGCCTAGAGTTTTCAGTGCAACAGGTGAGAAAATGATAAAAGTGTTGCAAAGAGTCATAAAAAGTCTCTTAAGACCAGCTTTCCACTTGGAAAGAAAAGAATTAAATTCAGCTGATCATGTGCAATAATACCACCCCCACCCTCCCATCAGTGTGTGAGTTACAGGGCAGCAAGGTGCTCCCTGGGCAAGGAAAGGTGAGAGAGCACTAAAATGTGAGCTCAGTTTGGGCATAAAGGAGCAGAACTGCACTAAAGAAAGATAACCACAATCTGAAATGCAGGAAGGACTAACCTGTGCATCCAGGGAATCCCGTGCAACTAGCACACAAAACAAAAGAGGAAAAATGGAAATTATTAGAATTCTTTACAGGTAGAATAAAGCAATGACGTTTGATATAGTAACAGGCTAATCCCACCACTTGATAGGCACCAGCTTGGTGGCACATGGGCGGGAACATTCCTGAAGAACAAGTGGGTACGAGTCACACATTTCAGATGTGGTTGGGAAAACAGGCAGCTTAGTGCTTCCCTAATGATTACTGCACATTTTCTAGATAATTGACTCATCAAAAGAAGCATTTTTCAGTCTGTTACTTCAAGAAATACATACAAAGGCTCATGAGGTAGTTTGAGATTTGGGGGAAAAGGAAGTCTCTGCAAAGGCAGCCAAGCTGACAGAAGAAAACAGAGCTTTGTGTTACCTCTGGGAGTAGGATGTACAGGTCTGCAAGCTGCTCGTGAAGGTGGCACCAGCACGGCGCAGACACTGGCAAAAACTTGAAAAATACTTTTTTATCATTTTGACACCTACACACTCTGAGATCATTTATTTCAGATCAAAGTCTTGCCAAATCTTGGTTCAAAGAGCAGACCATGCACATCTCTGAAAGGTGTGGAAAAACAACTGAATTTAAACCGTTTTCATAGTGGCAGCTTCCTAGTGGGGAGCAGGAACATTCATCTGTCAGCATTGTGTTTGTTTGCAATTGTGTTCCCTCTATCTTAAGAGAAAATCGCGGTTTTTCAGTGTATATTTTTAAGGGATACCTTTCAGTGTATCCTTCCTGTTACTAAGCTGTTATCTACCCTAATAAATTTCTTTTCTTATGGGATACATTTTGGGTCTTGGAGCCCAGATATCTGGTCCATAAAGAATCACTTTGCAATACATTTCATACATCACATCAGGCCCCATATTTAAACTAGCTCTGTTTCTGTTCTCAGCTCTTCCACAGGAGTACTGTGGGATGGGCAAGAGTCATTTCCCAACTTTCACAATACATTTATTCACAGCCACTCTTGGGCCAGCATCATCTGTTATCAGTTGTGGTGTCTCACACCCACCTACATTTTTTCCTACTCCGACACATATTTAAGTACCCACCTCATCAGGCAGCCTTCACCTGTGGCAGATGGATGCACTGGGGCACAGAACCACGTGCCTGCTCCTACAGACACAGCACCAGGTCCAGGCTGTCCTGGAAGCAGCACAGCTGTGTGAACACGGTGCTACAGCCACACTACACTTAAGCAGTTCCCCTTCAGCTAAAATCCAGAAATAATTAGGCTGAGAAAGAAAGGATTAGGTTCAGTGGCCATGGGCCCACATGTCTTAATTTCTGGGCAAGCTCAGACAGATTCTAGGTAGCTATGGGAGAGATGACGCCCGTGGTTCCCTCCTCTGGGGACTCTGTTTCCCACAAGTTTCTCCCAGTGGAAGGCAACGGGTGTAGGAGGCCACCTGCAAGCACGGCAGCACCCTTCAGTGGGATAAGGATGCCTTGTTGAGACAGGCTTCTCCTCACTAATTTAGAGCCTGCCTGCAGCTCTCCTAATGAATGCTCTACCCACCTCCATCAAGCCTAACACAGGGATTGAGTCAAGCAGGTATTTATGTACCAAATCCCTGTCTGCTCCAACTCTTCAAGGCACATTCCTGATCTGGAGCCACTCTGTCCCATTACGTGAGGCTGCTCACGGCACAGGGACAGCCCTGGGGAGACCGGCCCTGTGCTGGCATCACCTCTCCCTTCCTCCACCTCTGCTGCTTTTCCAAAGCACGCACCGTGTCCCCAACAAATAATGAGCAGTAACAGCTTTAAACTAACATATGTATGGGGGGCATTTCTCCTAGAGTATGGAAAATTACCTAACCAGGACGCAGTTCAAGATTGTGCATTATCCAGGATGAATATTCCTTGCACGGCAAATGTGCAAGCTCTGCTTGAAGTATACTCTCCTCACAGTGGTGTTTCCAGTCAGAAAGAACCCTCATTTTCCAGTATCAGCCATTTGACACAGGGACTGCATTGACTTGCTCATGGATTTAACAAAAGGAATTACCTGGAATGCTTGTGGGCGTTGTGTGAATGAGGACTCTCCCCCCTGCGCTAACAGCCTGAACTTTAATGGAAATGAACCACAGACAACTGATGCCAGTCTACAGTACAGTGCAAGAGGACAAAGTATAAAGGCAGATTTTCTTTATTTTTAAATATTAGTAACACCGCACAAAAAAAGAGTGGTACTTAAGTGACAGAAAACCGGTACTCAGTCCTTATTTGCTCATAACCGTAATTTACAGACCCTAGCAGAGTTCACCAATGGTTATGTGCTTGCAGAGGGTTACATTGGGTAACTGAAGCTAAACCATTCAGATACCAGAGACACCAGAATTTGTTATATCAAACCATGCTAGAATGCAGACTTGACTTCTCTGTTTAGCTCCTCTCTTACACCATTATGTGCATTCCTACATCTTTGAAACGTTAGGATGAGTGAGTTTCTCCAGGAACTGTGGACTTTCAATATTGCCAGGTTTAAAGCTGTTACATCAACAACATATTGGCAAGAGGAAGACAAAAGAAACAAAACAAAACCATAAGCTGCTAACTCCTGCCTGGAGGTTAAAAACAGGAGACAAACACTGACAAGAAACATGCAGGTAAATGCTTAATGCAACAGAGGGGCTCTGTACACACTAAAAGGTTAAGAGAAGCAATGTGTCATGCACATGAGACGAGTATGGGAAGCAAGGGAGTCATCTTGCCAGGAAACATGTATTTCTTTCAAATCTAAGACATCTTTTCAAGCTAAAAAAAATTAATCCTGCAATAAAACTGATGCAAAATGCTTTCGTACATAAAGGTGTAAGTTCTTTGCAGAAACAAGTTGATAAAATCTGTAACAGATGCTGAAAAAATGTTTGTTATCTAAAACCTACTCAGCAGAAACAAAGAGCAGTTTTAAAGTAGCACTTGGATCATTTGTCTCTAGGTTCTGAAATAAACTTTTAAAATAAGGAATGATTTCATTAAATGATTCATCAGGAGTCAGCTAAGCCTAAAGAAATCAGTAGGAGTGCTTACAGGAGACCATCATTACACTACATTTCTTAAAATCAGAGGATATAACTTAAAGATGCAATTTAATATGAGGGAACATTTTAATAGCAGGGGCAAAACTGCCCAGCCTGGGGGGAAGAAAAAAAAACAAAAACAAAACAAAAAAACCCTAAAAACCCAATAATAAAAGTCACTTATTAATCTTGCATAAATTACCCTATAAGAGCTCATGTCTCCATCCCATTCCCAGTGACATGAGTGAACAGGACTCTTCTTTCAATGGGCCTGATGTTGATGCCAGTGACCAAACAAACAGGCATTTGCCTTTTATATTCTACAAGACAAATAACACTAGACTAGAGTCGTTTTAGTCCCAGGGAAGGAAGAGGTAAGAAATTCTGTAACGCTTTCCAATCTTCAAACATAACACACTTCTAACCACAACCAGCCTCGTCCGAATTCCCTAACCTGAACGGGCAAGAAAGCCACTCCGTGAAACTAAAAGGAATAACATAGTGCAATTTTAGTACAGTTTTAAACATGAGTCACTTCCTTGGTAGCAGTGTGAACAATCAAAAAATATACACAAAAGAGGTGTGCTCAAAGGTAACATGAAGTTGTCATTATTATAAAGGTATTGGCATAGCAGAGAAGTCCATTTTAGTAACTCCCTTTCGTTGACTTCTTCTTCTTCAGTTCCTCTCTCTGCTTCTGCTTCCTCCTCTTGCTGCCTTCTTTGTATCCTGAGGAAACATGGCTTGTAAAACACTTTTCACAGCATTTATGGACTTTTCTCTCTAGCAAAAGCACATGTTCTCTGAATGGTTTAAAGAATATTAGAGAAAAGGTCTGGCTTCCTAATGTGTTGTTTGATTTTTTTTAAATTGCCATTTCCACTATATCCCCAGTTGTTCTACTGTATCCCTTACATAGGAGGAAAACAAAATACTACCAATCTTTGAAGTTTGAAAAGATCTGGAGAACTTTCAAAATACTTCAAAGCCATTCAGGAAAAGCTTCAAAATTAGAGCACATGCAAAACCAGAATAATTTTCAAAACAGAAGCAATAAATAAGACTTATACAGCAGGAGCAATTTAAGTACTGGCATTTCCTGCTCACAGTAGTCAGAGTTACCACGATATTTGCATTTCCATTTTAAGACTAGGGAATCCTGAGTAAATAAGAAGGTGCTCAGTGTTTATCAATATATATTTTATATGCTGGTCATCAGCCTGCTCATGCTTGACTATGCACCACAGGTTATATTCGGCTGCAGCCCCAATGGTGCATGAAAGCATTGAGTTCAAGCAACAATTACTTGCTACAGGTTCAGTAGGCACAAGCTTCCAGCCATGTGATCATCATTCCCATGGTTTATTACCCCCACAGAGATGTGTGAAAAACAGTTCTTGCTCTGCCTCACACCTTTCCATCCAAACTTGCAGTAAAATCCAACTTGCTGGCAGACTTGCCAGGGCAGTGAACTGTGTGAACCACCACATCTACCCAGGTGCACTCATAAATCTAAACTGAGGTCCAGTAAACATTTCCCTCAGAATCATTCTGTGATGTTTTGAGACAGCTGGAGGGATCTTTTAGCTCAGTGGTGCTAAGTCACTGGAATCAGCACTGGGAATCAGTGCCTGGGGCCAGCACAGAGCAGAGCAGCCCCTGCAATGCAGCTGAGAGGCAGGGCTGGGAGTCGGAGGAATGGCCCTGGAAAGGCACAGCTCTGCCTGTATGGAAATCTCTTTTTTGCCCCTATTCTGTCAGTAGGCAGGCAGGGATGGCCCCAAGGAAGCACTTTCACCAGAGCACCTGGTTCTCCATCAGTTTAGTATCTATAGCAAAATTAAGATGGGAAAAGGAAGTGATGGGAGGCCGGGGGAGTAAAAAGCCACACTGTGGCTGCAGTTTGCTCCTCACCAGAGCTCCTCCCAAGCACAGTTAGAGATGTGCCCACTTGGGGTGAACCGCAAGGTAAGTCCTTCAGCTAAAACCATTTGAGACTTTACCAAAAGCTTAGAGGAAATACACTCCCTTGTAGCAAAGGGAAACTGTTGTAGGTTATCATTCTAGCTCCTGTGCTGTACCCACAGCATGACTTCATCTTTTGCAATCATCTGAGTCAAAGAGGCAGGATATTTATTTAGAAATTCTGCCATGAGCTATCAGCCTGCACAAAGTTAGAGTGGAAACCAGTTTTCCTGTTTAAGGAAGAGAGAAACTGGCAGTGCTTAGCAGAATTGCAGATGACGCTGGATTTTCCCTGCACTCTGTCACCCCCTGAGCTATACTCCTGCCCCTGGAGTCACTGTGTGAACATCTCCTCACTGAGAACTCTATCCAGGAAGTTTCCTTCCATGTCAGCCCCTTGGTCACCTATACATCACCAAAGCTAGGATCCCTTTGCATTCAATTCCCTGAGTAAGGCACCCATCCCTGAAGGGCTCAAGCATCTCCCTGCTTTCCCAGAGGTCAATGGAGGCGGAAGAGATGTGCTGACTCCTGAGAATCAGTCATCTGGGGGGTGTTATTCAAAGAATTCCTTCCTCTACCAGAGGGAAAAACAGCATCATATCAGCTGATCAGAACTAGTTCATGTAATAACTATGAAACAATAACACAGATATTTGGGAAAGGATCATTAAACCCTAGCAGGTATTGGCTTCATAATTTTTTTAATTTTTCATTCTCAAAACAGTGTCAGTATTTCTAAAAGGTTTCCACATCCAGGCATGATAGCATTTGACGCTGCTATTTTATATCATAATACTTTTTTTAAATTTGCAATAGTCTATTTTCTTCAAATGCTTGAGATTTTGAAAGCAGTTCTAGAAACTGTTCCTTAAAAATACTGTGAGTCAACGTAAATTATGACTTGAAGTGAATGCCACATAATTCATTGTCTTATAAATGAAACAACTCAAATGTTAAAATATTGTGGTATGAAGATATTTAGGCATTTGACAACATGGTCTCCTACCAGCCTCTGGAATGATAAGGCTGAAAAGTGGAAATCTTTCAAGCGTTATCACTGACACACAGAAAGAGATTGCCCAAAGTAGGAGATAACACACAAACACAGAGTATTCCTCAAGAGAAAACTGCCAGGTCTTTTCTGTTTCGAGCCTGCTGTGATAAATAATTTCACTGTCTGCCATTTCCTTTTCTACCCCCACCTAGGAAGAAAGGATAGGTCAAACTTTGCCAGTCTGTTGCTCCAGTGATGCTATGCTGGGTGATAACAGCCCAAAACCTGATCCAAACAAGTGAAGCAGCTCCTAACATAAATAAGAATTTCACACTGAAGATGTAACCCTTCGGTGCGTATTTCACTCAAATACTTCAACCAGCACTAATAAAAAGCATATTTAGCTGCCTTGGTTACAAGACTAGCCCCAAAGTCATGAGACAACAAAATCTGAATTAGAAAGCAGTAGCCCCATGACTGATCACTGTGCAGTGAGCCCGTGTCCTGGCGAGTCGCCAGCATCCCAAAGTGTCCATGGAAACTTCCCATCAGAAGTGCCAGGCTGAACTGTTCAGCCAAACAGTGCTGGCCTTGGGGAAGGGCTGTTCAAATTTCCATCCTTAGCAGCAATCTTTAGCCACCCAAACTCTAGAAATGCCTCACAGGGCAGAGGGAGAACAGGTTGCCGAGAGCTTCTCCAAACTGTGACATTGGGAAAACAGATTCACTCAAATGCAGATAGAAATCTCCCTAACTTGGTATTTCTTGTTTTTGTCAGCTGCCAGGAGCAGAGATGGGTGAAGCAAGAATCCACACCATTTGGAACTACACCTGCTTTACTACTTGGATAATTCTTGTCTAAAACAAACCACATCAGCTAACGCACTCTTTCCATTTCATGCCCTTCTCTTCCACTTCCAGAAGAGCCACAAGGAGCACAGAAGCTATTCCAGCTTTGATAAAGCTGCTGAAGGCTGAAAACAACTTCCAAAAACACTTAGGTGCAACTCCTTCAACCATCACTCAGCAAGGACCCAAACAAACTGGGAAGCTTCTCTGCCCTGTCCCAGATTGACTTTCCTTCTAGCTTTCTACTTCCCTGCCATCTGCACCTCCCAAAGTCACGAGTTTGTTCAGTCACTGGCTGTGAAACCCGTCACATTCTTGGGTGGCAACTGCAAGGGAGGTGTGCACATCGGGCAGCCGATCCAAAGGCACAAGTGTCCCAGGGAAGACTCTCCTACCCAACACATTCCTGGTATCCTACTTTTTCCTGCCCTGCCTGACATCTGCCTGCTCTACCAGGATGCAGAGAGCGGCCACAGGTCTGCTCCACCTTCCTTCTGCCAGCACAGAGGAGCGTAGGAGTCAGCAGAAGGAAACAAGGTGTTCAGTCACAGCTGACAATTAACACAAAGCATTGCTGCTGCTTGACCCACATCAGTCAGCAATAAAGGCCATGATTTTTATAAAGATCTGCTAAGCTGACAACTTTGGAGGAGCCTCCTTCCACTTTCAGAGTGAAACATTGAGGTTGGGGGTGGGAGGGATTCACACTTTCTGCTCAAGTCTCAGAGAAAATGTTCTCCCAGATCTACTGACTTTTTGCTAAGACTGTGGCCCTCCTTCAAAGCATGGAAGCAGCCATGGCCCCAACACCCTCGCAGAGCTTTAAAAGGGCAGTGAGGCACTTTCAAGCTGGGTTGTGTAGTGCTCTTTCTAATTTTCTGCTCCTAGAAATGTCTCTCTAGTCAAAACAATAAACTGCTATTTCAAAGGCACCAGGCTTACTTCTGAGTTGCAGCCACCCTCTGTTATTTTAGATTGACCACACTCACATATGCCATTGTAAAAATTCAGCCCAGATCACAGCCTCAGTGTAATTTAATGAGTGACTCAATTTGCAATTACAACTTTACACTTTCACATCCCCTCCTTTCAGCCTGAGCCACTGCCCAGCACACAGCACAACCCGACCTACTAATTCCCTCTCCTCATCCACAGCTCCTGCCTGTGCCATGGAGCGTCGTGGAGAGGGAGCCTTTAGTCAAGACCTGGGGTGACAAAACATCCCACCCCGTCTAGGTATGCTGTTCCACTATTTAATTATCCACACTGTTAAATCCAGGGGGTGAGTCCTCCAGTTTCACTGGCCAACTCGGTGATGTAATCCCAACTTTGATGTTTTAGGGGACTTTTCAAAAGCTTTAGCCATTTGCAGGGGCCTTCCTTCATGCTTGCTCACCATGCTGTTTTCATTACCAATTCTGCCTAGAATTGCCACAAGAATCTACTAAGCCAGATACAACCTGTTTGCCTGCTGTTAATTAGGGTAACACCAGCACTGAATAGATTTCCAAGGTTTTACTCCCAATGGCAAGCAAAAGCTTGCAAGCCTATGCAGCCACAGAAGCCCTTCCACACACAGCCCAGCTGTCTCTGATGGGTAACAGGACGATTTCACACCAGCAGCCAAAACACCATGCGTGAAGGCAGCTCTGGGCTAAGCCTGGGAGCAACCAGCCAGTCTCCAAATCCCCCAGCCAGCCTTCCCAGCCCCTGCTCCAGAAGGATACAGCTCTTACCCCATCCCACTTGCACAGTTACAGCCAGGGGATGTGGAGCAAAGGGAGGGGAAACTCCATCTCTGCACCTCCAGCATTTCTCATGTATTATATTTCCACAAAAAACAGTGGCTTTGCTTTCCTTTCTCTTTCCATTACATGCCCAAAACAAAGTTTGTGATGGAATTATAAAGTAATTAGTTTGGATAACAAAGCACATCACTGTTACTAGTTAGTAAAGTGTAATTGAGGAAACCGCATGTTGGTAAAAAGAACAGAGACTGAATTAAAGATGAAATGAAGTACAAACAGCTCGACTTTCCAGCAGAGGAATCCATGCCAGGAAAGGATCAAGATTAGTTAAGCTAGTTCTTTTAGCGTGGTTTCCTCTTCACAAATGCCAGCAGATGAAAATGCAGCAAAAAATGAATTATTAATGTTGTAAGTTGTAGGTTAATGCAAGCTATTTCTTTGAAAAGGAAGAGCAAACCTTGCAATATTATCTTCCAAATAATAAGATCTATATCATATTTTTTCACTATTTCAACAATTAAACATTTCAATAATTTTCTTGCCTGGATCAAGGTCAAAAGTCTCAAATCCAAAGCAATCATTTTTAAGGGGTAGTTACCACTGCCTCTGGCATTAACAGCTGCCATCCCCAGGTCTCGGCTGGCATTAACAGCCCGGATCCCACCAGTCAGTCGTGTATCACACTATAATGGAGCACATCACTTGGAGTATCTGAATTCTTATTTCAAAAATTCCTTGTTTGGAGCTAGAGAACTGTTTGAGATATGCAGCAACTTCAGAGCACAAGAGGTGAAGTTTTATTCTAAAAGGCCATTACGAAACCAGGAACAGTTTCCAGAGCAATTTCTACTACAACACAAAGTGTCCATGGTAGATTGATAAGTAAATTAAACTGTCATTTTTTTGTTACATACCCACTGTGATGACTGGCAATCCTGACTAAGGAGAGGATTCATCTCACCTCTGGATATTGCCAGTCTAAAGGAGTTGGCCAGCCTTTCCTCTTGGGCAATAGACAGATGCTCTTCCAGAGGGATTCCCACCACATAGTCAAGATGAAACCTATCCCCTTCTCCTTCATTTGAATTTCCTATGGACTTACAAATCAAAATTCAAACATTCCCATTCTTAGAGCTGTGAAAAGAAAACCACCTCACTGTAGGTGAATCATTAATGACTGAGGGTTTGCTTGAGATTCTCCAACTGGGACAACATCTAAAACAGCTGTGTGGTCCCACTGGCAAGGGCCCCATGCTGCTGGTGCCAAAACCATCTGATTCAAGGTGGAACTGCACCTGGTTTGAGGCCATTGAACTTAACTGTTTCCCAGCGAATTGAGAGGGCTTTGGAGCAAGGCAGAAACAATGCTGTCCTCTCCCAACGCCGGCCCGTGTAAGCACGGCAGTGATCGCTGAGAAGCCAAGCAGTAAAGTGGTCTCTGTAATTACAGAGCTGTGCTGGTGAAGCTGCTTGCTGGGCAAGGCAGTCAGCAGAGGTGAACACCCATGAAGGGGAATGGCATTACTGGCCAGGGCTCGTGCAAAAACTTCCAAGGGAGGGATTAAGACACTCACGTTGGTTTTTTATGACTGACTCGACCAGTCCTTCAGCAGCCCTGTCCATCAGAGGAACAGTAGGCAAAATATTTAAAGCAACAGTAAAATCTTAGTCTTACTGCAATCAAGTTTTCACCCTGAGTCTTTTTTGGCAACTCACAATCTACTGGCAGAAGAAAGCATTTTGTGATTGCACTAAAACTTCTGGAAATTAATTTTAATTGCAAACTTGTGCGTCTTGGAGCGTAAATAAATTCACAGCAAAAAGTCCTTAGCAATCTTAAAAATTGCTCCAAAAATTGCACAGTGTGTGTCAAACTCAGCTGCTCCTTGGAATCCATTGCAAAATATTGTGATTGCAGACACCCTCATGCTCTAAAGGTAGAGACAAGATTTTGTTTTGAAAGCCACAGACACAGGAGAGCAAACCTGTAGCCCTTGCGTGGGAGGCTTCAGGACATCAGCCCAGTGATTACATTCAGGCCTCTGTAACTTTTTTCTTTTTTTTTTTTAAAGAAAAGGTCAACTTGGTCACCTTTAAAGACACAAAGCTTCCAGCAACTGAACAGGAAGACATTAATCAAAATTATTCTATATTTTCAATCTGTCATCCCTCATAATATCTTTAGGTCTCTCCATACAAAAGACAGTGTTAGGTTTAAAGGCTCATAAACACAGTGGAAGTTGGTACAGCACTGGGAGTACATGAGCACCTGTTTTGGGGTACAGTGCAAATTTTTCATGTGCTGTGTTTACCCTGAGAAGCCTCATAGGCTCACACTTTCCAGCACTTCACCTGATTTAACACCACTGAAAAGAGTCCTTGGTTTGGGCATCCAAGTAGAAAGGCATCTTTCATGTATCAGCAAAACCTGTCCTCACAGTCCTGGATGATCTTTGACCAGAGGTTCCAATTAAATCAAGTAGGACTTGATTTAATTATGAGGACTTATGAGGACTTTGTTGTCCAAGATAGCCTCTGGACTACATTGCCAAAAAGTTACAGACTGGAAATATATCAAAGGATTAATTACTTCCAAAAATAACCTGAACAATTGCCACGTTGCCACGTTTGCCTGAATGGTCTCTGCCTCCTCTATTAGGATTTAGTTGCCTAAAATTGCAGCTTCCAGAAATAGTATCAACTTGCTGAACTTCTCCTTGGACAAGGAAGCCAAGCACAATTTAAGTAAATCAATGTGCAAAGTATCATGATGAGTTAACCTCTAAAATGCCTTCACTTTTAACAACAAAGAGCAGAGGCACTTCAGCAGCACAACAGTATTTGCCCTGGATCTTTAAATATCCCAGGGCGTTAGTGAATCTAGGCTAAATGGAAGATCAGAGCTAAAGCAGGATGAAGGCAAACAAGCTGCTGTTTATTATCTACCAGGGAACTAACATTAAGTCAACACACAGCACCAGCTTCTTGCTTGGCTTTTTGGGTTTGGCTTTTGACTATGTGATGGGTCCTTCTCTGCACGTTTCTCATCAACATGCTTGTGCACACCTGATAAATAAAAAGGGGCCTCGAAGCTGCTCGTAACCCGGCTTCTATCTTGTTCTTCCAGCTCATCACTATTATAATGGCAGCCAAGGCGGGTGGAGCTGGCAGACTTGTGAGGCTTCAGCAGGCGAAGGTTGGTCGGCTGGGAAGGCAGCGCGTGTTGTCCTCTCCTTCTGCACTCCTCGGCAAAGGCTTCTTCATCTGCCTCCCCTGCAAAAAGCAAGAAAATGCAAGAAAAGTAAGCTGTACCCAAAATGCATACATTTAGCCTCAGAAAAAAAAAGCCTTCAGAAATGGGCTGGACATTAGGGGTCACAAAACTAGTGTCTTAGCTGTGGTTGGTCACAGACAGTCCTGTGTATCCACAGATCGGGGAGTGTCTGGAGCAGAAAGCTCCATCAGTGGCCTGTCACTACACTGAAGCCACCCAAAAAAGTCCACTAGATGTGATGACTCAGGGGCCACTGTTCCCTTTTTCCCAAAAGGCAGGGTGAGGGAGCTCAGCACATGGCCCTGGACAGGATTCCTGTCCTGTGCAGAGCATGTCATCACATCCCACCTCACCTGGACTGTCCTGCTCAAGGGGAAGTTAAAGGGAAAGGAGAGATAAATATCCAAGCTGGCTATAGGGGTGGTGGAAGAAGAATTAAGCCAACATGAGTTCAGAGGGGATGGATGTGGGATATCACAGCTGGAAGGATGGTGGGGATGTGTGATGGACCACATGAAGACGAGAAATCATGTTGAAGCTGCGAGAGGTAAACACAGTCCAGAGGCAAGGCAGGCACACACAGCACAGGCCAATGAATACAATGGAAATAAGACCCAATGTTTGCAAAAACTGGTATGAAAGATGAGGTACTCCCATCATACTCATGCTGTTTTGCAGATGACACTTTCCTTTGCTGCAGAAACTGTAACAGTACCAGTGCTGCAAAGCAGAGAAATCAACTACCATAACACACAAAAAACTCAGCAAAACCACACACCGAAAAACAAACAGATCCCAAAAAGTCAGCAAAAGATGTTCAACAGGGAAAAGAAGGGGGGCAGGGGGGAAAGAGTGGGAATAAAGGTGTGTACCACATTCATCTCTTAAAGGCTTTTTAAAGTTTCATTAGTTCAATTACTTAAGTACTTTTAATAGCCCTGATGAAATATGGCATCATTTTATTTTCATCAAAAGTGGTGTGTCACATTCTGGAAGTTTTTCCTGGGACGTGCCCAGCATCAGCTGCTCCAGGAGGGGTGTGTGTGCTCTCAGTTTATACGTGTGCTCTTAGTTCATGGCTGGAAAATGCTTTGAAGATGAAAAAGGCACCACGTACGCAACACGGGACAGAGCAGGAATCCCCACTTTTCGTGTGCCCCACACCACCACTTCCAAACACAACGGGCTGCATTGTCTTTACCTTGTAATCGTACATGGGGAGATGCTTCTGAGGGCATGAGGAAAAGGAGGCAAGGTATGTTTAAAAAGTCATTTCACAGTGCAGTGGGGCACCCGAGGCCCTGCAGCAGAGGAGGACTCCAGGACGCGCCTCGCATCCTCTGCCTGAGTGCCCGATGGGCTGTGCGGGGTGTTAGCAGAGCATGTTCCTTCCCGAGTGGTTAAATGCCCATCCCCAGCTCGATGCTCCTGCATTTGTACCCTGGAGTCTCCCACACGTCCAAAGGCACAAGCAAACGCCACAAAAACACGAGTGATGGTAAGACAAGGATTTCTGCGTTTAGTCTCTGCCTGCCTGCATCAGGCAGTGTAAAACCCTGGGTGTATGGTTCTCCTTGCAATAGGTAGGGCTGGTAGGATGGCTCTTTTCCCCTCACACGGGGCACCAACACTTCAGCTACAAGAGGTAGAGGGCATGGAAAAGCTCAGGGAATGCCAGATGCAGAATTGCTATCGTTACCCATAAGAGGCTACAGGATTTTACACAATATACAAACAGCACTGAAGCATGTATCAGGCTGATAATACCAGGTCTGTGAAGGTAAGCCTATAAAAAGTCAAGACTAAGAAAAAAAAAAGCACATGGAACCTATACATCAGCTGCACATAGAAAAACCAGTCAAGAGAGTTCACTTTCTAACAAATTACAGTGCACCAGAAACAGGAGATCCCTCCTCTCCCAAGGAAACACAAAGTGCATGGATTTCTTTTTCATATGCGAAATCTTGCTTAAAGTGTGTTTGAGATTTATATTTGCAAATAGATGCAGGAATGGGAAACATGCTGAGACCATTCTTGAAGCTCTGGGTGTGTTTGTACATACAGAGACATCCCAGCCAGGCACACTCACACAGCTCCTCAGTACTGGGCTCAGAGAATTGGCATGCCTTTTGAATCATAGAACATTGCAGCTGGAAGGAACTTTTAAAACTCATCTGGTCCAACCCTCCTGTAATGAGCAGGGACATCTTCAACTAGATCAGGTTGCTCAGGGCCCTATCCAACCCGACCTTGAATGTTTCCAGGGATGAGACACCTACCAACTCCCTGGGCAACCCGTGCCAGCGTTTCACCACCCTCACTGTAAACATTTCATCCTTGTATCGAAGTCAACCCTCCTTCAGTTTAAAACCATTACTCCTTGTCCTGTCATTACAGGCCCTACTAAAAGGTCCGTCTCCATCTTTCTTATTAGCTCCCTTTAAGTATTTGAAAGGATTAAATCCATCTTGATCACGCAGCAGAGTCTTTCAGTCTTCCATCTCCCCAAAGCAGAAACAAATTTTAGTTCAACAATGGAGCCCAAAAAATTACCCAAACTTTTTCCCCTTGCGAGTTGTGGGAGAGCAGGATGGCACCACAAATTAGTTAAATGGTGTAACATCACGTCAGCTGTGATTTAAATACTGAATTGACTCCAGTGCTGTGCATGGCATGAGCTGTCAGATCTTCCTCTGATCATCCACCTTTAGCATACCTGGCACAGCACAACTAAAGTGTGATTTGCATCAACTATTCTCTCCTGTTCTACATATTTGAAACATTCAAGCCAGACTGTACCACTGCAAATAGAAAACTTGAATAGAATTTACTCTAGGAGAAGTCAGCCACAAAGGACATCACCACCAAAAAGTGCTTAAATTCTGCTAGAGCTTTGTCAGCTGTGATGTTTGTCCTAGAAATAGCTTTTAGGAAGACAGCTGGTATTGGGGGTGGGGAGTGGGTGCAGAATACCTGAGTTCTGAGCAGGAATATTCATCCGAGAAGCACCGTCCAGGAGTGCTCAGGCTTTAAACAGCCCTCAGTTCCCCCAACACCTCCTTGTTGCTGTCCCCTGCGCCTCCACACCAGCACACCCACGTGAGAGCCTGGGCAGCCGCGCTGTGACCCCAAGCAGGGACTGACCCAGGTTAAAAATAACTCTTTTTGCCAGCTTATTTTTAACCCGGCTCGGGGCCGGGAGCCAGCTCATCGTGCAGCCGCCCCAGCTGGGGCAGAGAAGGGGAACATTACTGAGGGCAGCTGGAATCAGCATCCAGGTTATGGTGTTAAGGAAAAGATCTTATTCTACTAATGCAAATAATAATTAAAAACCTTGCAGTTATTTCATCTGCAGAACCAGTTTGGAGAAGTTATGTTTCTAAGGGTTAGTTCTGAAAATTACGGATTTGGCATTACCAGTAACATTTAAAAACAATAATTAAGATTTGGTTTTCTGGCGCACCAGGTTCTCTGAAATGAACAGCAGCTTCTAGGAAAGAAAAAAAAAATCAAACACGAGCAGTAGCATCTTAAAAAAGCTGTATTAGGGCTAAAAGCTGCCTTCTGCTCCAAGCAGGAAGGGCTGGAAAATAACTCCTCACAGCAAAGTGGTGCTGCACGAAGTGGAAAACAGGGATCCCTGGAGCTGTGGCAAGCCAGTAGAGGGCAATGTTGCCTGTCGCGAGGTGTCGCCGGCGGAGCGGCCGCTGCCGGCCCGGGCTGGGGCCGTAACGCGGCGATTGCACGCGGCTGTCGCAAGCTTGGGCTAGTGCGGGCTCAGGGGAGCCACCAGCTACGCCAAAGGGTCTGTGCGTGCTCCTGGGAAATGGAGATAACACACAGGAATAAAAACAGCGGCAGAGACATTCCAGGTGAGCTGGGACAGGTAAGTCACGGAGCACTTCACACCAAAGCAGTCCTGCACGGGCTAGCATTATTATTAGCGTTACATGTAAGTAATATCCATGTATGTCCAGGAATTGAACTGAAATCCTAGCAGGAATCGGCAGTAATTAATGGCGAGACGGTAATGACAGAGCTATGCCGAACAAACCAGGATAAACATCCTGAGGATGTGGAGCCGCTGATTTGCATTTACCAGCTCACTTCCCGCACGGCAGCCCGACTGCTGCCTGCTGTGTTCCTACACACTCACCAAAGAAATACACACAGAGTCGGGGTTTCCCCCTCTATTAGGAAATAAAAAGCAGGTGCACCAGTTTGCTCAGTTCAAAGGAACACTTCCCCGAGGCCACAAACACCGCAGAGCCCCTGGTCCCGTAACCAGCATCGGGAGATGCACCTGGTGAGGGACATCCGGCTGCATCTAATGACACAACAGCTCCGAGCTAAGCTCCTGCCACCCGGTTATTCAAGGACGGCTTGCAGGAAGCTTCCTCCGTTCAAATCTTCCTTGAAGGATGGCCTGCGAAGTGTCTTTCTAATACTTCACGACTCTAAAGTTAAGGGGCAGTGTAAACTCTGAGCAGGGCATCATATTACTGCTTCAGCTGGAAGTCTGAGGTTCACTTGAGCTGTGCCTGATGCACACTGACATCACAAATAGTGCAGAAAGGGGGGGCTAAGCCTATCTTGGTTTTTTCCCCCCTCTTATTACACGGGTTTGGAATTTACCCTATGACTATGGAGGGCCCTGGAGTTTCTGATGACTCAACTACATCCGCTGCTGCTATGGAGAGCTGAACTGAGGCCGAAGGAGCAATCAAAAGTGAAAGGAAAAAAATCCCCATTTAAATGCATTTATCTGAAGTCGACTGCACTATGATCTTTGTAACTTGTTGATAAGATTTTTCTACTCATAAACTTTTCCATTGTTACAGCAGCTCTGGTATTAATATTTACCTTAGCAGAAGCTACCAGAGTTCTTCCTAGAGTGAAGTCCAACACTTGCTGGGAAATCTTACGCTTTACAGGAACCAGTTCAATCTGAGAACTCATCTAACAGATCAGTCAACCATCTATCAGTCTACTGTCTATCAGTCTGGATTACCCTGGGCTGAAAAAATCCCAGAGATAACTGGATCTTTTGTTTCTTCTCATGAAAGCTTCATATCTAATGCATTAAAGCACAGAAAAAACATCACGAGACCAAGTGACTTCACTAAAACACAGAAGTGGTCTAATTTGGGGGACCACACCTTGAAACTTGTTTTCAAAAAGTTGCCAAATCATCAGTTTCTTTTAATTCCTGTTGGAAATGATGGATGTTCATTATAAAACACCCAGCCCAGGGTATTTTCCAAAACCACGTGCGCACACACACCCCTCACCTCTCCTGAAACTGTCGACAACATGATCAGCCAAGAAAATACTCCCTCACCATTACTAGAGGCTATGTTGAGCAAGTTCTTCTGATTAATTGTTCTTAAACTTGTTTCTAAATGCCAGGAAACACTAACACTGGGATGCTTAACAGCAAGAGTTATAAAACCCTCTTTCAGCCTATGCTGTCTTGGGTTTGTCACACTCTATTGAAACCAAAATTTTCATCAATTTCTCTTTGGAAAATGTCTCTTAGTTTGACAGTGACAGCCCTTAAAAATCTCTCTCTTGCTATTTGATGTGATGCTTACAAGAAAAAGCAGCCATTTAAAAATCCTCTGATTAAAAAGGTGCACATAGTTTTGAAAGCTGAAAGAGCCTGAAATCACTCAGAAACTATCCAGGGAATGCCGGAGCAGCTGCCCCATCTGCACCGTGGCTTTTGTAAACTGTAAAGGGAGTTTATTTCAACAGTGACTTTTATCAGCCAAAGCACAGGACAAACAATGAGGTTTTGAGTCAGCTAACACAGATCAGTGTCTTTCACCAACTATTGGCAATCGTTTTCCTTCCAGAGCAAATGCACTTGGTGTTATGGAGAACACGAGGTGATGTCTGAGACTCCTGTCCTGCAAAATTCAAGGAATTATTTATTCAAAGTGGTGCCTGAAGTGCCCAGCTGGGTAGAAACTGAAGATGCCAGCAGCTCCCAATGCATGCCCTGGAGAAACCTGCTCCCATGTCCCACCCCCTCCTCTACCCATCTCACATCCTGCACTGGCTCTGAGGGCTCAGCTCTGTCAGCACCAATGGCACTGCACTCGGATGTATGGCACTGCACTCGGTGTGTGTTATGTCTCCCTGCTCCCAACCCAAAAATCGTATTAAGTTTGTAATTAGGGGATTTGGGCTGGGCTTTCCCAGGCCGGGGCCAGAACTACTATCTCGTCTGCCATGTGAGCCAGGCATTTCCTGCATTCGGGAAGAAAAATCCAGAAGTGGCAGGAGACGGCAGGGGAGGTGGTGGCAAAGTCCTGGGAAGTGATGGAAAAAACAAGGGTGTGGGATCTGGGAAAAAGGACAGACTGATGGAGCGCTCCTTGCAGTGCTATTTCTGTCTCAGGAGAGGCCTGGCTGCAGCACGTCCAGTGTCCGGGAAAGGGCAGGGCTCAATCCTTTCTGCTCAATGCACAGAGCAACCCTCTGCCATTTCTGGTTCTAAAAGCTGGCAGTGGACTTGCTCCTTTTATTTTTGCCCTCGTATTCATCTGCTCCAGTGCCAGCTCACACTGTTCCTGCCCAGCTGTACCCCTGCGGCGCAGACCAGAGCAGGGAAACCCCCACGCTGGGTTTGCTCACCCTCCCTGCCCTGCAGCAGCTCCCTTAGAAAGTTCAAACTTTTGATTTTCCATATTTTTTTAGGTGGATTTTACCTACCACCCCCATCCACGCCCAAGAACCCCATTATATCTTGCATTCAGCCCAGCATGTACTAACACGAATCCTGCATTCCCAGCACACCTCAAAGCTACTCAAGGCAACGTTTCACCACAAAGATCCCCCAATCTGGAACAAATTGGTAAAATAAAGTGAGTTTTCAGCACACACTAGCCATAACGGCGCTGCTTTGAAGGGAAATGTGATCATGCTGTTCCCCATGTGGCTATCAGGGATCAATGGCCACAGCCACTCCTGTTGGACCAGATCGAGCTCTGGACCCTGGCCTACAGAGAGGGAGCTGCTGGGAGAGCCTGGAGTTACCTCCTCCCTGCCAAAACTTCCTCATCAGGACCTCTTAAAGCCCAGTGAATGGTTCTACATTGTATGTGAAGCAAGAGAGAAGGCACGGGCTGAGCACATCCAGGTTTCTGCAGCTATTTTCCTTCTGTTAAAGCGCACCAGGGCATCCATATGGATTATGCCAGTTGCTCTCATCTTAAATATCTGGGATGTTGGAAATGCAAATGGCAGGAGGTAACATGAATCCTCACGTTTCCAGCAAGCAGAGAGATGACCCAATTTGCATGCTCCAGCTCAAAGTGAATTTTATTAATTTTAAAAGACTTTATCTAGCAGGGGCCTTTTATTCATTTCTGCATGAATTTTGAAAGGAAGCAAAGAATGAGGAATGAGCTTCACAGCTTGACATAACATAAATACAAATTAGCAAGATTTCAAGCTCAGAGTTTGACCAAATGGACCCGATTTTTAAACAGCAATTGAGGTTACTTAAGAGATGATCTTTTCTGCACTTTTCAGGGTCATGTCAGAGGTCTACCCCAGTTTCCTGCAAGTCTCATTGCACAGCTCTACACTGAAGGGACCAGACCCCCCTAACAACCTCTACCAGGAGCTCTTACTCTTGGGGCATCTCTCTCCAACACACCTCACACAACATGTAGCTGAGATGGAGCTCAGAGCACTGTACCCATCTCTGTCTCTTACATGGCTCCTCTTCCTCCAGAAATGGCATCACTGACATCAAATGACTTGATTTGGCTCGATACTTACAAGGGCAGGTAGTGATAGGACAAGGGGGAATGGCTTTAAACCATTGAAAGGGGGAAAGTTTAGATTTAATATTTGGAAGAAATCTTTACTGTGGGGGTGGTAAGGCCCTGGCACAGACTGCTCAGAGAAGCTGTGGCTGCCCCATCCCTGCAAGTGTTCAAGGCCAGGTTGGATGGGGCTCTGAGCAACTTGGTCTAGTGGAAAGGTGTCCCTGCCCATGGCTGGGGGCTGGAACTGGCTGAACTTTAAGGTCCCTTCCAACTCTAACTGTCCTGAAACAAAGAGGGTTTTTTCATCTCAGCTATATTTCAACCTCAGACAGAAATCCCCGTGGGTTTCATCTCTACCATGAAGAAGCCTCTCAGCCCAAGTTTCACTTTGAAATTCTATTTGAAGTGCAAACCAAAATCCTACTGAGGAAAAAAAAAAAGGAACCAGCCCTTATAATGAAACTTAATACTCACTACTAGAGGAAAACAAAGAAATAAAAATTCCACAGTGCAACTACATGCAGCCCTGCCAGGTCCTCCATGGCATACCCAGACACGAGGTGCCTCCCACCAGTGTTTCCTCTCTTCCTGTGCCCAGTAGAGCCCCATGGACCTTCACACCTCTCCCATTCGTTCTCCAGAACCCCCCCATACCAGATAAACAGCTCCTTCACAGCCCCCAGAGACAAAACTTTGCTTCTTGCCTTCAGCCCTTCTAGGAGTTACCACCACCAGGTCAAGCAAAATTGGTTTCCAATTAAATACCTCTTCAGACAGCAAAAGTAGAGGAAAAGTGCTCTTCTACTTTTGCAACAAACAGCTCTTTATAACTCTTAAAAACTAATGAGTTACAGTATCAAGACGTCATCTTATAGTCCCATTAGTGGCCCTCACTAAAGGAGCATCTCCAGAACAGCTCTGAGCAAGCCCTAATCTGCAAATTATACAGCTGTGTTACATATTTTTCCATTGATTATCAGCTTTAAACCAGTCTTCAAAACCTTAATGCACAGCAAGCCCAGATTACCGTAAAAGAAAAAAAGATATGCAAGAAAAAGCCATGCAGTTAAATTTAAAAAGAAAAGAATCTCATGAGTGACTTCAGAAAAATGTGATGAATGACTTCCCCAGCTGTTTTGTCAACACTTCCATAGTAATTTGGCAAAAGCACAAAATCACTAAGTTTATACTTTCATCAAATGGCTATTAGTGCTGTTGAAATCTCACAGACACGAGACAGTAAGTGCAAGCTCCATGTTTCATACTGCACTGTCCACTCTCAGTTTGCATGGTCTCATCTCTTCAGGTTAATCATTTGAAAAATATTCTCCCTTCTACCCTGAGGCTTAAATATGACACTAAGGCTCTAAAATTAAGGGTTTCAAATAATAATTACAAAAAAAAGAAGAGACACCTGCCCTCTCCAATTATAACCTCCATTATGCTATTTATTCCTCGTCCATCTATCCCTGTGTTACTAAGACTGCGGCAAGCAAATCCCATCTTCCAGTGTGTGCACACATCCCTGATTTACAGAGCTCCAGAGACCATCATCTTTTAAATGACCCTGAAAAAAATCACATGCTCACAGTAACAGGACATCTCTTCTGACAGCTCAGTAGGTTTCAAAGTGTTTCATGAACCTTCACCACAAAAGCCAGTCCTGTTTCTGACATCTTCCCAATGACAGGAGCACTAAGCCATTAGCTGCTGTTCAATCTTTGACACTATAATGACAAGCCTGAATTTTAAAAAAACAGTGTTTCAAGTTGACATTCAATGCTAATTTTGACTAAATACTATATTTAATTATGACACCTGTACAATTGGCCTTAGAGGTGACGTAACTCCCAAGCTGCACCACTTTTTGTTGTTTGGCATCTCCAATCCATCAGAGAACTCTCCAAGTTTCCAAATGTTCTTTCTTTCCCACCCATAGTCAAGATCTGTGCGTTAAAGCCCACCACAGTTTAGAAATACAACAACTAATTTTTCAAATCCTATTTATAAATGCAAATGTATGCACACATATACATGCACATATTTAAACAGACAAATAAATTGTTCTGTGTATGTTGCTCCAACTGAACTTCTGACCCAAACAGCCAATAAAGAGAGCACAGAAATGAACATTTTCTCAATTGAAAAAACCCCAAACACCAAACCAGGAACACAACTACCATCCAACACTAACAATACTTACAATTCTCTTTTGTGCCTGGGAACAGTATCGTCAGTCAGTTTATATGCTCCTTCTGCAGAGATCCAGTGGGAGCAGGGAAGATTTTACCAAGAGAGCTTTGTGAGTTTTGGAAAGAGAAGGAGAGTTTGAACAGCAACATTAGTACCTCTTGGTGCACCCAGGAAGGCCATGTATTTCCCAGGAAGGCCACCCCAGAGTTGCCCATGCCTGGCGTGATGCCTGCTCCCATCTTGTGTTGCTGCAGTGGCATCATCCCACCTTCTCCTCTTTTCACACACCTTTGAGATCCGTGGGATGAAGCACCAAGGACAGTATCAGCCATTTCCAACCACAATCTCTGGGGCCAAAGCAAAAACAGGGGGACCAGTATTTAAGAACTACCACAAAGAGGCAGAGAAGCTGGAGTGCTCTGCATTCCAGAAGGGTGGAAAGCACACTGGAATGCCCACTGGCTCTTGGTGGAGAGGTGGATGTGCCCTGCGGAGGGCTGCATCCACCAAAACTGCACAACTGAACAACAACTCGACACCTGAAGTTGCCATTACCAGCTTCTGCTCAAAATCATCCGGCGTAAGGATGTACCCTCATCTCCTGTGATTCTGTAATGGCAGTGAAAGCTTTTCCAAATGTTTAAGTGACTATTTGTCAGTGGGCTCACTATATCATGCTATAAATGTTTGAAAAACTATAAAAACAAATCGTCAAAACTGCAGAGGTTTGAGTTGTGTAACTACAAAGACAATTTTGTACTACTGGCAGCCCAAAGTGCAGCATCCAGCAGAGTGACTCCACCTCCTCCTCCTTGAACACCAGCAAACTCAGAATCTTCTCAGAAACATTTGCCAAGAGTTTTAGGAAGTGTGAAGGTGTCAAACTTCATTTACACAAAAGCATTTCTCCTCAGCCTTTTGAATCACTGTTGCTCCCTTTGCAGGGTTGGAAATGTCCTGCAGCCAACATTGTGACAGAGAAAGGAAACCTGGAACAGATGCACAACAGGTAATGCCGATGTTCACCTACATTTGTTATCACACAAGTCAGTGACTGACAGAAATAGTCCCAGACTTTGCACATTTGAGAACATTTCATCACTTTCCGATTAAAATTCTGACCTTGCTTGAACTGTTGGATCTCTACAGAAACAATCTCCTTTTACAGTAATATTTAAAAATATTAAATAAAAGAATCATGAACTGTTTTTCTAAGGAGAAAGTTGCTTAGTCAAGACTGAACAGTGGAGTGGAAACAGAATTGTAGCCGAAAAGGGCAGTAACATCACCTCCCAGGAGATGGAATCTGTTTGCCAAAGCCTTCAAAGCACTGAATTCAATTGAGAAGATAAAGCAATAAATAAAACCACGCTGTTGTAACAGCAGTAAGTAGACATTGATGACAGTTCAGCTAGGACCTCGGAGTGTCCACCTCTGGCCCAGTTTCAACTAAAAATCTGGAGGACCTGTGTTTTAAGGAAAGATTAGCCAGAATTGTCACAAAAATAGAAAACCCAAGAGGCTTTGACCTCTGTTAACAATCTATCATCTAAGCTACATGAAAACTGCACTCTACGTTGATAGCTTGGCTTTGTGCCACTTACAGGCCCAAACTCAACACCAGAGACATCAACCATTTGGGTAATTTTGCCACCACACCCAGAAAACACAACAGCGAGCTGAATCTAGAGGCCAGTGTGAACCAAGGGCTGGCTTTTGGTGTCAGGAGGAGCTGGGAGGCGCAAGGCAAAATTCCCCCCAGCAAACAGCTCTCATAAAAGAACTTTCCACTATTGGAAACTATTCTGTCCAGGGCAACAAGCACCTCCCCTGCAACAGAGCAGCACGGGCATGCACTTGGCTTCGTGATTTATTCTACGAAAAGGGTTACCAGGGATGTAGTCATCATCTTCTATAAACATTTTGGGAGCAAAGCACACATGTGATCTCAGAGCAAGTGCTAGAGGAGAGGGAAGAGTGGAAACGGCGTAAGAGTAATCAATTAATCTTATGTTCTCAATTTGGTTCATCAAGAAGAGCAGGGAGGTTTAAACACCTGTGTCTTCTCAGAAAAATGTTTTATTTCCCTGAGTTGAACTTCTTGTGTTTAGGAGTGATTACAAGAAGCATCTTCTCAATTAGTCACTGCATTAGAAGCCACTTAAAAGTCACTTTCTGTTCTATGACACTTTTCAAGACAGAGTTATAGCTATTAATTAATAAATTACTAACAGCTACAAAACTGCTATGAGAAGGCTTATGGACAAATTACTCTAATTTCTTTTAACCAAAAGGACTTTCTTCCAATTTTTTCAGGCTAATACTTTCAATATAGATCAAAAGTAGGGCAATAGCAATGTTTCAAAAGTACTTTTGACACTATTTAGACACACCCCCCCTTGCAACAGATCCTGCAATTTATATACTATATAGTAGCAGCTGACATTGAGATAGAACACCTTTAAAATACTAATATGCATAGTAAAGTACACATCATGTTCTTTTTACTTAACAGTGGTAAAACCAATCATCTCCTTGTCATTTTCTACCTGCTTCTCAAAAGAAAACGGTGTTTAGTCTACGAATACCTGGCAATGTCTCTGCCAGTGATCTAACAGGGTACTTGAGCTGTACAGCAAACAAAACTGCATTTTCCACCTCTGAAATAGGTTCCACACAGAAGGCAAGTCAAATCTTTGAAAAGTCCTTGGAAAATATGGGTAAAATTGATAGAATTGTTTTGCTTTGACAAGTTCCAGTTCTGGTATGCTTAAAACAAATTACTTTTAAAGCAGTTTACTGCTAAGAAAGAGTCACCACATACAAGGTGGACACTGGCTACACACTTTACAAACTACAGAAATATTTCTGTCCCAGCCTTCTTTTAGGCCAGAAAAGGGCAGAGCAGTACAGCACGTACACTTGTTTGCTTTGCCATTAACAAGATTCCTTGTTCACTACAGCTGGCTCTGTCCATGCTGGTGACTGGCAAAAGCCTTACAGTTTTTCTTACTTGCTCAGAAAGGAGGCTGCACAAAGGCTATTTTCAGGGCTGAATACTTAGATCTCAAAATATTGTTAACTTGACCGTTGAAGACTAATGTTCTGGAGTTCCAGCACTCTTCAAGCAGGATACCTTTCCCAGAAAATTTGGAAGGACCTTAAGAGATATCAGGATTTTACCATACAATAGCTTACATTTCGTTTTTGTTACAGTGTTTGTTTCTTGTATGACCCAAATGCTGCTGAGTTATAATTCTAGGAAGTTGCCTTTCCTCAAGTTTCTCTTAGAAATAAACCTAACAAATGCAGTTCTGGGTGTAAACAAAAACCAAAAAACCAGAGTTTTTTTTCACACACTTAAGCCCTGTAGGACACTTCTCTGGCTATTCCCTGTAGAACTATTTATCTGACATAATGCAGTCTTAGGCATTTAGTACACTACCAAAGGTGATTCCAGTAACAAAAAGCCAGTTCTTTTCATCAGTCACTTAAAATTCAAAACACATGTATTGCTATCCACATGAGATTGAACACACACTAAAAATAAAAAAAACTTCAGATCATTAAGACATTGCCCACATTCAAGAAAATGAGTAATTCACATCTTTGCTGTATCATTACATTAACAAGAGACCTCCTAGTCTTCACCTCAGGAGTTGGAATTGGACTGCCTCAAGGTGAGCAGTCAGTAGCTGGTGGGAAGACAGGACATACACAAGGGCTCGCTGTAATGCAAATTCGAAATCTAATTCCCTGGCACAGTCACCATGGACCTCGCCCTGGTTCTTCCTCCTCCTCACTTAACATCCAATTCATTCATTACAATAAAGCAACTTACCTGAACAGATCCAGAAAGTCTTCTCCTGCATGAAGTCCACTCTTGGCACCTACACATCCCAAACTGGATGCTTTAGGGCAATAGTCATCAGGCTGCCCCAGATGCACGTGGTGTTTGGCTCCTCTCTTCCCAGCTCCCCTGCTTCCTCGGCACCTCCCGAGAGGCAAAGCAGCTCCCACATCACAAAAGCATCCCCCAGTCTCAAAACCACAGTAAGGGAACATGACCCGTGCAACACATGTGTCAACACATCGGGAGAGAAGAAGCCGAGATACAAGCCATGGTGGAAGGCCTGAAGGAACTCTGCGCTCTGTGGTGCATCTCACTCTGCGCCCCAGGCTCCCAGAGCTTCCACTACTTCTCTGTAAAGCCCAAACACTCCCTTCTCACTAGGAGATCTTTTTCAGAAAGCTGGTCTTTAAGACACTGAAAGCCACAGAAACTACTGCTCTTGGCAGCTTCTTCCAACAATTAATCATCCATGTGTTAAAAATGTATGTTTATCTTCTCATTTGAATTTGTCTAGCCTGATAAAAATATTTATACTCTTCTTCCAAACAAGGCGACCTTTGATATGCAGTTTTTTTCTAACTGGTGTTCACATTTTTTAGAATCAAACTGGAATTTGGCACACCATCCTCAGGCTGCAGAAGCACCTCCCTTGCTTGTGCTGGCAGGGAAACAGCCTCCAGAGCAGCCCTGAGCCTGGGCAGCCGTAGAACAGGCAGGGTGAGGAGGAGACACAGACAAACACCCACCACTCCTGCATTCGCTGTGATAACTCATGATCATGTTTTCCTGATGAGAAAGGCAAAAGCCAAATGAGGAGAAAAGTCCTTGAAATTTATATCAACAGCACAAGACAAGCTGCATTGTTTTCCTGCTTCTCTCTTACTGGTTTCAAGAACTTTTAAGATTTGCTCTTCTTCTCAGGGCTAAACCATCCAATCCCAGAAAAGACAAGTAGCACTAGAGGTGTTTAATAAAAGAAACATTTTGGTGGTTGTCCTAACTCCCAAAGTGAATGTCCCAGAGAGAAAAATCTTCCACCTCTTTGCAGTTACTCAAGAGCTCAGTCAAAATCTGAGGGCAGAGTGAGGCTAGAGTGAATGCCACCACTCCTGCTTGCAGGCAATATCAGATACACCCAAAACAGCTCTAAGTGAACTTCTAGCTCTCTTCTGCTCTCCTGGACACCCAGCTCCACTTTGTGTAGAACAGATGAATTATGTCTGTTCATTATTGAAGTGCAGTACCTTTGGTGATAAGGACCTGACTGTATTTCCATAGGCACCCAGCGGTAAGAAATGTATACATTGAAATTAGCAGAGTTATTCTCAGGGGTGTCTGAGTGACTACTTAACAGGAGATGGCCAAGTCAAAGCACCAAAGTGCCTTCTGGTGAGAGGCAGTGTTATTGCAAAAAAGCCTGGCCAACATCCTCTGAAGACAGAAGGCCTAGTCCTCTGACTCTGGCTAAGAAAAGCTGCAGGAAAGGCCGAGCCTTGGCCATATGAGTTTTCTTCATTTTCCTTCAGAAATACTTTCATCACAGAGAAGTTCAAAACAATTTTTAAACATCCAGTCTAGCTCCCCCTGGAAGGAGAAAGACAGAGACTGATACTACAGAATGCGCTTTCACAAAAGCAAAGCACAGTGTTTCCGTTGCTGAGTAAGACAAATATTGCAACAGGATGACAAATTCAGATTTAGTTTCTGTAAAGAGTAAAAGGCAGCCTCCCAACTACATGTCTAGGAAAAAACTTTGCCAGAGGTGGCTGTGGTGACAGTTATGCAAATGTGTGATAAATTAGGAAGTTAATCTTACTCTATATATCAGTTACAAAGATTAACACGGACTTGACATGTATTTCTGGAGGGAAACCGAAAGATGGATGAGGCTGCCCAGCTTCTCTACCAGATGTCTCAAAGCCTCTGCAGCCTCGTGACTTTTTTTATTATTGGGAGATAAACTCACCTTCTGCAGCACAATTCAATCAAGCTTGTGACTGCAACCAAGACAGAGGATTCCAGAGGTACTGGGTTCATTTTCAACTGGTTTAGTAACACCTTCAAGCAACTCGGTTACAGGCACAGCCAAATAATTCTCTTTTCTGGCCATCAGGAATGTGTGTTCCACAACATGAATTCTATGACCAGTCACCCAGGCTGGATTCCTCTCCCATTCCATTAATTCAAATAAATTTACGAATAAGAAACAATACAGAAAATTTCAAATTTGACTTTTAACAGCCAAAAAGAGGAGGAACTGAAGCCTTCTCAATGTACCATGTTATCTGTTCTATCATGTAACAGACTGGCATCCTACTTTAGTTTTTACAAACTAGGTGTTACTATTTAATCTCTCTCTAATATTCAGGTGTATGAAAGGATTCATGTTTACTTTCACTGCTGGTACACTAGCAGCTATAGGATTTTGGGGTTTGTATTTTTATGAAATTCACTTGAAGTTGGTTGCATTCAAAAGAAGAGCTAGAAGAGCTCTCAATTTGATATTTGGAGGTAAGGATAAGCCATAGGCCAAAGCCAAATTTTAGGAGTTTTTACCAGAAGCCACTAAAAATATTTTTTCTTTACTTTTCTTGTCAATTTTAAGTCAGGTTCAAAAATTAGCTATTTTTAGTGAGTTTAAAATTAACTCACTGCTGCAAATTTAACGTTATTGTAAAAGCCAGAGAACTAAAGAGACAATTCTATTTAACAGTGTCCTTCTGATAAAATGTTTTACTTATCTTCTCAATTAAACATACTTTAATCCCCACAACATTTTGAAGCTGACATCATCTGAAAGCATTCCACCTCCTTTATCTAGATGGTAATTACTGCCAGGCTATCAGTGCAATAATCTACCTCACACCAGGACAGCCCAGCTTTCAGGCCTGGGCACTATCTCCTCCAAACTCCTGCATATCTTTTGGCTACAGCAGCATGACAGAGCATAGAATACTTATGTGGGGTTTTGATTAACTTTCTACCAGCTGTTGTAAGTGAGATAACACCTAATGCAGCGCTGAGACTGCCAGAAACAGTTTTCAGAGAAGTTTCAATGAGCTTCAATCGCAGTCAGCTTGCACAGGTTCAAGGTTACAGCTCTGATCATCACAGGATTTTAATTCTTCCTTTTTTTTTAATCTCACAGCAGCATCTCCATGATGAGGTTTATTATTTAGTGAATATATGACCTATATAGCAGAGTATAAACCAACCACCTTCAGCTCTAGGCTTTCAGGAGTGCACTTCGCTCAACAACCAACTCTAGCCAAGGTATTTTTTTCAAAACAAAGTAGGAAACCCACCAGAATTATAAATTCAAAGGTACAGTTTGTAACACTAACAAAGTAAACATTCTTCATTCCAGCACTGTGGCAACGTAAGGACCATTTCAGCATTTCAGGTGGAAGATAACAAGTTCTGTACCCACAACAACCACTTGGAGACAAGCAATAACAAGAAAACCCAAACTGTCTGTGTTGAATACCATGCAAACCAAGTCTATGGTCACAATTCAATCCTGAAGTAAACAAGCCCTGAGGGAGCAGACAGTGCAAACAAGCTTTCTTATGTTAAAAAAGGAAAGTTTCAAAGTTTGGTTACTGCTGACTGGCAGATTACTGATGTCCATATTGCCACTAGCCCATGAGAATACCATTACTTAAATATAAGCCTAAATACCAAGACATCCAAAAATCACTACCAAAGAGGCAGATTTTCCAAAAATACTAAGAAACACTTCCACAAAAAAGTTAACAAGTATTCCAATACTAAGTACTGAGCACTTTTCACAGGTTCCCTGACCACAATCCTCAAACAGCTGTAGCATTCATTCTGCAACACAACCATCTTCAGAAGCACTATCATATTACAACCACAGATTAAACTCAGGCAAAGGAGGTATTAAGCTCACTTCTCAAACAGAACAGAAGCAGATTCAGGAACTCACATTTCCAAAAATAAAAAATAAAATCTAACTTTATCACTGGACCATCCCACAGATGGTCTGAAACACAGCACAGCTAAATAGAAAAGACAAACCTCCAGTTACACCTAATCCCAAAACACTGAAGGAGTCAAGGAAACAGGATAACCAAACACAAACACCGAGAAGAGATACAAAACCCTTGGGCTTAGAGATGATGGGGTTTTAAATCTTTTACAATCTTGTTTTCAGCATTCTAACTCAGCTCATTAATTAATCACAAGCTGATACAGGATCCACCTTCCAGATGCTACGTACACATTCTCTGCAGAGCAGCTTTGTCACCTACACCACAAACCAACCCCTCTGATTCTCAGCAGAGAAGGTACTGTGAGAAGTGCAGGAGTGCAGCCATTTTACAGTGTGAAGCATTCTGACACAAAATCCCAAACTCCTTCAGTAAAGCTGAGGGGAAGGGGTGCCATGCAGTCTATAGAGAAACCAGAGTTAGTGTGCTGCACTCGAACTACTGCCATGCACAAGGGACTGGAAAGAGGTTGCACCAGGAGAAAGCGTTACAAAGTTCTTGTATCCACCAATGAACTTTGAAGCAGAGCATGAAAGAGTAAATGACTTAGCAGGTTCAAAAACTCCATCTTAGTTTTACCAAACCACAGGGGAAGCTTAATTTAAATGGGATGGTGTCCCTAAGCATTCAAAATTAATCCCTCATGTATGAAAATAAGGCACTTTTAATCCAACAGCACCTGGTGTTGAAAGCTGCCTCATCCCACTGTACATTTGATACCTGGCATTTGCTGTCAAGAACCTTTTCTGTTATTATTTTGTAGTATTTTGGCCAAAATTGAAGTTTAGGGAAACTTGCTGCCCTTGATGATCTATCAGTTCTAGTGAACAGGTCTTCTACATCCATGCAAATTATGTATTAGAAAGAACATAAATTTTTTTTTTCAAAGCAACCTAACAAGTAGGTTTTCAGGAGAAAATAACTAAATTCAGTAGAAGAAATTCTGAATATAACATGGAATGTGGATTTATTTTGTGTTTTAAAAATGAAGCTGGATGCAAGAAGTTGCATCCCAAAAAAATGTTGGATGTGGTGTTATTTCAAAAAACACCCTGAAAGAGATGGAGACTATTAGGTTTAGGTCAAGTGAACGATGACAGCGTTTTACACCTGGAACTGCCGATCCAATGACGGACTTGGACCAAGACCGGGCATCCAGTTCAACCACCAGCCTATGGAAACACTGGTGTGTGGGTATCTCACTCCTGCAGCAATCTACTGCCAAATTCTGCCTTCCGCTGACTCGTTCCGTGTTTTGCCAGTTTCTCTTTCTACCAAGAGGTGCAGCACTGCCATTTTAATGCTGCACTTTGGCCACCTCTGCCAAGCAGCTTCAGGGACCCGAAGGCAGAACAGAGACTATCCAAACACTGGATCTTGAGCACATTTTGTGTTAAAAAATTTCATTATAGAACCCTGGAGTGACCTGTTTGTGTGTAACACTGTGAGAAGGACCACACTTTTCTAGGTAAGAAGATAAGAATGCAGGTACAGATTTGCTACCCTAATTGTGTTCTTAACCTAAGCAAGGTAATTGAAATGTTGAAGAAAATGACCTGGAATAAAACTAGAAGGCGAAGTTTGGCATTTTAATATAAAATCTATGGGTATCCACAGGAAGGCATTCAAACTCAACTCCAGATTGTCCTAATTTTATTTGACTTGGTTAATCAATTTTAAAGCACTTTTTACAATTTACATAATTTAAAGGAGCACGCTGCATCCTATAAATATAAATTAACATTTTTAATAACTCAAGACATCACAACAAAGCCAAATTTTGAAATAAATTTCATGTTTAGTTATCTGGATCAAGAAGTAACATACATGGGAAGGGGAAAAACAGCATTAACAAGAAAACACTGTTTAGTTCTAAACTAAGTTTGTGCTTCTACATCAAAAACACAACACTGAAGTGACAGGAACTCTGCAAAGAACTTGAAAAAGTACATATCTGTTTTAGTCCCAAAACCAAAGTACGTATTTATTTTTTCTCCTACATGTTATTTTTTTCAGTTCTATCAAATTAGCATTAATGGTCGAGGGACAAAAGTACAATATACTAACTTTACTGCAAATACAAATTCTGTTGTAGCAGTTAGCTTGGTTTGGCTTAAGTTGAAATGGTTCTCCTGCATGAAAAACAAGAGCATATTTTTTCCAATGTATTTAATAATCAACACATTTGTTAGTACAAAGCAGATGGTGTTCAGCAAGAAGGCATTAGGTGATCATTTGAAAACACCATGCTTTTTTTTTTTTTTTTTAATTAAAAACACTAAGCCACCCTGAAGAGTTTTGTGAAGGCCAGATGTTCTAACCTGGTGCACAGATGAAAACTGCAGATCCATGATTCATGCATGGAACTACCCAGAACCTGGCAGGTATTAACATACAACATTAGTTACCTGCATGCTTTCTCTGTGACACACGAAAACCAAATCATCTTTCCCTAAACTTTAAAAATCTGGTCTTAGCTACAAATGAACACTTTACTTCACTCCATTAATTTAGCAAAGGGCATTAATCCATCTTTCGATTTTTGCTTGAGGACTAAAAATAAGAGTGAGATATCATAATCCTAATAATTTTGTCCATATCTTCAAAGCAATTATTATTTGTTCTCAAAATAGCAAAAATCTCATAATTCTGAAAGTCTTTTTGTAATTATTAAATGTTAAATAAATAAATTTATTAAATGTATATTTATATTCATCACAGATTATTTTTGAAGCAAATCTCAGAATTTAAAACTTTAGAAGACTTTTTAAAATAGAGTTGCTTTAGGCCTAGACCTAAAATAATTACATATGAGGGCAAAAGATGGAGTTAGAGAGTCAGCCTCTGAATGCTCCTTAAAAATAGGTGCTTCAAATACAGGTTTAGAAATGAAATTAAAAATCATGTTTTCATTCACACTGAAGAAAACATCTGCAAAGAAAAAAAGGCCCTCATCCTTAAGATTGAAGAAAAAGATGGTAAGGGGGGGGAAAAAAAAAAAAGCACCGTTTTCCCAAGTTACCCAAATCACACACAGACACAGGAAGGTTACAAATGCCATTCATGAAAGAATGCACCACAAACATCAGCATTTATTCATTTTGAATTTTTTTTAGCAAATGACAAAAGACTCAGCTCACTGGCTTCACTTTTGTTTACCTTTTGCTTACATTACACATTTAAACATTTCTCAAAACTTACTAAAGTTGTCTGCATTCATGCACAACTAGAAAACATCCTTAATTTATTTAAACCAGAAATGCATTACCAGAAATGTATTAACATTGTTCACTACTAAACATTTAAAAAAAAAGTTGAAATTATTAAAAAGGTTATCCTGTAACTGTTAACTTCACAGCAGACTTAAACTACTAATTGGCTCACATTTCAAATTGGAAAAAGCAAGATTCATGCTAGTGTTAGTGTACATCTCGCCCTAGCACTACTGAAGGATCATGGTTCACCTTGATCACAGATAAGAAAAGAAAAGTGCATACAGAAGTTTACAACAATTTTAAGGACAAAAAATGGTCCAATTGATGTGGTCCCAACAATTAACTCAAAAGTCTATGACAAATATGAGCTTCTGTGAGCTACTTATACTACTTAAGATTGAGTACGGATATACAGAAAGTTGAATTCATTTGAAATCTTCAAAAAAATGTTCCTGTCAATCCTCAAATGGTGGCTGTTATAGCTTAAAATTTCTGTTAAATGCGTGCGTTGAATTACTTGTTATCCAAGCGTAGCAGCTGCTCCTTACCATTTATTGTTAGCGACCTTAACTGGCCATCTTCTTCAACTTCTACTCTCTCTTGTCCATTCTCAATAATCCTGTAGGATAAAAACACCATGAGCCATTTTAGAGCACTGCAGGCAGTTTTAAATGCACACCAGACCTCGGGTTTAGATAACGAACTGTAAGGGAGCACCACCTGCTTAATGCAACTGTACTTGGCAAGCTTCGGTATTTACCAGCGCCGGAGCTGTCACCAGTAACCATCTGCACTTCCCCACTGCTTAGTCAGGAAAGCTGCCTTCTGCAAGCTGGAATCCTCCAGGATGTGGAGTTCACAGTTACAGCTGCCACCTCATACATTGTCACAGTTGTGCTCACACTACACACTGTTATCTAGGCCTAAATGCCAGATCAACTGCACAATCTTGACACTGCATTTAGTCCCTATCATCCTAGTTAAATGTGTAATATTCTAGATCCAATCACAATTTTGCATAATGCAAGGCATGCAAGACAGTCTTTAATCCACTTGTAATTCGATCAGAGCATGTGATTTGTAGACCTACTATACACCAACTTTATGATCAGCATGCATGTTACAAAATTCAAGTATCCCTGACTGAAAAGAGATCATTAAAGAGCTTTTGAGTTTTCAGATTTTTCTGAAATCTGACCACACCAGCATGTGATGCCAGAGGCTGTTTTTAAGTGGTCAAGATGATAGGAGCTCTCCAGTACAACAGGTCACAGAAGAACCTTGCACTTAGAAGTATGGGAGACAAGTTAACAAACAAAATAATTCATCCTCCTCTGCTTTTCCATAATTTTTAATGAAGTACTGGAATTACATTTAACTACTTGTTCAGTACTCCTATATTGATCATAATATGCCATGTAGGTTATTCTATAGCTAACTAAGATTTGGGTTTCCCAAATGCAATGATTTCCCCATCATAAGCATGAAATAGAGAGGGTACACTGTGTATAGGACTTGAAAATTCACTTTCCAACAAACAGGCACATTTTTCTCCAAAGCAGGCTTCAGTCGCTTATTTCACTTAACAGACAGAAGAAAATTACTAGAAAAACTTCACTCAAACACTGCCTAGGAAAGCACACTAAGCACATGTTAGGTAAAATTCTTTCATAATGTCTGCAAAACTAAAAGTCTTCCCAATTGCCAGTTAAAAGCTTCACAATCAGTAGACACACAGCACTTTCCTTCCAGAAGTTCAAGATGAGCAGAAAGTAGTCAAGGACCATAATAAGAAGTGCAGCACTACACAGGAGGTTCTGAAGCCTAAAAAAGCTCCAGCTACAGCCCTAATAAACTCAACAATGCCAAGAAGAGACACAGAACCCAATAAAATATTTCAAAATGTTTTTAAGCATTCAGAGAAATCCAAGTCATATGATGAACACAACAGGAGAAGTAAAAAACCATATACATACATGTATCACTGTATGTATGTGTGCGAAGATATAGAACATTTATATGCATGTAATTATAGGTATGGAAGTCTCTACATATAGTTTCATAAATCTGTATCACTTACCTCTTTGTAGTAATTTTTCTGCCATTAACTATTTTAGTTGAGGTTGATACTGATTTGAAGTTTCCCATCCCGCTGCCACCAAATGACGTAGAGGAGAACGATGAAGTAAGGCCTCCATGTCCCAGCGAGCCAAATGAAGTAAAACCTATAGAAAAAGAAGGCATTTGACTAAAAACGTAATTCTGCATGACTATGGGATCCAAATTTATCATCCACTCAGACTACATCCTACTTTCAGGAAGCCCTCAGCTGGTTGCATCACACAGCATCAGTGACTAGATGGCATTAAACACCAGCATGAGATAAAAACCACGGCACCAACCCCATCCATTTCTGTCATATGGACCCACAGTTCAAGTTCAAAATGCACAGCATTGTCCAAAAACCACTTCTCAACTCCTCCCCTGAAAAGGCATTCAAGCCTGTCAGCTGAACTCAACCATTACCCATGCTCTGCACTCAGGGGGAAGCCAGCAACTCTAATGAATCTGACCATCGGCTTTAATGCAGATGTTTGGATGCCCCGAGCTGGCAGACAGAACAAGTCCTGTATCAGTAACATCCCAACCAACCCCCAGAATCCCAGCACTCTGCCAGCAACTCCCAGCAGCCTCTGGGATACACATCAGCACTCAAACTGACTAAGCAACACTGTGGAGTTTAGGCACATGTTTTTCAGGACCTGTAATAAAAGCCATCACACTCCTAAAAGTAAATAGAACAAAAGAATCCTAAAGCTATAAAGAAACTGTGGCACCAAAATAAAGAAAACAAAGTTCTACTTCTTAGAGATCTGTTCACTTTATATGAGTTTTCAGGTAGCCCAAATACTGTAACTACAGCTTTATTTACATTTACACCTTACAGAGAGCAGCTCAATTAAAAAAAAATACTCCCAGAATTTCCTGAATGGAGAAGCCAGCTTATTATATTGCAATCCTTTGTGAGCCAAAATTACATTCTTTCTTAAATGTTGTGATATTTACCTGTGTCAAATGGAGAAAAACCACCTCCAAAAGCAGGGAATCCACCAAAGGCAGAGAAAAATGATCCACCACCTCTGTTTCTGCTTCCCCTTGGACCCCGCCTGCCCCCGAAGAAGTCCTCAAACGGGTCTTCTGCAAAACAGAAGACAACATTTAAGAGGTCAATATTATTGAGTGATTCTGTATTTAATCATTAGGGATTCTTTATGTAAAAAAAACCATACAACATTTTTTGTTACAGATAAGATTCTTCCTTTGAAATATTTGAGGCTACTGAACTAAGACTCCCCCAAAGGTAATTCCTATGCTCCTTCTGGTCTAAATTCTGCTTGCTTCTGCATCTAAAAATAATTTTATTTATAAAAAGTAGTCGATTTCCTTATTTTACCTGTTTAGCATTAAAAAACTAGCAAACTTAATGGAAAATATTACATAGAGGTATCTGAACTTTCTAGCTTATTTCTATTCAAGATTTATTGTGGATCACCATGATCCAAAAAGTGACTTCCAGATAGGTTGTATTAATTTTTGAAATCTAAAAACAGCAGCCAGGGATTGATGACTCATAATCCTAAAGCATTCCAAGTGTTTAATTTAGCGCTTGCCACATTAGATACTCCAAACACGTATTCTGATGCACATTTAGCAGCAAAGTATGGAGGTTTACACACTGTCCCAAAGAGGCATTTGGTCTGTACCAAGCAGGAGGGAGAGGGCAAAAATAGAGAAAGGGGGTCATGGATAAAATGCTATTTCAAATTCAAGTTCCACCGTTATGTCATTCAGAACAGCTATTGTTCCATCTCCACCAGGAAGACAATAGTCTCTTTCCAAAGAGAAAAAAGAGGTTCTGGGGGGGGACGATGGGCCATGGGGTACAACACCAGCACTGATACAAGCAATCTTTATTTACTAGAATTATCAGAAAACTGCTTTTTTCTAATTCTCTTGAGACAAAGAACAACAGAAAATAATTGTAATCATAAAATAGAAAGTCAATGAACATAATACTTGCATTAAACCCAGGAAAGTTTAAGAACTACAACTACTCTCTTCATCAATCACAACTCTCCCAGAACGAGTGCTGTAGAGTACACCAATGATTTTACCAAGTTTTGCAAGCAGAAACTAAATATTGAAAGGTACCAGTCTGAAACACTGCTACAAATAAGCTTTTAGTGGAAAATGCAGAACCTGGTGATAGCAGCAATAGAGGCATGAAAGCAAGGAGAGACTTGTGACTGCCTGACTGTTCAGAACTACAGCTGACAAAGAGAAGGTCAGAAATGCACTATTTGTCTCACCTCTGGTACCTCCACAAAAATCCAAGCTGATTTATGTTAAATCACCAAGTTAATGCAATGTGCATTATGCATCATTAAGTAATCAATATGATAATAAAAAGATATAAGTTACCATCTGCTTTATGTGCAATTACTTATGCTGAACAAGGGGAGCTGCTAAAAAAAAAAACCCACCCCTCTCCTAACCTCCATAGTTACTGATAAAACAACACAGGACCAAACTTTTATCTTATCACTTGCTGGCCTGCCTAGTGTATAATTTTTTCTCAGACACTTTTTGCTTTGTAGTTTCTTTTTTTCCCATGTAAAGCAAATTTTCCTCAATATAAAGATGACCTTTTAGTACCTCCATGGAAGTTAACCAACACTTGAGCATGGAAATATGGGAATTATTGTCATTCCCAAAACAAGCACTATGTCAGTTTAAAAAAAGGGCCAGTTTTGTCAGTCTAGCAAATCAACCATCAAGTACAACCACTGCAGTTAATTGTTTTGTAGTCCAATTTATTCTCACAGGAATGACTCATAGGTTAGTTATGAAGGTCATTCACTCACGTGTACAAATGATCTATATTATATTACTCCCACTGTTAAGCTTTCTATTTATAATCCAAATTTTCTCGTTACCTGGAGTTTGAATAAAAACAAAACAACCTATCATGTAAGCTTTGAGTTTTAATCTCCCACAGCCTATCAGCCTGTTCTGCAAGTGAATCTCTCCTCCCCGGCACAACAGCTGCAGAAACAAAGTTATTTAAGGGAAGATCATGGACTCTCCTAGAGATCCCTGATATCATCCCAGCTTCTCAGTGGATTATTGCCACACCAAAATCTAACCAAGACTTGGCCGTGCCTTATCAGCCTGCCCAGCAAAGGAAGAGGTCAGCACTTGGTATCAGCACGTGTTCAAATGTCAGGTGACTGCTGTCAGCAGCCCTGGGAACAATCCTCCAGTGCTCTTCCTGTAATTCTCTAAAGTAAGACAGACCAACCACTCTTCCGCAGTGCACTGCAAAATGCTCAGCAAGATGGATTATGCAGAGACAGGAAACAGGGCAGGACTCTTCAGAGAAACTACTCCTTTAATATTTTGACAGCCAAGTGCAGCAGGCAAAAGAAAAAACATACCAAAAACATTGAGAGAAGGCAGCAGGAGGCTGCTGTACTATCATTTTGTTGTATCTACCACCAAATACACATTAATATAGCAACCTCACAGCTACTCAGACCCTGTTTATGCTTTTACTCCCTAAATCAGGATGATTAATAGCACCACTCAGCAAAATAGTAACATTTCAGCCCTGTAAGTCTATTTTAGCAGAACCTTTCCATCCCTGATAACCTTTTCACAAAGAAGGCCTTTTCCTAACAGTTCAAACGCAGGGTGTTGGGGTTTTTTTAATGATTCCTCTTATTATACCCATTTTGGTACTTCCAGTCCATTTTTTACTGAATGTGAGCAGCATATC
>WEIT01033853.1:0-11578 GCA_013389985.1 Dryoscopus gambensis | reverse complement strand
GATGTAATTTTATGAGTCAGGCAGTGAGGCTTGGTGGCCCATTAACAGAAGATATCCCTCCGGAGGGAGTTACCAGGGATGTGTCACGAAAGAGACAAAGAACACTGCCCCACCTGGTTTTAACAGCTGGTGATGGAATACATACTTTTGGTTACATCTTACATTGCAACCTAAGACAGTATGTGTAGTGCCTGAACAGGCAGGTGTTTTCTTTTATGTTGTCCTGGGATATATCATGCTTTTTTTCCATACTGGTACTAGTTAACATCCATACTGATATTCCTCAGGTCTTTTTTTGACAAGCTATATAATAGGACCCCCTCCCTGGAGAACCAGGACTTAGGCTGAGGGTGCATTTTTGCTCATATTGGAATATAGGTTTTTTTATTTTATTTTAAATTGCAAACCTCATTGTGACAGCAGGTAATGTTGAAGGAGAGGAGGGAGGAGAAATTTAAAAAGGCACTGTGAACAAAGAAACATTTTTATCGCCAAAACCATAGCTAGTAATGATAAGTAGGTTACCTAGAATGACATTCTAACCACTTCATCATCAATTAACTCTGAATGAAACCTTACCTATTATTGAGCCATTTAGGATGGTCTTACTATGTGTGGGTTCTCTTTTGTCTGGTAGTTGGGTCAAACTCACAGTGAAGACTTTCCCCAGTGAGATGCCAGTCTAGATCTCTCTCCTCTGCCTGGGTGCATATTTTCACAAAACTCTGGGAACTGAATGTCTCTAAGACATCTTTCTCCATCAGTAGCAAAGGCTGGCCAACAAGTCAAAATATCTTAGGAGGAGATGAAAGCAAAGGCAATGAAATCACCTGTAGACAGTACTTGAGAGAGCAGTCTGGTAGGAAAGCATAGACAGAATCATAGATATTTTGGATTGGAAAGGACTTTAAAGATCATCTAATTGCAACCCATGGGCTGGAAAACCTTCCACTAGACCAAGTCGCCCCATCCAGCCTGGCTGTGAACACTTTCAGGGATCCAGCAACAGTGAACCTAGCTAGGAAATTAAGCTGTGAAAGGGTATGGCTGGCTTGTGGCACATGTGGCCAGGCTGTCTTGAGGTATGGGTTTGGCTCTAGCCCCAAGGGAACTCATCAACATGCCTGCTCACAGCTAATTCACTCTGAGATCTCATGGGATGGTATGATGGAGGGTGGCTGGCTGGCTTAAGGAAGGGAGGTGTGTGGAGTTGCTGGGGACCAAATGAGGTGTCTTCTCATAGTGTTGAGGAAGGAAGGGAGCCTGAGGGGTAAGTTCTTGTTGGAGAAACAATGGAAATGGAAATGAACCGAAGAAATGCTGCAGGGGGGATCTTGAGGAAATCAGCAGTTGAATTAAAATGAAGGTGCTCTGATGAACTACTTCTTGCTTCTTTTTCTTTCATAATCTGGTCCTGCCTACAGCTCTGAACTCATGTTTTTGTACTCCTCAGCTTGCTTCATCTGCTCCCACTTGCTGTTTGGCAAGGCTGAGTGTTTTCATGACTGGGCTACAGAGTACTAGGCTCTTTGGCACAGTTGGTGGCTGGTATCAAGGATTGCTTTGCATTCTGGCTTGGCAAGCCATGCTTCCTCTCACTGCAAATCCTTTTGGCTTTTGCCACCCAGGCTTGTTTTTACCTGGCTGAGTGTACCTCTCTCCACCCAGCTCATGGTGCAGCATTACCCTTCCATGAGCAAAAATTAGCCCTTGCAAGAAGCACTACTCAGCACTGCTTGTCTCCCAAATGGACCTCTGTGGGGCAGAGGTTACAAACACATCCTTTCTTACCTGACAAGTGACAATCCTTCTCTAACAGAGCTTCCTTGCCTTTTGGGTGAGTCTAAAATGCTGCAGCTATATTTCACACAACGCTCTGTGGTACTCTCTTTGTTTCAGGCAGTAAAAACTATCAAGAAAAGAGTATGATCAGCAAGACAGTTCCGCAGATAATTGTGGAAACATGTTTAATCTTAAGTTGCTGTGAGCCCATTGTCTGTTTCTTGATGCCAGTAGTCAGAACATTTATCATAACTGCTCTGAATTATCTCAGCATGCCATGATGTCAGGCAGAGTGAGATTCTCCCTTTGAAGTGACCTTTCTTTCAGTAGATGGATTTAGCAGAGAAAAGGAGAAAGGATTTTAGTAAAGATTATTGAAACAACCTGCAATCTGTGAGCTTACTCAGAGTGGATGCTTGCTCCTCCTTGAACAGTTGCTTTGTGTGCACTCAGAGAGCAGCAGATGATGGGTGGCCCTGTAGGATCATGGATGATGAAGAGCAGGATCTGACACTGGCATCCACAAGTGTGCGTCCTCTGAAACCAGCAGAGTGGCCTGTTGTGTCAAATCTGGATTTGGTAGTGAGTACAAAGATATAAGGGATGTGGAAGAAGGAGGTTACCAGAATTCAGGAAAAAGCACTGCGCTAAACAGTTAGTCCGTACTGGAGATGATCAAGCTGCTCTCTGTCTCCTGATTAACATTAACTGGGGTTATGAGCTAAGGGAGATGACATGTCTCAGTCCTTCTAGAGCAGCATATTAAGAAGGCTCATTTTCTCATGGCTGAATCAGCTGGAAGCACTTAAAATGTTCCATGGCATGGAGAACTTGAGTATCAAGGTATAAAAAACACAGCCATAGGCAGGCTGGAGGAATGGTGCTAGCTTTGCCTGTGCTCAAAGCTGGTTGGGCACCCAGCAGCTCAGCATGAGCATGCTGTGGTCAGAGGCTCAGCCAGAGCAAGTGCATGCTGCAGAGAAATAAAAGGATCTTTGCTCAGCTCAGCATCAGGCTACTGAGACCACACCCTTCCCAAGTGGCATGGCCAAGGAAGGTAAAGCAGGCCTGTTCCTCCCTTTGATCTGCCCTGCAGACATATCTGGGACGGTGCTGGTACAAAACTGCCTCCAGCCTGCTGCTGCAGATTCCCCCTATGAAGATGGGGACATCAGAGGAGTGATGGAATATCACCTGGGAGGTATGTTGGCCCTGTAAGCTCTGGAGATGCACCTGCTGGAGAAACCTAAAGCTGCAGAGGGGACTGAGTGACGAGGGTGGCAGAGTAGCACAAGTATCTGAGCTGCTGGGAGAGAGAGATTTCAGCTCTGATCCAGCCCACATTTCACAAGAGGATCTGAGGAAAAGCCTGGGAATGTAACTGAGACAACTTATATGTGTTGTGGCTTCCTATCCTCTGGAGCACCAAGACTGCAATGTTCCTCCCCCTGTCTGTGTTCCTGTCAGGAACTTTGGCAGTGTTACTCATAATAGCCAAGAGCAATCCTTTTTGCCCCTCTTCCCCACAAAAACTGGCCTGTTATAGCCTTTCAGAGTGCATCAGTATTTGTATGCTTGCACCTCTCATTGGGATCTATGGACTAATTTCAGCTGGAGATGTAGAAGCAATTATTTAAAATAATTTTATTGGAAATGACAGCCAGCATAGAGAGAAGAGATGCCATGGAGGGCCCCTTTGAGGACCTGTGCCTCTCTGCGTTCACCCTTTGTTGAACTTCATAGAAAACCTACATGTGAAAGGTATATTTTTGATATTTCTTATAAAAGAAATCTTCACCTGGAGCATGTGCTCGATTGGAAAATCCCAACCTGAGAGGCAAAGCATCAGGAAACCAGATTCCACTAGCTCAGTGACTTCCAGTGCTACTTCTCCTTCCCTCCCTTACTCTCTTTAGTGGATGTGTGGACCTGAGAGCTCGTTTGGTGCAGTTCATGGGCATCCTGACATTGAAGGAGCTGAACTAGGCAGAGAAGCTCACCTCATCTGCAGTGCTGCCACGCCAGAGACATGCTGTGAGCAGGACTTGGAGGCACGGGCCAGAAGGGAGAGGAGGACTAGGAGTGAACCTGAGAGATGGAGCAGGTTTTGTTTCTGAAGGCATGGAAGAACCAACCCCATCCTACATTCTTTAGGGGTGCACCTATACAGTGTAGTTCACTGAAGGGCATTGTTCCATTTGCCTGCATGTTTTGACAATGTTAGTTGTTATCAGGTTTTATTGGTGCTCTTTGGGGCTTCACTGGTTCAGAGACCAAGCCCTCAGGGCATATGACAAGGGATATGAACTAGAAAGACAAGCAGCCTTGTACTGCAAGGAGTCATGTTTCTTTACTGTAAACATGTGGAAAATCTTTGCTAAAAACACAGTATGGAAAAACCAACTTTGATGGAAACTAGATCAAGGAATGAATGAGCCAATGCAGTTCATATGAAAATAAAAAATACTCAGCCAAAGAAAGACAGGAGCTTTCTTTGTTGTCATGCAGTGATTTGAAACATTTTAATTGTGAATACAATTACAGTTTCTGTTTTTCCTGAGGTTTGCAAAATTCTAGCTAGTCTTTTTCTCTCCTTTTTTGCATCTCCTTATGCTTCTTGGTTTTAGACATTACGACAGAAGAGGCCTTACGTATTATGAGAAAGATTGGTGTTATTATATTTCTGGCTAGGCTGAAATGAGGCATTTTCAGAATCTTTCCTGGAAGAAAAGGCATGGGGTGATGCCATTTTTCTAAATCAGGTAGTTTTGGACACTTGAAAACTATGCCTCAGATACTGGATGCTCTGCAAATAAAATCGCAGGACTCTGTATGCTGGAATATTGTACTACCTGCTTTGCTGGACTATTGCACATGCAACTATTTAACAGGGACTAAATTCCCGTTTACATGACAGACTCTTTGCCACCTTGGCAGTGCACTGCAAGACTTAACACTGACGTATGTATGGACACACAGCTGCACCCACAGCTACACAAAAATTGGTGCATTTATCCCTAAAATATGTACACGATACATCTATATCTAGATATATATTTTACAAAGGAATTCAGACAGGAAGTATAGAAGTTTTTTGTTACCCAGGGTAATTGTGGTGTTCTCCTCTTGACACCAGTGAGTGAATGGTAAAGCGAAGTATCAAGGGTCAGTCCCTTTTTGTGGTATATGTACTGTTAATACAAACATCCTATTCTAAACGCTGATCATATGGAAATTAGTGCCGGTTCTGTCACTGATTCCAGAGCAATGAGGAGTTGGCCCAAAATCTCAATTTACACCACCTTCTTAATGGTTTTGTCTATTAAATTTAAATTGCTGGAGACTATAACATAAACATGGGGGGTAAAAAAAATGTAATAAAATGGTTTAATTTATTTCTGGGTCCATCAAACATTTGTGCTGATAGCAATTTGATGTTCTTAGTTTTCATTTTAAAATAAACAAAAATACTCTGATGGGTGATCTCCTAATTTCCTGTTAATAGAGTTTAAATTGCAAAGCATTTTTCAGTGGGAGAGCTGCCCATTTAAATTATAGATAGCAATTTTGTTCCATTTTTAAGCTCTTCTCTTCTGGCTGGAGATCCTTGAGTCATAAGGCATTTATAGTTTCTTTAACAATACATAACAACAAGAGAATTCACATTTCCATATCCATCTCTAAAGATGTTAAAAGTGTATTTTGTTATAACAAAGAAGGGCAAAATCAACAGGTTACAAGAGAGAATCCCAGTCACCTGCAGGCACTCCCCAGGCTTGAAACCCATATGTCTCTCTTCCCTGTGGTAGTGATTCACCTGTGTCAGCCCATAACCAGACAAGCAGAGGACTACTCAAAATGAGAGCCCCAGCTAAGCTATGACCCTCGGTGAAGGGAGGACAGGATCATACCCATGATCCTGACCACATATCAGACCTGCAGGTTCTGCAGTCCAAGTCCCACCTAATTTAGAGCAGAGGGAAAAGAAAACTTGGGACCAGGAGATGACACCTCTCCAGTGTGCTGGTGATCCAATATAACCTGGGCTCTGCAGCTGGATTACTGGGCAGGATTACTGTGTGAACTGATAGGGCAGTGGGACCTACACATATTTGAAATCTTTAGTTTAGCTGTATACACTTAATCGTTCTCTTCTTGGAATCATAGATATACATACATGGATATGTACATATATGTATCTGTTCCATATCCATACACATATATGTATGTACGTGTGCTCAGTATGAGGTAGGAATTTCTTGCTGATGATGAAGCTGTGGAGATATCTGGTGGACAGAGGGTTGGGAAGGGCAGGTAGTGGGCATAGGTGTAGGGCCCCTGCAGGGTTATGCCAAGCCACAGACCCTGCAGGGGTATGCCAAGCCACTAGGATAAAATCCTAGTGTGAGATCCTGATCCTCCTGAAGTGAATGGAGGCTCTAAAGCCAATAATTCACATGGTATGAGCAAGATATTAAATGGAAACTGATTAGAAAGGAGAAACCCTGTTAAACAATGACCATAGAAAGAAAACCAGGAAGAGTACATGACATCTTAATGGGGCTTTAGTTTAGCAACACATTTTGTTCTCTTAGGGAGTGATGCAGTGTAAAAGCAATTCATCGATTCCAAATTTATCTGCTTTATTGGTTTTGTGTCACTGCCATAATTTTATTGATTTTTTTCTTTTAACAGTGATACCATAAGAGGCCTCTTAAGCTAAAACATATAGTGAGTAAAATCTTCTACATTTATTTCACATTGCAAATCAGCCTCCTGTGTTTAAATTTTGTGTTCTGAGGTGCACTTTGAGGCTTATTGTAGCTGTATAAATGGCCATTACGTGGGAATAGGAAAGGGAGAATTCTGTCCTTGAGGCTCATTTTTGATGTCTCTGATTTGAGATTATTACCACAGTGGGCTGCATCTGTCATGTTGAATATGCACTATATGACCTCAACTGTTTGGAAGCCATTAATCAACAAATCATCAACAGGATAAAAGTGTCTCTTTTTGTGTCTTTGAATGTGAGGAACAGTGCCTGATTGTTCCTGAGACAATATAATCAGAAGAAAATTGCTGCTGATTTCCTTATGAGTTAGTGTGGTTTTGTTTTCCTGGTACCAAGCTTTCCTGGCGAGCATGTGAAGTCCTGTGGGCTGATATCAAGGGATGTTTTGCTGGCTGCTCACTCACCGCAAGGAAATTCAGAGACTAGAATGTCTTGATTTTATGGATGTGAGCAAGTTGTTTAGGAGATTTTGCCTGCAACCATGAACTGAAGCAAGTGCACAAGTGGTATTGCTTGGAACTCTGATTTTTAAGCATGAAGAAACACAAAATCCCCAACATAGTGTGTACTTCTGCAAAAGCATTTGAACATTATCACATCTCCCATTCTGAAGAAGTGGAGGGAGCTAAGGAATTATGTTTTATTGTGGGAGATAGGACCTGAGGAAATAGCATGAAGCTGTGCCAGGATAGGTTTGGGTTCGATATTTTAGGAAATGATTTTTTGTCCCGAAAGTGGTTGGACACTGGAACAGACTTTCCAGGGAAGTGGTCATGACATGAGGCCTGCCAGAGTTCAGGAAGCATTTGGAAAACACTGTGAGGAGTGTGGTTTGATTCTTGGAGGTGTCATGGGCAGGGCCTGGAGTTGAAGATGTTTGTGGGTCCCTTCATAGTCAGGATATTCTATGATTCTATGATCCGAAAATATGATTTATAGTCCACTGGTTTTTGGTGTTACTGGTCCAAAGCACTGATGGCTTCAGAGATTCCTTTCATCAGGCCTCTCAAGCTCAGTTCAAATCTTCTGGTATGTGTATTTGTATTTTACCTTTAACAGAGTTAGATCTTAATATCTTTTAGATCTTAAAATAGGCTTTTGTAATGGGCTTTTGCAATGTGTCTACTGCTCATGAAAATGCTTTTGTTAGCACAGCGGTTCTGTCTGATAGAACAGGCATATAGTATAAGGAAAACTTGAACAGTCTGGATATGTGGTACCCAAGCCTGTAAAATGACTCAGTGACATGCACTCACCCCTGATGCATTTTTAAAACAGTTGAAAATTAAACTCTCAGCCAGTGCAGCTTTGTGCAGCTCTTTCTTGCATTTCCAGTATTTATTCCATAAATACTTAATCATCCATGCCAAACTTCAAAGAAGTCTCATCCAGTCCTCCTGAAATCTCTGGATTTCATTCAGTATTGTACAGTGTAGAAGTGGGCCTCAAATCCTGGCTTGTCTGTGTTCACAGCACAACTTTTGGAGGAGCCAGATTCACTGGGTAACCAATAATCTCTGCAACAGAGGGAATGCAGAGAATTTGCCCTTTGTTTCCAGCGGGAATATACGAAGAAACACAAGAACATCAAAATGGTGGAAGATTATAATCAATTTTGCTTTCTAGGTACCTTTATCTCACTTTCTTTATGGAGTTAAATGATTTGCAGTGAATGATATGTACAAACCGCTTTATCTGATATTGGGTGATGCATTACAAATGAGTTAGCAAGTTTTAGGGAAGGGACTGTTGAACAGCTACGTGTGTGATCCCACTGTGTAACAGGATGAGCATGATTTCTAAGGGTTACCACAGTGGTTATGCATTGTCTATGCCTGGTAAAGCTGAGTCTCAAATCATAATATAGGGATACAACACTACCTCCATACTTCTGAAAAAAAGAACAGAGCACTGGTAGAGCAGGCGCGCTAATAAGTATAGTGGTTTGCATTATACATGTTAAAACCATGACATACAGTACTCCTACCCACCCGTGATGTTTGGTGATAAAGAGGGAGAGGGACAATTAAGATTTCTGGTGGTAATTCTAGAAGTCAGCTGATAATTCAGATAAGTTGCAGTTTTGCTAATGCATTATGTGGCTGATGAAATTCTGCTGTAAATTACTGAACTGCATATATCTGTGAGTGAATGCATTAAAACCACAAATAGTATTATTGGGTTGTCCTACAGAATGATAAATGTGCTTCCTTGACTGACTGAGATGGGAACTCAGGATCAGTAGAAGGCAACAAAATCTTGGTCTTCCAAACACTTCTGCATGTGCTCAGCTTTAAGTCTGTGTCTACGTCTGTTGCTGTTAATGGCACTCCTCAAGTGCTTAGAGCTGAATTGATTTTAAAAGCTTGCAGGTGTGTAGGCTAATAGCATCCCAGTACTGGACCATAAAAGAAGAAAAAGAAGTGTATCCCAAAATGCACCATATTAATTCAACAAAAGTATTTAAATTTTAATTCTTTATAATATTTCAGAGTATATTAGTAACTGTTCTGTAACATACTGGTAATAGTAATGAAGTCTGAGTAATTCAAGATCTAATTACATCATCTTGCTATTAGGTTGTGCTTAGAAGTAGAAGAGAAAGCACCAATATAAGTTCAAACAACAAAATATGACTCATCAAAAATGCCAGTTGCACTAGATTTCTAAAACTTTTAGGAATATTGACTAGTAAGTATCTCTGCTTGTCTTAATAGGTGGGATTATTTAGGTTAAATAGATAACTTGGAGTCTTGTTTTACTTACGGTATTTGTGGTAAGAAAAGCAGAATGTCCTGCAATTTGTATTTATTGTATTCAGAACCCACAAAAACCTCCCAAATCTGCTCCCCATCACTTTATTCATGGAAGAGGCTTTGCTACCCTGTGTTGACCAAGTTGGAGCAGCATAAACTAGACCTGGCATACATATGGTATTGTGGCATTGATCGTCACAGCTGTGAAGGCTAGTGCTAGCACCAGCTGTGGTTTGGCAGGCACACTGACTGGGGGTCCCAGGGTTTTTCTTAACTGGCCTGGGTGACAAGCATCAGGAAGAAAAGATTTCTGTCACAGCAAGCAAAGGCCAGATCCCCAAGAAGGCATCTGTCTTCCTACCAAAGTACCAGGGTGGTGAAAAACACTGTTATGATTGGCGGCTGTGTCTGAGATGGCTTCCCTTGCTTGTCTTGTGTTGCCTACTTTGTTGTGCTCTCCTTTACCTCCTCCCTAGTGCTGTCATAAAGAGATCACCAACATGTATCCTTTACAAATGGATCGATAGACCGAAAAGGTTGATCATTAAGAAGATAAGACCTCCCTAGCACATTGCCAATTGTTTTATGATGCTTTTGATTAATGGTTCTATTTTAGCCATTTCAGTGTTCAGCAGTCTTTGTTTGTCAGTGTTGATGGTGGAAGTCCATGCCTTGCCTGAATCTGAGTTATTTTGACCAACAAACGTGGATTTAAATCAATAGGAATGTCATTAGCATCCCAGTACCATGAAAGATAATATGAACATTTCTCATGCATTCAGTTTATTAAACTTTGCTAAAGTGTGAAATGTGTATGACAAGTAATGATGTTTTAATCTTTCACCAAGGTAACAATTAAAAGCTGATTGATTCCATTCAGTAATTATAAAATCAAAATGATGGAAGATTGTAATCAAGAAGGATTCTGTCTCATACTTTGTCATGCCTTTATGCAAGATAAAATTCTTATTTATAACATCTCTTTTATCTGAAAAGAAATCAAACTCCTATTTGCCCAGTTTAAATCTCATGGCTAGTTGGACAACAAACTTTTTTTTAAAAAAACTCTGATGAGAAGATAAAAGCAACCTGCATCCACCAAAGCTGCCAGCTTTTCCAGGAGAGTGCCATGGGAGACAGTATCAAAGGCTTTACTAAAGTCCAGGTAGACAATATCCACAGCTTTTCCCTCATCCACCAGGCCAGCCTGGTCATAAATGGAGATCAGGTTGGTCAGGCAGGACCTGCCTTTCACTCACCCCTGCTGGCTAGGCCTGATCCCTTGGTTGTCCTGTATGTGCTGTATGATCACACTCAAGAGCATCTTTATTCCATAACCTCCCCCAGTACCAAGGTCAAGCTGACAGCCTGTAGTTCTCCAGATCCTCCTTCCAGCTGTTCTCGTGGATGGACACCACACTGTCCAGCTTCCAGTCATCTGGAACCTCCCCGGTTAGCCAGAACTGATGACAAATGATGGAGAGTGGCTTGGCGAGCTCTTCCACCACCTCCCTCAGTATCCTTAGATGAATCTCATCTGGTGCCATACACACTTATGCCTGTCTAAATAGCTCAGCAGGTCACTAACTACTTATTCCTGGATTTCAGGGGGTCTTTTTTGCTCCCTGTCCCTGTCTACCAGCTCACGGGATTGGTCACCCTGAGGATATCCAGTCTTTCTGTAAAAGATCGAGGCAAAGAAGGCATTAAGTATCTCAGCCTTTTCCTCATCCTTGAGGAAGATGTTCCCCCCTTGTCTAATAAAGGATGGATATCTTCCTTGGACATCCTTTTGTTTGAAATATTTACAAAAACACTTCATTATGTTTCAAAGCAGTGACTGGATTGAGTTCTAGCTGAGCTTTCATCTTTCTAAATTTCTATACACATGACCTAACAAACATCCTTGTACTCATCTGGAGTTGCCTTCACCTTCCTCCGAAGGTAAAAAGTTCTCCTTATTTCCCTGAATTCGTGCAAAAGCTCTCTGCTCAGCTAGGCCAGTCTTCTTCCCAACTAGCATGTCTTTTGGCACATAGGGATAGCCTGCTCCTGTACCTTTAAGATTTCGTTCTTGAAGTATGTCCAGCCTTACTGGACCTGTTTGTTGTGGAGGAGGATAGGCCTGCCAGGTCTCTCCCTTGGGGAGATGTCACTTGAATAGGCTGTGATAGGCTTGTTTCAGCTATCCCCTGGAGAGATACCGCTTGGAAGGAGCAGTCCGCTGTTAGGGTGAGACCCTGTGAAG
>WEIT01033851.1:3305-13711 GCA_013389985.1 Dryoscopus gambensis | reverse complement strand
GGCTCCGGGCTCCGCGGGCACAGAATTCCTGCCGGCTCCCGCTCGGGAAGCCCTCGGCAGCGCTCCCTGCAGCTGGGGACGCTCTGGGGCAGTTTTGAGGCGATTTTGGGGCGGTTTTGGGGTGGTTTTAGGGTGGGTTTGGCTGGCGCTGCTTGGGGCAGGTGGAGTAAAAACCTCCCTCCGCCCTCTGCTTCCCCTGCCCAAACCGAGTTCTGGGGGGGCTCTGGGGACCCCCAGCTCTGCTCCAGCCGCGGATTTGGCTGTGGGAGAGGGAAAACTGGGTCTGTTCCCCCCCGAGACCCCCGCGCGAGGGGGGCTGAGCCCGTCCTCGCCCCGTTCCCCCGCAGCCGCTGCCTCCCGGGGCCATCGGTTCCCTCCCCGCCTCCTCGTCCGGGTTTAATTCATCGCCGGCGGCTCCGCTGCGGATTCCCGTGCGGGGGAGGGGGGGATTCCCCTCCCTGTGCGGGGCCGGGGCGGCAGGAACCCCCCTCCTCCGGAATTCCCTAAGGATTGGAACGCCTCTTCCCCAGGGAGCAGCTCCGGGGAGCTGGGGGGGAGGGAAAAGCTGATCCCGGGGGGGGATCCTGAATTCGGAATTCCCTGAGATTGAAACGCCTTTTCCCCGTGGAGCTGGGGGTGGAAATGCGGATGCTGATCCCAGGGAGGATCCCGAATTCAGAATTCCCTGAGATTGAGACGCCTTTTCCCCATGGAGCTGGGGGGGGAAAGCAGATCCTGATCCCAGGGGGATCCCGAATTCCCGGCGCTCATCCCACGCCCGGCGCAGACAGATCCCTCCCTCCTGTTCGCTCAGGGCTGAGCAAAAACCGCCTCAAATCCTTGGGAGATTTCCTCAAAAATCCAAAGGAAACCTAATTCCAGCTTCATCCCTGGCTGTGTTCGATCCAGCCCGGTCGTTGTTTTCCAGGTTATTTTTTATTTTCCCCTCCTCCTCCCGCGGCTCCCCTGAGCTCCGCAGGGATGGAATTCTGTGGCTGGGGCTTCCCTCCTCCCGCATCCAGAGGCGGCTGCCGGGGCCGAGCTCCTCCCGAGCGTTATCAGCGTGCCCGGGGCAGGGATGCGGTTGCCATGGCAATGGGACGATCCCGGCTGGCAGCGCCGGGGATGCTCCGGGAGCTCCGGGCTGTGGCTGAGCTGCTCCGGAGGAGCCTCGGCCCTTCCCGGGCCGCGTCCCGCTTGCCTGGGGGGGTGTTCACGTCGGGAATATCGGCAAAGAGCGCAGGGAAAAGCGTCCGGAGTTGTAAAAATGCCGGGCGGAGGTGATGGGAATCAGCTCAGGGGGCTGGGAATGCGCTGTGCCTTCCCAGGGGGAATTCCTGCTCTGGGATCTCCCAGGATCCCGGGATGGTTTGGGTCGGGAGGGACCCCAAAGCCCACCCAGGGCCGCCCTCCCCAGCCCGGCTCGCTCAGGGGTGGAGCTGCTGGAGCTCCCCAAGTGGCTTCGTTCCCTCTGCCCTCGCTCCCAGCCCGGCCGTGGCTCCCCGGGAGCTCGGGGAAGAGCTCCGGGCTTCCAGGAGGGGCTCCAGCAGCAGGAACTCGGGCAGGAGACGAGCTCAGGGCTGGCCCCCGGAGCCCCTGAGGGGCTGCTCGTAGTGGATGAATGGATTAATTAAGCTCCGGCTCCGCCAGCGGCTCCTCACGGCACCTGGGAGGACACGAAATGCTCTGGAATTCTGGGATCACCAGCACTGGAACAGCCCCCCGAGATCAGAGCCCAGCTGCTCTCCCAGCACTGCTCTGTCACCACCCAGTGCGGGTGTCCCGCGTGGTTTTGGACACTTCCAGGGGTTCATTCCCCCACTTCCCCATCCCAGTGCCTGCCCGCCCCTCCAGCGAGCCAATCTTCCCTGCAATCCCGCCCCACGCCTCCCCTGGCACAACCCGGGGCCGTTCCCTGCGGTGTCCTCTCGGTGTCCTGCTCCTCCTGGCGAGCTCCGGAGCCTCCCAGAAAATCAGATGTTCCCGTTATTGGGGTTTTACCGCAGGGATTTGCGTGCAGCAGCCGCGGGCTGGGTGCAACCCCGGCCCCGGGTCCCAGCGGGAATCCTCGGCGCCCCAGAGGCGCTGGGGAGCAGCCGGAGCGCCCGGTGTTCTCTCCCCTCTGACCAGATCCATCCAAGCGGGGATTCTGTGAATCCTCCGAGCACTCGGGGATCTGGAGTTTGGGTAAAACTGACTCCTGACTCCTGTCCTTCCCCGCTGCCGCCCGGGTTTGGGGTTGTTCAGGGCTGCGGCCCGGGGGTCCCCCATGCTGGGGACAGGGGATGCTGGCAGGGGCTGCTCCGGAGCGTTCCCGTCCCTCTGGCGCCCTGGGGGAGACTCCCAGCTCCCGGAGCAGCTGCGATGGTGGGGATGGGGCAGCGGGGTGGTACAGCCTGGGCCAGTGGGAGGTGTCCCTGTCGTGGCACTGGGTGGGATTTAAGGTCCTTCCCAAGCCATTCCGGGACTCCGTGAGGGAGATGCGGGATTGGAGCGGCACGGTGGGAATGACGGCCCTGGAACCGGTGGGGAGCCCTTGGATCCCCCAAAAAACCACCGGGACCTCGCTGTCCTCCGCAGCTGCGTCCTCAGGGGGCTCAGCCCTGCTCACCTCCAGGCGGGGGGCACTGGGGTGGCTTTGCCACGGGAGTTATCCCGGTTTTTGAATGGATTTGGGAGTGGAACAGCAGCAGGCGCTGCCCTGGTGCCACACGTGGGGCAGGAGGGGGGCCGGGATGGGGACAGCGCTGTCCCTGTGCCCCCCGCGCGGGGCATTTCCTTCCCCACAGCCCCGCAGTCGGTTTGGGGCGTTCTGGAGCAATCCCAGACTGGGAATTCTGCTTTAGGGCTGTGACAGAGGAACTTGGGAGCCTTTCCCAAAGGCGTTTTCCTCTCTGTGCCCCTTTCCCAAAGGCTTTATCTCCCCGTGCCCCTCTCCCAAAGGCGTTATCTCCCTGTGCCCTCTCCTGTCTGTGCCACAGCTCCGTAGCTGGAGAAACTCCACTGTTGGAGAGACCCCACTGTCAGGAAAACCCCACTGTCCGGGCAATCCCCATCCCAAACAGCAGCTGCCAACCCCTCCGTGGATGCGTCCCCAGCTCGGGCTCCTCCGGAGCGGCACCGAAGCCCCCGGGGTGCTCGGAACCCCCCGATGTGACCCCTGGGGACACCCTGGGGTGACACGGTTGGGCCGAACGATCCCGGGGGGCTTTTCCAGCCGGGATGATTCCGTAATTTCATGATTCCATGGTGGGAGTGGCTGTGCTGGGGGTGGGGACGGGCACGGGGGCATTAACGGGGCATTAACGGGGCATTAACGGTGTGCTTCCCTCGCAGACACTACCCGAAGCAATCCTTCACCATGGTGGCAGACACGCCCGAGAACCTGCGCCTAAAGCAGCAGAGCGAGCTCCAGAGCCAGGTGAGGCCCTGGAATTCCCGAATTCCCGCGGGAAAAGCCCCTTCCCCGCCGCGGGTTTTGTCTCCGAGGGCTCCGTGGTTCTTCGGGATTTCTCCGCTCGCTTTGGGAGGTTCCCGAATTCGTGGCGGGCGGGGGCACGTCCAGCCCTGGCAATTCCGTGATTCCCTGGGCGCTTCCCAAATCCCTCCCAAGCTCTGGTGCTTTCCTGGCCCTCACGCCGGGAAGGGAGAGGCGGGTTTGGGGTTTGGGGTCCCTCCTCTCAGGTCCCGCCTGTGTTTGCTGTTCCCTTCACCCCTGGGACCTCCCCGAGAGGGGAATCCGCCTCTCCCAGGCGCAGCTGGAGATTCCCAGCTGGATTCGGGCTGGGAAAAGGCAGGCTCCTCACCCGGACAGCTGTGAACTCCCCAAGTGTTTCCTGTAAACCCAAACCTCGCGGGGCCGGGGCGCCCTGGGAGGCAGGAACGAACAGATGGAGGGATAAGGGCTGGCACGGAGAAGGATTCCGGGTTTTAGTGGGAAGAGCAGAGCCCGTGGGAGAGGCTGCTGCCCGGGCTGGTCCAGGTTTGTCCCCTGGAGGTGGCCTTGGCTCAGCAAAGTCCCCGCTGCTGGCTCAGGGCCCGGCCTGGGCTCCCCGAGGATTGTCCCACGGGGCGATCCCGGCGCTCCTTTTGCTCCAGAACCCCGGGAGCAGCGGTGGGAGCAGGAATTTGGCAGGAAAACCGCTGGAAACACCGAAATGGGCGTCGGGAAGGCGCTGGAGAGCACCAGGAAGGAGGAGCTGGGAAAGGGGCTCAGCCTGGGGAACAGGAGCCTCAGGGGGGACCTTCCCAACCCCTACAATTCCCGGGAAGGAGCCGGGCGGGGGCCAGGCTTTTCCCTGAGAATGAACGGGATGAGAGGAAGCGGCCTCAGGTTTTTCCAGCTGAGGAAAAGCCGGGAGCCGCCGGAGCAGCGGCACCTCCGTGGTTGCCATGGAGAAGCCGCGGTGTCCCCTTGTCCCTGTCACCGGGAACGTGCCTGGACACAAATCCAGCCCCGGGCTGGGCTCAGCCCCGAGCCTGGGATCTGCAGGGCCGCTCCCAGCGGGGAGAGCCGGGACCGAAGCCGAGCTTTGGTGACCCCACGGTGGCCCCGGCCCCGCCGGCTGCGCCGCAGGTGAGGCTCCCCCTCCTCCTCCTCCTCCTCCTCCTCGTCCTGGATGCATTCCCAAGGAATCTGCTCCCCGGGAAGAGGAGGCAGGAAGGTCGCGGTGCCCTTCGGAGCACGGCGGGGAGGGCTCCGATCGCGGGAAGCTCTGATCCCAGAAAACCTGAACGCGGCACGGAAAATCCCGAGCTGTGCTCCCTGCGCCCAGGAGAGCCCGCAGGCCCCGCTGGCAGCACCCCGGGCTGTCCCGCTGCCCCTTTTCCAAGGAAAAATGGGAATGAAGCGGGCTGGCAGGGCAGCCTGAGCTCTGCCGGGAGACGCCGGCTCCAGCCGCCAGCGCCTCTGGATGTGTTTTTTTCCGGCACAGCGAGCTCGGAGCGCACGTGAGCGGGGCTGTGACATCAAAGCTCGGCCTCTCAGCAGAGCCAGATGCCAGGAAAAACATGGAATGGTGAAGGCTGGAAAAGCTCTCTGAGATCAGAGTCCAGCGCTGCCGCGTTCACCATTAACCCACGTCCCCCTCCACGGGGTTTTGGGGACACTTCCAGGGACAGTGACCCCTGGGCAGCCCCTCCCGATGCTCCACAGCCCTTCCAGATTTTTCCCTGATACCCAACCCAAACCTTCCCTGGTTTTTTTGGGGCGGGATGGATCCAGATTAGGATCTTAATCCGTCTCTGCCTTTGTTCTGCCTCCAAGGGGAGTCTCCCCGTTTTCCAAGCTCCGGACATTTGAGTTTCTTGGGGCACTCCAGCAGCAGCTGCTCTGGTTTCTGGGCAATCTCGAGCGGAGCCCTGGGCATGGAATTGGTCATTCCAGCCTTGGAGTGAGGGCCGGGATGGGGAAAGGCTCCTGGGGAAGGAGCAGCCTGGCGGGAGGCTCCGATTGCCACCTCCGGTGCCACCCACGGAGCTCATCCCAGCAAACAGCGCCGGGACGGTGAATTCCACAGGGAAATCCCGCCTGGAGCGGGGTCAGGGTTATGGGAACGGTCATTTCCCACCTCCCAGCCGGGGTTTGGCCCCAGCCCTGGCCCTGCTGCTGGAGCCAAGGCCCAGCAGAGCAGCCCCGAGTGGAAAAGGGAATTCCCCGGGTCCGTGCCCGCTGTCCCTGGAGCTGCCGGGGGTCATTCCCCGGCCATGGCAGCGATGGCCCCGGGCCACTCCTCGGGAGCCGGGCTCCTGTGGGTCCCTGGGGATGATCCCGAGGAGGTCGAGTTCCTGCTGCCTCCGCCAGGAACACCCCGGGGCCGTGCTCTGGTGGGACTGGGACGGCGGGGGGGTCACCGGAGCCATCGCTGGGGGTGCACGGGGATGGGGTGGCAGGGACAGGGTGACAGGGACGGGGTGCTGGGGACCTGCAGGGATGGGGTGACAGGGACAGGGTGCTGGGGACCTGCAGGGATGGGGTGACAGGGACAGGGTGACAGGGACGGGGTGCACGGGGATGGGGTGACAGGGACGGGGTGCTGGACACCCACAGGGATGGGGTGACAGGGACAGGGTGCTGGGTACCTGCAGGGATGGGGTGACAGGGACAGGGTGACAGGGATGGGGTGCTGGACACCCACAGGGATGGGGTGACAGGGACAGGGTGACAGGGACGGGGTGCTGGGTACCTGCAGGGATGGGGTGACAGGGACGGGGTGACGGGGACGAGGTGCTGGACACCCACAGGGATGGGACAAGGTGGGGTGGCAGGGATGGGACCCTGGGCACCGGCAGGGGTGCGGTGCCAGGCGCAGGGTGACGGGGCTGGGGTGCCAAGGACGAGGAGGAGCTAGGCACCTGCAGGGCCTGGGTGCCAGGGATGGGACACTGGCCACCTGCAGGGCCTGGGTGCCAGGGAGGGGGTGCCAGGGCCGAGCCCAGCGGTTCCGTGTCCCTCCCCTCTCTCCTCTATTTGTGTCCCCGAGCAGGCGCCTCCCGTTCCGCTCGCGGGAAGCCGCAGGATAATCACGTCCCGTGCGGCCAAAAGCGTCCCCAAAAGCGACCGCTCGGTGCCCACGCGCGGCAGGCAAATTGCAGGTTCCCATCCCGTGGCTCCTTTTCCGAGCGGGAATTCGGGCAGGGCCCTTCCTGCCGGGGGGTCCCGTGCGGGGGTGGCAGCTGCCGCTCCCGTCCCGGCCGTGCCAGCTCCTCCGGGAGCTGCCACCTCGGCGCTGGCGGCAGCGCGGGCAGGGTTTGACGCGCCCGGGCCGCGAGGTGGGAAGGGTTTTTCTGGCTCCCTTCGGATAACGCCTGGATGCTGCTTCCCGGCACGGAGAGAGCGGATTTCCTGGGGAAAGGAATTGTGGGGTCCGTTTTATGGCTGTTAAATTATCCTCGTCATCATCATCATTATCATCGTCATCACGGGGTGCTGCCAGGTGGCTTTTTAGGGCTGAATTTGTGGCTTTTTAGGGCTGAACTTGTGGCTTTTCAGGGCTGAATTCCTGTATCCTGAGGAGCCAAGGCAGGTGGAGCAGGGTGGGGTTTAGGAGGGTGAAAATACGGGGTTTATCAGAGGGTCTGCCTGCCCGTGGGATTGGTGTCTCGCTCGGTGGTTCCTTGTCCTTCCAGCCTGGGATTCTCCCGGCTCGGCAGCCCTGTGCGGTGCCCTGTCCCCAGCAGCGTGGGGACAGCATCCCACGCTCCGGAGGGGAGCGTCCTTCATGGAAAACGTCGTGGATGGAGGGCAAAGCACGGCCCCCGCCGGGCTGGCGCTGGGCACGCTGGGGCTGGAGGCTCACCCGGCTCCCCTGACCCTGTCCCGGTGTCACCGGGTTCGTGTCACCGGCTTTGTGTCACCGGTTTTGTGTCACAGCTCCTCTGGCTCTCCCCATCCCCGCTGGCCAAACCCCCGGGTTCTCCTTCCCGCTCAGGGAAATCCGAATTGTTCTTTGCCCCAGAAAGCGAAAAAAATTTGTTTTTCTTGCTTCAAAACGGAGCTTTCTGCCCCAGAACGGGCCCGCGTTTTTGCCGTGGTGGGGTCAGAGCCCCACGCGGGCTCGTTAAGCCGCGGCTCATTAAGGCTCTGCTTCCTGATGCCACACTGGAACCCTGCAGGAGCTGCTTGCTGGGCGGGCCTGGTGCCCCACAGGAAACCGAAATCAAACCCGAGCGGCCCCAGCGGGGTCTGCGGGCTCGGGGAAGGCGTTTGGGCGTTGGAGCTCCCGGCAAACCCCTTTGTGCCGTCCCGGGCTGTGCCCCGGGGCTCCTGAGCGAGCGCGGAGCCTCGGGCGGCAGCGAGGGGCTCAGGGGTGCAGGAGGATGCTCGGGGATACTCAGGGATGTTCGGGGATGCAGGAGGATGTTCAGGGATGTTCAGGGATGCAGGAGGATGCTCAGGGATGCTCGGGGATGCACAGGGATGCTCAGGAATGCTCGAGGATACAGGTGGATGCTCAGGGATGTTCAGGGATGCAGGAGGATGCTCGGGGATACTTGGGGATGCACGGGGATACTTGGGGATGTTCAGGAATGCTTGGGGATGCTCGGGAATGCTCAGGAATGCTCGGGGATGTTCAGGGGTGCAGGAGGATGCTCAGGGATGCACAGGGATGGAGGAGGATGCTCAGGGATGCACAGGGATGGAGGAGGATGCTCAGGGATGCACAGGGATGGAGGAGGATGCTCAGGGATGCACAGGGATGGAGGAGGATGCTCAGGGATGCTCAGGGCTGTTGAGGGATGATCGAGGATGTTCGGGGATGCTCGGGGATGCACAGGGATGGAGGAGGATGCTCAGGCATACTTGGGGAGGCTCAAGGATGCTCAGGGACGCGGGAGGATTGTCAGGGATGCTCGGGGATGTTCAGGGATGCTTGGGGATGTTCAGGGATGCAGGAGGATGTTCAGGGATGCACAGGAATGCTCGGGGATGTTCAGGGATGCTCAGGGATGCTCAGAGATGTTCAGGGATGCACAGGAATGCTCGGGGATGTTCAGGGATGCTCGGGGATGCACAGGGATGCTCAGGGATTTTCAGGGATGCTCGGGGATGTTCAGGGATGCAGGAGGATGCTCGGGGATGCACAGGGATGCTCGGGGATGCACAGGGATGCAGGAGGATTTTCAGGGATGCTCAGGGATGCTCGGGAATGCTGCTGGGTCCGGCTCCGCGCCCTTCCCTCTGTCTCAATCCGGTTTTTCCCGCTGCGCCCCCAGATCCGCTACAAGGAGGAGTTCGAGAAGAACAAGGGCAAAGGCTTCAGCGTGGTGGCCGACACCCCCGAGCTGCAGAGGATCAAAAAGACTCAGGATCAGATCAGCAACGTGAGTGGCTCCTCGTCCCCCCGCGGTGACATTGCCGTGACCTCCCCGGCGCCGGGGGGAGCCGGGCGGGGACAGCTGCAGGCCAACGGCCTGGAATCACGGAATCCTGGCAGGAAGGATTCCCCAGCCTGTGTGCCCGGGCGTTTCCTGACCCCCTCCCAGCTGCTCCGTGTCCGGGGATCCGAGATGCTGGAGCTGACAGAGAGAGGGAAGGAGGGAGCATCAGGATTTGTGGAGCAGGGGCAGCTCCAGCCGTGGGCAGCTCTTGGATTCCTGGAATTCCCTTGAATTCCTGGATTCCCCGGGCTGCGGGGAACCCACGGGGATCGCCAGTCCCAGTTCCTGTCCCTGCACACGTTTGGGCTTCGCTGGGCCCTGAGGGGCTCGGTCCCTCTCCTGCTCTCTGTGCGTGCGTGGATGTCTGGTGGATGCCGGAGCGTTGCCATGGAGACGTGGGAGGGTGGTCCAGGATGCTCAGGGATGCACAGAGATGGACAGGGATGCACAGGGATGCAGGAGGATTGTCAGAGATGGACAGGGATGCACAGGGATGGACAGGGATGCAGAAGGATTCACAGGGATGGACAGGGATGCAGGAGGATTCACAGGGATGCAGGANGATGCAGAAGGATTCACAGGGATGGACAGGGATGCAGAAGGATTCACAGGGATGCACAGGGATGCTCAGGGATGGAGGAGGGTTGTCTGAGATGCACAGGGATGCTCAGGAATGTTCAGGGATGCAGAAGGATTCACAGGGATGCACAGGGATGCTCAGGGATGCACAGGGATGGACAGGGATGCTCAGGGATGCAGGAGGATTGTCTGAGAGGCNGATGCACAGGGATGCTCAGGAATGTTCAGGGATGCAGAAGGATTCACAGGGATGCACAGGGATGCTCAGGGATGCAAGAGGATTCACAGGGATGCTCAGGGATGCACAGGGATGGACAGGGATGCTCAGGGATGCAGGAGGATTCACAAGGATGCTCAGGGATGCAGGAAGATGCTCAGGGATGCACAGGGATGCACAGGGATGCAAGAAGATTCACAGGGATGCTCGGGGATGTTCAGGGATGGACAGGGATGCTCAGGGATGCAGGAGGATTCACAGGGATGCCCAGGGATGCAGGAAGATGCTCAGGGATGCCCAGGGATGCAGAAGGATGCTCAAGGATGCAGGAGGGTGCTCAGGGATGTTCAGGGACGGACAGGGATGCTCAGGGATGCAGGAGGATTCACAGGGATGCCCAGGGATGCAGGAAGATGCTCAGGGATGCACAGGGATGCTCAGGGGATGCAGGAGAATGCCCAAAATCTCCCACACAGGGAGCTCATTGCCCTTCAGCTGCTGTGCAAAGCCAGGAGCGTTCCTCGGGGAGGGACAGGGCTGGGTTCTCCCGGCTCTGCCCCCCCTTTGCCACGAGAAACCTCCTGGGGTCCCCGAGCCGGCGGTGCCTGAGCTGCTCCTGCTTTTCCAGCCCTGACATTCCCGCCCTGGGGACGCGGGGCCGGGCTGGGAGCTGCTGCCCGGGGAAGGGCTCTGGGGCGCGGGGAGGCGGTGCCGCGGTGGGAGCTCGCAC
>WEIT01033847.1:51292-67079 GCA_013389985.1 Dryoscopus gambensis | reverse complement strand
GGGGCAGCTCCTGCCCCCAGACCCCAAGGCCGGGCTCCCCCGGTGTTTGGACACGAGGTTTTGGGGACTTTTGGGCAGCAAACGCCAGCAGGAGGCCTCACGGTGAGCGCCTCTCCCTCCCCACGTGGCCCGGCCACGCCCTCGCGCGTCCCCAGGCCTGTCCCAACCTGTCAGGGTCACCCGTGTCCCTCTGCCCAGCCCACGCCCGTCCCCATCCCAAAACCTGTCCCTTTGTCTCCCTCTTTTGCAATTTTCTGTTTTTCTGGCACCGGTTCCCGGTGCTCCGGGATGATGGGGCCGGCGGGAGATGTTTCGCCATCGCTGTCCTTCCCACTTCCCAAAAGTCTTAATGACCATCACCGGGCCGGGCTCGGGGTGGAGGCTCCTCACCAGCCCCCGCCGGACACTCAGGGTTTCGCAGCTTGTTCTGGGAACACTGGGAACACTGGGAGGGCCCCAACACTGGGGGGACAGCTGGGAGTGGGCAGCGTTTTCCAATGCCCCGGGTTATCACCGGGCAGCAATTCCGGCTGCCGGGAAGCGCCACCTCCCAGGACCAGCTGGCAGAGCTCCGACACACCGGCGTGCCCGGCTTTGTACCCAGGACTGACTCCCCGGAGCGGCGATTCAGGGGGAACGTCCTCATGGAGGGGTGGGATGTGCTGGCCATCCCTGGCACCTGTCCAGCGGCCAAATCCACCAAAACATGAGAGACAAACTGCATCCCCCGCTGGGTAGAACCAGCGTTGTCCCACTGGAGACCCTCACCTGGAGAAGCTCCTCTTCCATCATCTCCATCGAGCACCGCGGGAACGCTCCTGTGCCACCCCTGACCCCCGAGGCCGCCTCCTCACAGATGTCACTTCTGGTGTTTCCTTGTTTTGCCTGGCGAGTTTGGGGCTTCCCCTCCCTCGATAACAGTTCCTGGAGCCGGGCGAGGAAGGCGCACCTGGGCGTGCTGCGCGGCCTTGCACAACTCCCGGGGTTATCGCCCCGGGGGCAGCCGAGGCTGTCACAGCCGGGAGCTCGGGGAGGGTATAAAAGGCGCCGTCCCCACCTCGGCATCACTCGATCCTCCCGCTCCGCTCCTCCCGCGTGTCCTCTGCAGAGCCCGGAACTCCTCCGAGGTGAGCGGCTCCTTCCAGCCGGCGCCGGGTGAGCGGCCGGTGCCTCTCCTCGGCTCCCGTTTCACGCCGCGCCGTTTGTCCCTTCCCAGCAGGATGAAAACCGACCTGGAGCTGGCCCTGGAGTGCGCCGTCAACATCTACCACCAGTACGCGGTGCGGCAGCCCATCGACGACTACCTGAGCAAGAACGAGTTCTCCAAGCTGCTCAAGGAGACGGCCGAGCCTTTCCTCCGGAACACGCTGCCGGTGAGATCCCCGAGCCGCGGAACGGGCTGGGTGGGAAGGGACTTGGAAGATCCTCTCGTTCCGGGGATGTTGGGTTGCTCAAAACTCATCCAACACGGCCTCGGGCGCTTCCAGGGGTGGGAGAGCCGAGCGCTGCGGGATCCTTGGGGATGGCTGGGAGCTTCCCAAAGGGAGGGAGGGTTTTTTGGGGTTCAGCCCTGCTGGGGGAGTCTCGTGCTGCAGCGGGGTGACCCCGAGTGACTCTGCTCCCTGTTTGTCCCCCCTGCAGCCCAAAATGACCGTGGACAACTACATTGGCCAACTCTTCTCCAAAGCCGACGCCAACCACGACGGCCGCCTCAAGTTCACCGAGTTCATGACCACGCTGAGCCTCGTGGCCATCGATGCCCACAACAGGTCCCATAAGGGCCCTGGTGATGACCATGACCACGACCACGACCATGACCATGGGCATGGACCCGGCCATCGCCACGGCCACCGTCACTGAAACTGGAGCATCTCCCAGGGTGGCTGAGCCACGGGACTCTGTCCCCAGGAGGCTCAGCCCGTGCCCGTAACCAAACCTTTGTCACCTGCTTCTACTTTGTGGCCCTGAAATAAAATCTCTTCCTTTGAGCACCAAATCCGTCTGCGTTCCGTGTCCTGGGGTCTCCGGGGAGGGGCTGACCCCCACCCAGTCCGTGATTGAACAGATGGGACTGGGGAGCCGTGGAAGGGGAGGGTGGCATGAGGGGACCCTGCTCTGGGCAGAGAGGGGGTGTTGGGGGGTCCCCGCCGAGCAGCACAGGCTGCGTGGGCTCCTGGAGGGTGCCGCACCCCCAGGGTGATCCCGGTGCCTTCCCAGGCCTCGGCACAAGGGTGGGGCAGCACCCTGTGAGTCTGGGGGGTCCTGGGTAGGACAGGAGAACTCCCAGCCCTGCTTGGCCCTGTTCCTCCTCGGACCAGCTCTGGGATGTGCCTGGGCGGGGAGCAGAGATGGGGGGTCCTTCCCGAGGTCTCTGCCATGACCCAGCCCTGGAACTGGGGGTGTCACATCCCGGGGGTGTCGCATCCCCAAGGTGCCACCCCCAGGGGTGCGTGAGATGTTTTTGTGACCCCCCAAAACAACCCAGCAGCCCCAGCAGGGCAAAGAACGAGGCTGAGGGGCTCCGGGGGCTCCGGGGGCTCCGTCCCGGGAGCTGCTCAGGGGAGCGGCTGCTCCGCAGAATGAGTCAAACATTTCGTGGTGTGGGGACGCCTTCCCCAGGTCACGACACATCCCCCAGGTCACGACACCCCCAAAGGCCACCGTGGGCTCCTGGAGACAGAAACAGGGCGGGGAGAAGAGCTCCTGGACCCATCGGTGAGGGGACAGCGAGTGGGAAACCCCCAGGCTCAGGAGGCTCCAGCATTTCCGACATCAGCCGAAACCAGGAGCCCGTCCTGCCTGAAACCAGAGGGGTTTTGGGTGGTTCCTCGGTGGCACAGGAGGTTTTGGGTGGTTCCTCGGTGGCACAGGACAGCTCTGACTCCGGGGAGCAGCCCTTTGTCCCCCGAGGCAAAAGCCACTCCGTGTCACCCCGGTGTCACTTGAGCATCGCTCCCCTCGCAGGACTGGGCATTGCGAGCTGCCTCCCCCGCAGGTTTTGGGGAAAAAAACTGGGAAAGTTGGGAAAGAGGCTGCGTGTGGGGGCTACAGACGCTTCCCCTGCCAGCTGAGGAACGAGGATGCAATTTGGGTTGGGTGACACTCCGCAAGGAGCGGGGCCGGGAAACAAAAGAAGCGAGGGATGAGTCAGGGATACCGGAATCCGACCGGTGCAATGCCCTGGGGACACGCAGGAGCATCCTCGAACAGGAACGGGCACCCCCGGTTTGGCTGCTCCTTCCCTCTTCCTCCTGCCCATTGTCTGATTTTAAACCTTCTCATTGTCTCCTCGCTCTTGTCCCTAACGCGAGCGACACGGAGGTGACAATTGCAAAACCTGTGGTAATTCCTGCACCAGCCAGAAAAGACCCCGGCCTTGGGTTTCCTCCTGGTTTTGCCCCCAGTTTCCTCCAGAAAATCTCTGCAGCGAGAGCAGAGGTCTGGTACAAACAGCAAACGATGGAAAACATTCCGGAAAATGAGTGATGATGCTGCGTTGTCGTGGGTGGCGTCCAGCCCGCCGGGGTTGTGGAGAGCAGAGCCCACGGAGAACACACCCAGGGGACAAAGCTTTCCCTGTTTTGGTGTGAAACAACCCAATTTGCTCCCGCGTCGGAAGCAAAACGTGCAAATCTTTTCGTCTCCTTGCAAAACTCCCCAAGTTCTGGCAACTTCTGCCCGAACGGCCTTGCCCGGCACGTTGAGGTGTGACAAACCCGGGGTTTTTCCCTTCCCTGAGCCCTGTCAGAGGTGATGGAGGGGACAAGGACAACATTTCCAAAGCCCGGTGGGTGCAACCAGGAACTGAATGAGGCTGGGAGGGGCTCAGGGGTTCCCACCTGGCAATTTCCAGGTGCGGGAAACGCGAACTCAAGCCGATGCTTGTGGCAGGTGTGTCACCAGCTCTGATGAAAGAGGACCTCAGACAGGTATAAAAGGGCTGCTCCAGGCTCCCGGGCCACACTGACGGGTCCGCTCCTTGCAAACCCTCCTTGGAGACTCCCAGGGTGAGTGGGACTGCAATGGTCCTCGCAGGGAAAGCGATGAGGGAGAAGCATTTTGGGATGTGGCCTCGATGCAGGGCGATGAATTCGACTTGGGGTAGAGCGGGAGGTTGGTTTGGGCTGGAAGATGAGTGTGAATTAACGGGATTTTGGTGCCATATTTGGCGGAATTCCGTGCCCCCCTGCCCTAAACGCCCTCGCTGGCGCTGCCACCCTGGCCTGACCCTGCTTCGCTCACCGGAGAAACGTCTCCGGGTGTGTCGGGACAAGCTTTTTCCCTGTCAAAGCTGAAACCGGAGCTGTAACCCAGCGAAATCCCCAAATCCCCTCGTTTCCTGCTCCCCACCACGGAGCTGAGGGCGCCCCCGGGTGCGAGGGATGCTCGAGGCTCCGGGTGTGGCTCGCGCCCATTTTGGGCTCCCGTCGCAGCGTTGAGGTTTGTCCCCAGTCGCTGCAGGTACCTCCGGAGCTCAGCCATGTCCGCCAGCACCCACAGCCACGCCGGGAGCCAGCAATTCCCCGGGAACTGCACCCTGGAGAAGTCCCTGCAGACCGTGGTGGATGTTTTCCACCGCTACAGCATCCGCCACGGCGACGTCGACCACCTCAACGCCAACGACTTCAAGACGCTGCTGGTGGAGCAGGCGCCGTCCTTCCTGCGGGTCTGCGTGAGTGCCGGGGGGATGATCCCGGATGGACGATCCCGGAGGGATGATCCCAGAGGGATGGGGCTCAGGAGGCCTCTGGGGAGCGGGGAACAGCCCCGCCGTGGTTGCGGGGCCAGGAGGGGGTTTCTGATCTCAGCTTGGGCTCAGTCGTGCTCTTCCTCCTGCCACAGGGGTTTGGGACAAAATCCTGGCCCCTCTGGGGTTTAAAGGCAAGGGAGGAGAGGGTCAGGGCATCCTGCAGCTTCCCAACCCTTCCCAGGGCAGGGAAGGATCATCCCGACTCAGTTTCCATGGGTGGGAGTGGAGCTGGCGAAGGGACGTGACCCCTCCTCCTGTCCCCGGTTTCAGGACAGGACCCGAGCTGGCTACTTGGACAAGCTCTTCCAAGAGACCGACCTGAACAAGGACAAGGAGATGGACTTTGAGGAGTTCACCATCGTGCTGAGCAAGCTGGCTGACGATGCCCATCGCATCAGCCACGGCTCCGAGCGCTGCGGGCCGGACCGGGACTGAGCCCGGACACGGAAAAGTGGGAGAGGGAAGTTTTAGGAATCGGGCTCTGGCTGCTCTCTGCCTGCTTGGGACAGCCCCGCTCAGGAGACAATAAAGCATCGCTTGAAAATCTCCGAGTCTTTCCCGTCTCCGCGTGCGTCCCGTGGGTGGCAGGGTGGGCGCCTCCCGTGGGGTCACCCCGGGAGGGACAAAGCTGCTGCTCCCTCTCCCCACATCGGCCGCTCTCCTGCCCCTAAATGTGGGTTTGGAAAGGGTTTTGCAACTCCAGCCTCGGGGTGTCCCTGCAGGTCTTCGGGCACAGCCGGCCCCGGGCACCTCCCAGCAGCTCCTGGGCTGCTCCTGCTCTGGCTCACGGATCCCTGCCCGAGCCTGGGCCTCGGGGACGGGGCTGTGGCACGGCTGGACAGGGAGGTTCCCCTTCAAGGACACCACCAAAGCGGTGCCAGCACCTGTCCCTCAGCACTGCCCGCTGTCCCCGGGCACCTCGGTGCCCGCACTGACCGCTCACAGCCTGGGGGCTCATCCCTGGCTCCTGTCCCACCTTGGAAACCCCCGGCGGCCCCTTCGTCATAAAAGTGACCCAAGGAGGTTTCCTGAAATTGCACCAAAACCCTGCAAAGCCGCGGCCGGTCCCGGACGCCCCGTTGTGAAACGTCCCCGGCGTCTCCAGAAGTTCTGTGCACCAGAACCCTCCTGTTGTGAAACCAGAGCAGCCCCACCAGCGAGGGCTGGGGGCTGGGAGCGGAATCACAGAATCCCGGGATCGTTTCAGCTGGGAAAGACCTCCAGGATCGAGCCCAGCCTGTGCCCAGTCCCCGCCTGGTCACCCAGACCAACGCCCAGTCTCTCCTTGGACGCCTCCAGGGATGGGGATTCCAAACCTCCCTGGCCTGAGCACCTTTTCCGTGAGGAAATTCCTGCTGAAAGACGAGGGCTGCAGCTCCTCGCGTGGTGGTGCCCCGTGCCAGCTCCTCCAGAGCTCCTGAACTCGCCCCAGGCCTGTCTGGGGCCTTGTTTGGGCCTCCACCTCATGTCCGACACCAGCCCGAGGCCGGGCGGGTCAAACCAACCCCGAACAACTGTGCTGAGCCACCAGGCAGCTCATTTTAATGAGGAAACACTGGAAAATCTCGTTTTGCTCCCCAACTTGGCAGCTCTGAGCTGCCAGGCCCGCGCTGGGCCTCTGCCACGCCGGGAAACAACAACACAAAAAGTCCCGGAGCGAGGCCGGAGCCCGGAAAAGCGGGGGAAATAAACGCAGCTTTCAGCCACACCTGGGCTCTGCAGCTCTGGGCACACCCGGGGCAGGGAGAAGCCACCCTTGGCACGGATGAAATGGAGCTCCTGGAGCTCTGCCAGGCTGGGAACACGCCCGGACGGTCTCTGGTGGAGATCTGGCTGCTGCAGGCAGGGCACGCTCCCTCCGTGCCACCTCTGTCCCCGTGTCACACAGACCATGACGGGGTGGCACTCGGGTCAAAGGTTGGAGTCGGTGATTTCGGGGGTCTTCTCCAACCTCGGGGACCCTGGGAAGCCGTGGGACAGGGGTGGGGACATTTTGGGGACGAGCAGCGCCGGCTCGATGGAGCAGGGCAGGAACGGCGCCCTCAGTGCCCTTCAGCCCCCGGCACCAGAAAACAGCCCCGGAAAGGAGGAAAATCGGCAGAATCCCAAGGGAAGGGGCTTTCACCGAGAGCTGGAGGAGAACCCCGGCCCCAGAAACAGGTGACCACCCCCACCTGAGCCCGTGACACCCCGAGCTTGCGGGAAAAGCCGCAGAGCCCCTTTTTTAGGGAACTACCCCAGCGCCTTGAGCAACGCCAGGGGTGCCGTGGGGCCAGGCTGGAACGGGATGAAACGGGGGGGACGTTTCACAACGGGCCACGGCCGGGCTATAAGAGACACCGGGGTGGCCCCGGCCCCGCGCCCGCCCCGGGGGACCTCGCTACGGTGACAAGATGAGCAAGGCAAGTCCGGTGGACGTTGAGGGTCTCCGTGCTCTTTTCCAGGTCATCGGAGGTGTGAGGATCCTCCGGGAGCATCTCCTCAGCGTCGCCTGCAGAGCGAAACCATCTCCGCTGGGGCTCGGCCCGGGAGGAGAGAGGTTTGCTCCTGGAAGAGGCTCCTGACCACCAAAGAGGCTCCCGGACGTCGGATCTCGCGCTCTGGATGTCTCCAGAGGGTTTTTGGGGTGTTGTCACCTGCTCTGGTTGGTTTATCAGCAGTGCCAGGCTTAGGCAAGGCCTGTTTTGGGCGCAGATCAGCTCTCAGCTCTCGTTCGTGGGTGCACAGGGCAACGTCCTTCGGTCTCCTCCGAGGCAGCTCCAATTCATCCCCAAAAAGGAACACTGAGCCCACCCCGGCTGTGTCCCAGCCCCGCGCGAGCCCGGGGCAGTTATCCCACGTGTTCCTGACGTTTTTTGGTGCGACCCTTTCTCTTCCAGGCCTCGCAGACCCAGGAGCCGCTCTCGGAGATGGAGAAGGCCATGGACGTCATCATCGATGTCTTCCACCAGTACTCGAGGCGCGAGGGCGACAGGGACACCCTGACCAAGAAGGAGCTCAAGCTCCTGATCGAGAAGCAGCTGGCCAATTACCTGAAGGTGAGCGGCACCCAGGGCTGGGTTCTCCACACGGGCTGGATCCCAGCGCCCGCACGGCCCCCAGGGTTTGGCTTCACCCCCTTCCCGCTCTGCTCTCCTGCCCAACCACCCCACCCCAAATGTTCCCCGTGAAGGAAACCCTCATAGCTCCGGGTGAGCCTGCAGCCCCTCATCCCTTTCTCCGCAAAAATCAGGATTATGTTGCCCAAAATCCCCTTTTCCCCCAGGAAACCACACCAGAATCTCACCCCCAAACCACGTATTTTTTTTGGAACCCGCTTGCCTAAAGCCCGGGGAAAGATTTTCCCACCCGGGGCGGGGAATTTTGAGGGGACTCTGCCCTCACCTCGCCCCCTCCTCCCTCGCAGCACGTGAAGAACCAGGCCACCGTCGACCAGATCATGAAGGACCTGGACCTCAACAAGGACGCCCAGCTCAGCTTCGGGGAGACGATGCTGCTGGTCGTCCGCGTCACCTGCGCCACCCACGAGCACCTGCACGAGGTGGAGGACCAGCAGCACCAGCAGCACCACCACCACCAGCACCAGCACCACCACTGAGGCGCCCGGGCAGCGCTGCAGCCCCCGGGTTCCTCCCCTCCGAGGAATCTCGGAGCTTGGAGAAGGCTCCCGGGTGGAATCCAGCCTTGAACCTCCCCTCCCCGCCCGCCTCCCTCCTCCCCGCCCTCCAAACCCCGCGGTTTCGGTTTTGCTGCCGAATAAAGGATTCGCCCCGAGGCTGCCCAAGCTCTCCCGTGTCTCTGTGGGTTTCCCTGGGGTGTTCTCGCTCCTTCCACCAAATTCGGGGCGGGCTGCGGGGTCCCAGGGGTGGGGTGGGTGCCTGGGAGTTTGGGATTGGCTGCGGCAGCTGCTCCTGACTCAGAACGCGCTCCAGAGGTTGGGACTGCAGCAGGATTTGAGGGATTTTTGCGTTTCCAACTGGGAAAAAACCTCCATTTTTTCACCTAAAAACACGCCACAGCCTCCTGAGCCCGAGCCGTGGTGGTGGGCGGCAGCTGGGAGGAAGGATGGGGAGGGATGAGCACTATTTTCTGGAGGAAAACCCTTTTTAGGGCATTTTTGCTCCACGGAGGGGGGTGGACACGTTAAATTTTGGGCAGCTGCGTTCTGTGTGGACGAGAACAAGGGAACAACCCCAATTCTTCACTCAAAACACCCCAAATTTGCACCAAAAAGATTCACTTGTTATTAATCCGCTGCTTTCCGGAGGGAAAAGGCAGCTGGAAACACCCACGGAGCTGCTGAGCAGCCTCCCCGCAGGCTCCTGATTTCCAAACCCCTTTTTGGGGCAGGAAAAGGACGAATGGTGATTTCCCAAGGGTGACTCAGGGCCCTGCAATCGCCCAGCTCCGGGAAGGAACCTTCCAGAAGCTTCCCCGAAGCAGCAGAGCTGAGGCAAGACTCCCCCTCCCCACCCCCCAGACCACCACAAGTTTGCTTCATCCCCCAGGTTGCTTCAGCTTCCTCCGGAGCCGGTTTTGACACCCCAAAATGTCAAATTCCTCCTAACGAGGTCAGATCTGCTGCGGGAGGCGGGGTCCCCCTCAGCTCCGCACCCAAAACGCGGCCGGAGCCCCATCCTGCAGCATTTTTGGGGTCTCTGGAGCAGGAGAAGCCCCCACATCCCACGGGTGCCTCGGTGCCACCACCCTGCCGGGACAAGGATGCCCAGGAGCCAGGGCTGGCTCCAAGGACACGCCGGGTTTGGGGACAAGGATTTGCAGCAGATCGGGATTTTTGGGGGGGCTCCGGCCCTTGCTCCACGCCCAGGATGGGGGCAGGAACCAGCCCGAGGCTCCGGGTGAGGCTGTAACCGGATATTTTTCAACTCAGGACCTGCAACCTGGGCTGGGGGGGCTCCTCTTGTGTCACCCTGGGGTTTTTGGACAGGAGGGGACAGAGGGTGACCCCACCCCACACCAAGGGATCCTTTTATCCCCACCACAGCTCCCAAAAAGAGGGGTCGGGTACCCCACGACAGCACTCGAGGGGCGCTCTGAGCTGCCTGTCTGGGGACAGAGGTGACCCCAACTTTGCCCCCGCCCCGCATCGCTCCGGCCCCGGGTGGGTTCCCCGTCCCGGGAGGTGTCCAGGGAAGGCCTGGAAGTGTCACTCGGTGCTCGGAGGTGACAGCCGGGGACGTGCCGCAGGCTGGACTCGGTGATCCCGGAGTTTCCCAGCATAAAATATTGCGGGGTTCGGAGCCGAGGGCTGGGCTCCTGCTGCCACCTGGTGGGATGGGACAGCGCGGAGATGCGACACTTGCAGAGGCCACCAGGTCCTCCCGGAGATCCCCAGGGCGATTTCCCCGAGCCCGGGCACAGCCCCGTCCTGGCCGCCCCTCCTCCTGCGCTGAGATAAATCAGATTATTCGGATTTACGTGTCGGAATTTAACCCTGATTTCTGAGCCGAGCTGTTGGCGTGAGGCCACCCACCCATCTTCACACACCCCAAACTCCTCTCTCCTCATCCCCCTCCCCACCAAAAAAACCTTGGGGTGTCCCTGGCAGCTCCTCACACCCCTGACCCCCCTCCCGCAGCTCTGCCCGGCTGCAGGGCTGGGATTCACGGAGAGCTCGGCAGCGAGGGGGTGCGACCCCGCTGTGCGCCCCGGGCCCCTCAGCACCGCTGCCGGCACAGGGAGGGTCCCCAAAACCGCGGATTTTGGGAATTTGGGGGCGGGCGCTCGTTCTCAGCCCGGACCCCGCGATGGGGATGAGGCAGAGCGGGGTGGAGCCGCCTGGTCCTGGTGGACCTGCTGAGCTCCGGGGCCAGGAGCCACCGTGCCAAAATCCAGGCTGGCTTTGCCGGGGACACGCCGGGCACGCGGTGGCAGCGGGCAGGGAGGGAGGAAGGAAGCGGCTCCGGGTGATTCAGAGCAATTTGGCTCCTAATTCCCCCTCATTTGGGGCCGAGGGATGGAGGGAGGAGGCTGCAGGTGCCATTCCCGTGCGCTGCCCTCCGCCCACCCCCGCCGGCTCCGGCCGCCCCACGGCCCTTCCCGCTGACCCCGAGGTTGGTCACACAGAGGCACCTGTTATAAATAAGAGGCCAGGTTATCAATTCAACAATTGTCCATTCGTTTTATACTTCATCGTAGTTTTTTGTTCATTACCTGAATGTTATATTTCGTCCTTTATTAACTGCTACTGCTAATTATCCTGTTGTAAACCCCCCCCCCCAATTCGGAGTAAGCTACTCCTTACCAGAAAATGCTAATTTCAGGAATGTATGGCATTCCCTTACCCTTCCCCCGTTGCCCAGCTACTCCCCCCAGGCCTGTCTGAAGAAACCAGAGAAACTAGAGAGAAGAAAAAACCAGAAAACCTGATATGCAAACGAAAGCATAAAGGACCCTTGGGAAAAGCAACAAACCCCTAGAAAAGACAAGTTAAAAACGAGCCAACGAACTTTTAANGGGAGCAGCGGAGGTGTGCGCAGCCTGCCGGGCACCCAACCCAAGCTGATCACTTTTAATAAAGGCCTTTAAAGGACTCGCAGTCCTGCCCGTATTTATTTCAGCACCCACGAACGCAAAGCCTCAAAGCCCCAGTGCTCGGCCGTGGGATGACTCCGGCCCTGGGGATGATGCCGCTTTTCCTGCATCTCCATCGAGGTTCCATCCTGGAGCAGCAGGAGCTCAGGGTCTCTGTGCAAGAGAGAGGCACCGCAGCGATGTCGTTGTCTCCGCCGCGTTCGCGCTCAGCAATCTGCCCAGGCTCTACCCCAAAAATCCGTGGGGTAAAAGGTGCTGCTGCCTGGGCCTGACCATCCCAAATCCAGCCCCGAAGGGAATCCCCCGCGGCTGGGAGCTTCCCAAAAGCCTCCCTAAAGAGGGAGGGCAGCCCCCGGCTGGTGCAGCTTCCCCCACAGCAGCCCCGGCCTGCCGGGACTTGCTGCCTCTCGCCTCGCCCGGCTGCGGGAAGGAAAATTTAGCTCCAGCCCGTGGCCTGCATCTCATTTCCAGCCCACTCCCCCGGTGGCGGTGGCGGCGGGGGGACGTGGGTGGCTCTGCAGCCCCTCCTGTCCCAACCGCGCCGCTGCGGGGAGATGCCGAGCGAGATCTGCCCCGGCCTCGGCCCTATCTGGGGATCTTGGGCCGGTGCCCGGGCGCTGATGAAAGCTGGCACGCCCTGGGGAGGCGGAGGGCTCCTCGCAGCCCCTGCCAGCCGGGCAGAGCCGCGCTCGGCGGCTCCTCCGGGACCACGAAGGGGATGGGCCCCGAGCCGAATGTCCTGGCCTGGGAGCAGCCTCGGCCCCTGAGCTGGGTCCTCTCCTGGAGTCCTGGGGTCGGATCCCAGCCTGGCTCTGTCGGGCCTGGATCACATCCTGACCCCGCCACGGCTCCGTTGGGCTCGGATCCCGGCCTGGCCCCAAGCCCTGACCTTCTCCACCAGGGCTGAACCCCAGGGTTGACCCCTGTGCCCGTCCCACGGGGATGTGCCGGGAGTGACTCTCCCATGGGATGGAGATCATCACCCCCATGGCCACCCAAGGTGCCCCCGGGCATCCCCACTGTGCCACCCAAGGTGCCCCCGGGCGTCCCCACCGTGCCACCGCTGCCCTGCCAGCTCGGGGCTCCCGGTCTTTTCTCACCGGAGAAGCCCCAGCCCTGCTGTCATCGCCTGAGATGGGCCCAGAGGCAGCTCAGTGACCTTTGGGACGGCCCCAAAAACGAGATCAAGCTCCCTTTCCCCGCAGGAATTTTTCTGGTCCGTGACATTTTCCAAACTTCGCTCAGGAGCTCTCAAACCGCTTCGGTTGCGGAGGAAATAAAACCCGTTCAGGGGACGTTAAATACAGAGTTTCACATGGGAAGGGAACCTCTGGCTGGGTTTTTTTTGGGGATCCTTCGTCCCTGACCTACATACACCTCCCCAGGCGTGCTGGTAAACATCCTCCGAGCGGCAGGATAATGAGGGAGGCTCCCTGGGAAGAGGCAGCCAGAGAACAGGACTGACCGGAAGGAATCCTCTCCCTCCTCCCACTCCCGGGAGCCTGCCAGGAGCTGCTCCGAGCTGCTCCCGCCAGTCCCATCCCGGCCCCGGTTGGTGCAGGTGAGGCTCTGCCGTTTGTTTTTTGGGTCGGAAATGAGCTTTTGGGTTGGCGGGGTTGGGTTTGGAGCTGGTTTCACCCGGCAGGGCTCGGGTCTGGAGGCACCGGGACGGGATCAGCTCCCGGGCAGGAGTTGGGACGCACTTTCCTCACCTGCAGGAGCTGATTCATTCGCCCCACAAGTGCCGGGATGGTCACGGGGAATAGCTTCCCTTTAATTTAACCAGGGAAAGAGGAGAAATGAGGGGAATTAAGGTGAAAGTCCTCCGAGAAGCCGGGAAAGGAAAGCTTCTTTTAACCTCTGGTGAAATAAAACGTGGGAAGGCTGAAGCTGAGTGGGATGTTTGGACTTTTTGGAAGGGAAGGCGGGGATTTTCCTGCTGCCCCTGATGGGCGCTGTGGCCTCAGTTCCTGCTCCTTGCAGGCCTGGAGCCATGTCCAAGCTCATTAAAGCCATCACGGACATGATGCAGAGCTCGCAGGGCAGCGCCAGGAAGGGCAAGAAGCCGGAGCCCTTCAGCAGGAGCGAGTTCAAGAAGCTGATCCAGCAGGAATTCGCTCCTGCCAAGGTACCAGCATGGGTGGAGGGGGGAAAATGTGGTGGGAAAAGTGCTTGGGGGGATATTTCAGGGTGGCCAGGGAGGATGGGGGCTCTGCAACAGCCGCCCCACATCCAGGGCTGGGCTGGGTTCTCTCCAATCTTGGATTTTCCCTTGGGTTCATCCTGCAGAGCTCCTGTGTCCCCTCCTGGCCCCGCTCTCCCCCTTTTCCCGCAGCAGGAGGGCGTGGAAGGGGCAGATCCAGGGGTGAGCCCAGCTCTGCACCCCCGGCGCCGGGATTTGGGCACCCTCCACCCCTGGCTGCTCCTTGAGCTGAGGGGTCCTGGCCCATCCCCGCCTCGGCAGGGGCTGACGGGCTCCTGTCCCCTCAGAGGTCCCCGAGCTGCAAGTACAGATCCGTCCCCCGCGCCTCGGAGCCCGACACGGAGCCCATGAACAAGGAGAGGGGTCCCGCCAAGCCCTGCGTGTACTGAGGGGTCTCTGCTGCTCCCGGGATGCAGAGAGCGGGTAAGGGACAGCCCAGGGAGCGCCCGGAGCTCCCGGACACCTCCCGAGGTGGGCACGGAGCCGTGCCCGGCCTGGTGTCACCCCAAGGCTTCACCCGCGTGGTCATCGCGGTGAGCCCAGTCCGGCGGGGAGGGAGGGATGGAGGGGGTTTAATCAGCTCAGTTTAATTAAAGCTGAGCGGTAATTGGGCGCAAATCAGTGCGAAGCAGAGCGGGCTGGAGGGAGGGACTCGGCTCCTGCCGGGTTTTGGGGCGGCCGTGGGCGAACCCGCCGTGGGTTTTCCTCCCTTTCTGCAGGATCCCTGGGTTGCTCCGCGGGCACCAGCGACGGCGGCATCTCCTCCCACGCTCTCCCTGCTCCTCCAGGCCAGGCACGTCCTGGGAGAAGCGAAGACCATGCCCAGCTCCACCAATTTACCTCCGTGAGGCAAAAATATCCCCGGGTCTCCTTCGGTCCCGATGCTCCAGCGCTGTCTCCTTGGGGTGCCCTAAAAACGCAGCTTTGAAGGCTCGGGGTGGGCGGGCTGGGGCAGAATTTCTCTTTTCTTCTCACAGAAAGCAACGGCCGGAATCCGAACCCCTTCGCCCCGGTTATTAATGGGGAGAAAGTGAAAAAAAAATCCCTGCTTAATAGGGCTGGGATGAGCAGCGTAATTACTTGACTCAGTGGCAATTCCTTCAGGGGAAAATGAAAGGTTTATTGTTGGGAGCTCATTTCCAGCTCGTTTGGAGTCAATGGCAAAATTCCCACGGGTTTTTTTGTGGGGGGGTGGACACCCCAAAAATGCACCTCGGCTGCAGCCAGTCCTTCAGCTCCGAGCCGGCTGAGGGGGCTCCTCCTCCATGGTTTTCATCTCTGCGCTGTAAATATCCCAAAGGCGTTTTTTCCCCGGCTTTTTTTTTCTCCTTCTCACATGAACGGTTGTAAGACCACGAAACCCCAATAAAAACCATCCGACCTGGTGCCTGCCTGCGTTTTGGGAGCCTCCCGAGGCAGGAGGGAGCTCAGAGCTGTGGCTGGGGGGCTCCGAGGGCTCGGGGCAGCATTTGGGAAGCCCTGGGGGCTCCGGGCTCGGGGGTCCAGCAGGGACGCGCCGTGGGGTGGGGAGAGGTTTTTGGGGTTTCTGCAACACTGGGGTCTGTCTGCAGCTGAGGGGGGAGAGCGGAGCTGGTGATTCCCCAGGGATGATCCCCCAGGGATGATCCCTCCCCCAGGACGCTCTCGCATCCCAAATTTTGGGTGCCCGACTTGTCCATGGGGAGTTCCCAGCTGTGGGTGTCTGTCCTACCCCTCTGCCAGTCTGAGCCCACTCCCCGTGTCCTGTCCCTGCTGTTCCTGAGGAAAAGTCCCTCTCTGGCTTCAGAGGAGAAGGAAAGGAACCTCAAAATTTAGGATGAGTCGCCACTTCCAGGGTTTCCTTGGGATGAGCGGGGTTGGCAGCTGGGCACGGCTGTGCCACCCAGGAGCCCTCACTCAGCACTCGAGCGAGGCTGGAAAACATCCCAGCCCTAAAACCCCTTCCCAGGCCGCCTCCCTGGCTCTGGAAAACAACACGAGGCGTTCAAGGAAACACCAGCACGGGAGGGATTTTGGGAATGTGACTCTTTATTGGGCACCTCACGGGGCCGAGGCACAGCCGGGGGCACCAGCGCAGCACCAGCCGGGCCCTTCCCGGGGAACGACGGCTCCGGAGGGCACCGCGGAGAGTTTGGAAGCTCCGGGGAGGTGGGAGGGAGCCGGCGCCTGGGTGGCCTTGGCTGCCGGCGCCGGGACGAGGCGTGGGCAGCGCTGTCACTTCATCTTCTGCTGGGGCACCTGCGGCATCTGCTGCTGCTGCTGCTGCTGCTGCTGCTGCT
>WEIT01033847.1:2535-37327 GCA_013389985.1 Dryoscopus gambensis | reverse complement strand
GAGATGCTTTTTAGGACCACAGAAGTGCTTTTTAGGACCACGGAGGTGATGTCCAAGTCAGCAGGAGAAAGATGGAATGAAACTGCAGGGCCTCTTGCTGAGGTGACATTTTTCACTCGCCAGTCCCAGCTCAGCAGGCACGCGGGGTGTTGTCATCGCAGAGTGACAAACATGCAAAATTAATTACGTTAATCAATTAGGCAAACGCTAAGCACATCCCACACCGGAGCTGCTGTTTAAAGGATGAAGGCGAATGAATAAACATAACCCAAGAGTTTGCAGGGTCAGAACTTGGAAACTTTATTGTCTTTCACCACTAATTGGGGATTAAAGAAAGAGGAGGGAGGAGGAGACATCGGCAGCGCACACCAAGAGGGAAAGGACGAGCAGGAGCAGAAACTCGCCGGGCAGCGGCTTCGGGGCGCAGCGAAGCGCTCGGGGGACTGCGGGCAGCAAAGAGGAGAAGTTCTACGGTGTCCAAGCACGGGAGGAAGAGCTCTCGGCGGGTTTTTTCCGTATCCACATCCGCGTCCGAGCCAGGCGGCCACAGTTGCCGCCGCAGCAGCCGCCACAGCAGCCGCTGTTGTTGTTGTTGCTGCTGCAGACGGTGTAGCAGCAGGACATGGGCATGCAGCAGGACTGCACGGGCATGCAGCAGGGGCTGCAGCACTGCATGGGGCTGCAGCACTGCATGGGCGTCTTGCAGCAGCGGGGGCTGCTGTAGCAAGTCACCGAGTAGTTATTCCCACCGCAGCATCCTCCGCAGCAGCCGTTGGGCATCTTGGGGGCGGTGGCAGCGGGGGCGAAGCTGGAAGGGAGGAGAGAGAGGCTGTGAGTGGGAGCGGGGAGATTTGGGGACACGAAAAGCTCCGTTCATCCATTCGGATTTGGGGGCTCCACGAGGGGAAACCCAGCGGCGTCTCGTTTGTGAATCGTCCCCGTGGCTCCTCGCGCAGAGTTCGTAAAACCCCGGCTCCCAAGCCCCTCCCAGATCCCCGGCAATACTTGGATGCTGCGGTGAGATACCCAAAATTCCCTTTTGGGAAGCGAAAGAAGGGTCAGGAGGTCTCACTTACCCTGCTGAAGAGTGAGGAGAGCTGAAGGGAGGAGAAGATGAGCGAATGAAGCGAGCTGGGCCCGGAGCCCTTTTATACTCCCGGCCATCCTTCCCCCTGGAAGTGAGACAGCCGTTGACCATTCCAGCTTCCCTGTTTATCCATCCAAACCCATATTTTTTAGCCGTATGTGTCGCCTGGAATTTGCATTTTGCCTCATTACTGGAGATCACCGCCCTCGTTCTGCCTCGTCACGGTTTAGCCCGGAGATAATCAAAGGCCTCCCGTGAATTTGGATGAATTTGTCCTCCCCACAGCCTTGCGAGGGAGCCAAAAAATGCGGCCTCGTATCTGCTGGACAGAGGTGTTCCGGGACTGACTCAGCGGCAGCCGGCGCTGAATCAGTGCCGGAGCCGAAGCCGAACCCCGGCGCCGTGCCGGTGGTTTCATCGGAATGGAGTTTGGAGCAAATTGGGGAAATGTCAGGAAAATGAGGGTGTTTGTTCCGGACGTGGATGTGAGGAGGGAGCGAGGAGTGTTTGGGGTGTCTGGGGCTCGGTCACCCGCACGTGACTCCGTGCAAATCCGTCGTGGAATGGTTTGGGTGGGAAAGGACCTTAAAGATCCTCCAGTTCCGTGGGCAGGGCCGCGTCCAGCTAGACCAGGTTGCTCAGAGCTCCATCCAGCCTGTCCTTGGACACTTCCAGGTTTGGGGAGTTCTCGTTTTGTCCATTAATTTTCACGAGTAGCAGTATTTTTATTCATGCTTTAATTTAAAGGTTAAGGGGCAGCTCTGCCTGCGCGAGGGGCAACGCAAGGGGCGGTGGCTCCGGGACCGGGCGTGAGGCACCCCAAGTCAAGGTTTCCCTCCTGCAGCCCCCCCTTGGCATCCAGCTGGGTCCTGGAATCCCAGGACACGTCATCTCCTCAGGGACAGATAACATCCATGGGGACACCTCATCTTCTTGGGGACACCTCCATGGGGACAGATCATGTCCATGGGGATACCTCATGTCCTTGGGTTCACCTCATCTCCATGGGGACATCTCATCTCCTCGGCCCCCCAGAAGGGTGGGAGGGGGTTGGAGTTGGTGCAGGGCCCTCTGAGGGTGCTGGAGCCCAGAATGAGCCAAAGATGAGAAGATTCAGGTGGAAGAGAAGTGCCCAGCACAGAAACTGGTCCCAGCTGGGCTGGCGGAGCCGAGTGGGAGGCAGGGACTCAGGAAGAGGCTTTGTTGAGGTGAAACCATTTTCAGGGAGGGAAGGAAGTCAAGGCAAGGCAGAGCCTTGGGCAGCTGAACCCTGGCGGGAACACCGGGGAGGAATTTTGGGAGGAATCTTTTTCCCGGTCTGAAATTGCAGCTCTCAGTTGAGGACCTCGCCGCATTATCCTGAGAGCTGCCTAATGAGAGGAAGGTGGATCCTGCCTGGCCAGTTCCCTGCTGCTCCCTGACATCCTCAGGGATCCCGGGGCTGCTTGGGAGAGGGGTCAGCCCGGGTGAGCTGGGACCGGCCCCGAGGACGGTGACGGGGACCTTGGTTTGCTCTCCGCGCAGTGCAAGGGGGAGCAGATGGAGATTTCAGAGCTGTTTCACCCCTGCAGGAAATGCCAGCAGCTCCTTCCCGGGCTTCCCCTGGCACGAGAGCAATTCCTGGAGTGAAACACTGGAGAAGCAATGCAGGTAATTGTGACTTCTGCGTGAAGGGCAGGAGAACACCCGCGGCATTTCCTCCCTGGTGGGAGACAGAAATGCACCCGGACAGATCCATTCGTTAATTTACAGGGAATTAATGGGGCAGAAGAAAAGGGACGAGCTCCGCTTGTGCCTCCTGAGGGAAATTTTCCATTGGAAAACCCTGCGGGGGTGAGAAGGGAGATGGAGGTGGGCGTTTCCCACCCTGGGTGGTCGCGTCCAGCTCCTGGCGGAGCTCAGGTACCTGAATCCTTTTTGGGGAGTGGGATGTGGACCACAACTCAAACAAGGGGCTGAAGCAGAGCGGAAACAGTGCCAGAAAAGGGCCTTGAGTGCATCAGGAGGATGGTGGTGCAGAATCTTCATGTTTTGGCACAACCCCCACTTGAAGGCAGCAGGGGTTTCTCAGAAGTTGTTTTACAACTTCAGTTCGACACCTGGCAACTCAGTCCGGCCGAGAGCTCCTCCGTGCCCTGTCAGGCTGCCTGCAGGGCCTGGCTGTGGATCCTGGGGCAGATCTTTGGCTGGCGGGGATCCACGGAGCTTTCCTAGCCTGGAAGTGCCTGTGTCAGACTCCTTCAGAAAACATTCCCGAACTTCCTGAGTTTATGAATTATTTTCATAGCATTGGAAACTGGTTTGGGTTTTTAAACATCACCCCCTGCCACGGGCAGGGACACCTTCCACTATCCCAGGCTGCTCGGAGCCCCATCCAACCTGGCCTTGGGCACTTCCAGGAATGTGGAATAACCCCTGCCAGGGCCTCACCACCCTCACAGAGAACGATTTCTTCCCAATATCCAACCTAAATTTCCCCTCTGTCAGCCTGACCCCGTTCCCCCTTGTCCTGTCACTGCAGTTCCTGAGGAAAAGCCCCTCTCCAGCTTCCCTGGAGCCCCTCCAGATCCTGGAAGGTGCTGTGAGGTCTCCACAGGAGACCTTGCCTTCTCCTATTTTCTCCCTATTTCTCTGTTATTTTATACTGAGAGGGCAAACATCGCTCTCAGAGGTGCCAGAAACTCCTGTTTGGATGATTGTATCAGGGATGCCCTGATTTTCTGTTGTGTTCCTCTAGCGAACACCTCAGAGATGGGGAAAAATCGCCAGGAAAAGGCGAAAGGCGCGGCAAAAACCCTCTGCATCCATCAGCGAACAAACAGATCAGCACCAGGAGGTTGCAGGGTCACAAACTACAGATTTTATTGGTTTTTTTTTTCAGACAGATCGAAGCGAGACAGCGATGAAAAGGGCGGAACATCCCCACACACCAAGAGGAAAATGAAGAGCAGGCTCAGCGCTCGCGGGGGAAACTCGCTGGGCGGCGGCTTCCGGGCGAATCACGAGCACGTGGCGAGGGAAGGCGGGAGAAGAAGAGGAGTTCTAGAGTCTCTAAGCACAGGAGGAAGATCACTCGGGGTGTTATCCACATCCATATCCGAGAGGGAACGAGCCGGGCGGGCTCAGTTGCCGCCGCAGCAGCCGCCGTTGCTGCCGCCGCAGCAGCTGCTGTTGTTGTTGCTGCTCATGGTGTAGCAGCAGGACATGGGCATGCAGCAGGACTGCATGGGCATGCAGCAGGGCGTGCAGCAGGGGCTGCAGCACTGCATGGGGCTGCAGCACATGGGCCTCTTGCAGGTCTTGGGGCTGCTGTAGCAGCACACGGTGTAACTATTTCCACCGCCGCCGCAGCATCCGTTGGGCATCTTGGTGATGGGAGTGGAGGCGGAGCTGGAAGGGGAAGAGAGAGGTTTGTCTTTTTCTCCGCTTGAATCTCCCAGGGGCTGAGGCAGCTTAGAGCATTCTTATCCCCAAATCCATCCCAAACTGGCCAGGGAAGTGCCTGGTGTCCCGAATCCCAGGAGAGCCCGCCCCTGGAATCACATCCCTGCACTGGCCTCCCGTGCTTCTGGCATTTTGTCCAGCACTGGTTCTGTCAGAGAGAAACCACCCAGGTGCAGCCCAAACCCAATCTCTGGTCCCAAAACCAATCTGTGGTCTTCTGCAGCGTCCAGTCCCACACCAGACAGGACAGAAAATCCTGGAGAAGCCCGTGGGAATAGAGTCCCAAAGTAAAGGCAAGCAGCAAAGTCCAACTTACCCCGCTGAGCAGTGGAGGGAGGAGAGGAGGAGTCGAGATGCTCGAATGAAGACCCCTGGGCTGGGGAGCCTTTTATACGCTCCAAAGCCTCCTCCCCTGGAAATGAGGCATCCCTTGGCAATCCTGACTCCCCCGTGGGTCACCCCGGCTGTCCCCTCACGTGTCTTCCGGTGTTTAATCTTTACCTCTTTCTGTTTGCTCACCGCCTCAATTGTGCCCCATAATTACTCGTCCAGAGGAACAACAGATGCAAATTTCCGGATGGATTCGCATTAATGGGGCCGGAGGGAGGGAGGGACGGAGCTCTGAGGTATTCCCATCCGCTTCCCAAGGAATAACCTTGGGACACGAGGGATGCTCAGCAATGTGCCCGGGGGTGCTGAAGCAGTGGGACAACCACGCCTGGAACTTGGAGCTGTCATTGCTCATGTGTCCCCTCTGCCCTTGGCCAGGATTTTTGGGGCCCAGTGGAAACTACTGGTCAGTGGGAATCCTTTTTTCCCCCCTGCCTCCGTGGTCAAAATTTAGGCTGAAATTTCCCCTTTCTCAGTCTTGCTCTTGGGCCTCCCTTCAGGGTGCTTGGGTCCTCACACTCCCTGTGGTTTCTTTTTTTTTGTGTGTTATTAAGATTTTTTAGAAAATTTCCATCCATGGAATGGATGGATTTAGTCTAAACAGAGCGGCTTTCAAAGCAGCAGTGCGCACGTGAGGGTTTTTCCCCGCGTTGGTTCCATGCATCCCATCTTCTGAGATTGCTCCAAAGGTTTCTGAGACCGAGGAGACTTGTGGTGGTCACGTTTGAGTGTTCACATGAGGAGCTCTGGCCACACGCAGAGCAGGGACAGCTCCACGTTAGAAGGTGCTGATGGTGTTGCCATGTGGTGAGAGGGGCCTCCAGTCGAAGACGGGAATTCCAGGGTGCTGAGGCGGCACCAATTCCCGGCAAAAAGAGGCTGCCGTCACCTTCAGGAGGCTCTGACTGTGAGGCTGACATGATGGCAGGTGATTCCGGGTGACTGGGACAGGACCTGGCCTCCCAGGATGTGACCGTGACCTCCTGTGACGTCGGATGTCCCTTCTGGAATTGTCCCCAGGGGAGCATTGTTTTGGTCACTCAATAATCAAGAGCTGCCTGCAGGAAGCAACGTCCTCCTTGTGTAAACCCTCAAACATCTCCCCTGAATCAATCATTCACCGCATTTTTATCGGGTTTTATTGTTGCCCTGTTGGCCAAGATGATCCCGGTGTTGTCGTCATGGGAATATGGAATGATTTGAGTTGGAAGAAACCCCAAAGATCATCCGGTCCAACCCTCCTGGATGGGCAGGGACACCTTCCACTGTCCCATGTTGCTTCGAGCCCCATCCAGCCTGGCCTTGGACACTTCCAGGGATGGGGCACCCATGGAATATCCTGAGCCAGGGCATCACCACCCTCACAGGGAAGGATTTCTTCCCAATATCCCATCTAAACCCATCTCTTCTCCAGGCTGAGCCACCCCACCACTCCCAGCATTTATGGCGTTTTCCTGCTCTTCAATGCCATTTATCCTGCACTTGGGTCAGAGGTAACCTCTACCCCAAGTTCCTTTTGCAGGCCACATCCCATCCTGTGATGTCTTTGGAAACCTCCATGGTGCTTCCATGAGTTTGAGTTGCGGGACCGTTGTGAATCAGTCCCTGCATCTTTTCCAGCGTAGGATAAGGCCGGGCTGGATGGAGCTCTGCTCTAGCTGGAGGTGTCCCTGCCCACGTTGGAATGAGAGGGTTTTGAAAGGCCCTTCCAACCCAACCCATGCCCTCGATCCCGTGATTCAAAGGTGGAATGAACATTCACAAGATTCCCCAAACAGGAAGCCCTTCCATGAAATGTTCTGATACGGGACACCCTTCTGCCCGCGCGTCGTGCCTGATTCACCACAAATAAAAACCATCCTGAGGACCCGAGTGATGTTTTCAGAAGAGTCAAACACGCAGAGAAGATGATTTTAATGCAGCCGTCGTCGCGTGTGGAGGTTGGAGGAAGCAAATCAAGCCCGAGCTCCAGGCGTTTTCCCCAGCCCTGCAATTCCGAGCGGAGCCCTGCATTTGAATAGCAAAGAAAGTCCCAGCCATGGAGGGAAGGTACCGTTGACTCACGGGTTTGGTATTTTAGGAATGAGGCTTTTAGGTTGGATGCCAGCCCCGGGTTTCATTCCAGAGCTGGCAGTCCAGGAACATGCGGGGGGAAACGCTCTGCTCCCGTAAAAATCATTCAACGATTTCAGGGCTTTCTAAACTTTTAAGTTTCTAAACTTTTTATTTTTGGAAGATGGTGGTAGGAAGAAGATGCTGCCTGCTGTCCAGTGAGTAGTGAATTCCTCTTGGTACCTACTGGAAACCTTCTGAGATCAGGGATGAGCTCCTGTGCACCTCAGAGCTGCCCACAGCTCCTTCCCGAGGGGCAGCTCCGACCTCGGCTCCGGGACCGGGGGCAGGACCCAAGGGAACGGCTGGAGCTGTGCCAGGGGAGGTCTAGGTTGGATATTTCTGGAAAGATCTTCCCTCGGAGGGTGCTGGGCTCTGCCCAGGCTCCCCAGGGAATGGGCACTGCCCCGAGGCTGCCAGAGCTCCGAGGGTGTTTGGACACGGCTCCTGAGGAGCTGGGTGGGATTGCTGGGGTGTCTGTGCAGGGCCAGGAGCTGGGCTCCATGATCCTGGTGGATCCTTTCCAAGTGAGGACATTCCAGGATCCTCTGATTTATGGAGTGCTGTGTTTTCCGATGGTGCAGTTACGCCTCGTCCAGTCCTCGTCCTTTGAGTTTTTATTACTTCAACTTTGAGTTCTGTAGTAAAATCTGAGCTGAGGCAAATGATCAGGAGGGGCAAGAGGCGATCAAGGAATGGTTTGGGCTGGAAAGGGCTTTGAAGCTCACCCCGTTCCTCCCCTTGCCGTGAGACACCTCCCACTGTCCCAGGGTGCTCCAAGCCCCATCCAGCCCGGCCTTGGACACTTCCAGGGATCCAGGGGCAGCCCCAGCTGCTCTGGGCACCCATTCCAGGGAATCAGGGATGCTCTGCTTGCTTCGGACGTGACCTAATTGGTGCCAACAGCCTGGGCAGCTCTTTGTGTCCCAAAGGTTCTGCTGAGCCACTGGGACACCTCCAGGACCTCGGCCAACGGCACAGATGGGGCCGGAATGAGGACAAACTCTGGGCAAAGTGACAGATCCTGGGCAAAGTGACAAATTAAGGGCAAAGCCACAAATTAAGGGCAAAGCCATGGAAGAACAACCAGAAGACCAAATGTTGTGTTTTGCTTGATGCTAAATTTTATTGTCTACAAGGTCAAGAGAGGAAATGAGGAGCGATCACAGTGACAGAGAAGGTTTCCCAAACACCAAGAGGAGAATCAACACCCCACTAATATCTAATGCCTTATACAATGGGTGATAAATTCAAGTGTAATCAAGACAGTCAATAATTAAAGACTATCAACAACTAAAGGACAGAAAGAAGCAGCAGCTTAAGCTTGAAAAGAAGAAGAAAACCGCTATGAATTGGCTCCATCACGACGAGGACCAGAAGGAAATGAGCAGCTTTTCACCTCCTTGTGCCCGCTCTCCTTTCACACCAGGGCTGGAGCTGTCAGAGCCACCCGGGCACGGCTCAGCAGCTCTTCTTGAGGCTGGCACAGCACTGCTGGATGGGGATGCAGGGGACGCAGCACTTCCTCACTGGGGTGCAGCAAACCACCACCGGCTTCTTCACCACGCAGGGGCAGCAGCAGGGCCGCGGGACGCAGCACACGGACTTCTGGCACACCTTGGTGCAGCACACGGACTGCTGGCACGGGTCACAGCACACCGACTGGCACGGGTCACAGCAGCAGGACTGCTGGCACGGGTCGCAGCAGGGCTTCTGGCACGGATCGCAGCACACAGACTGGCACGGGTCACAGCAGGGCTTCTGGCACGGGTCACAGCACACGGACTGCTGGCACGGATCGCAGCAGGGCTGCTGGCACGGGTCACAGCACACGGACTGCTGGCACGGATCGCAGCAGGGCTGCTGGCACGGGTCACAGCACACGGACTGCTGGCACGGATCGCAGCAGGGCTGCTGGCACGGGTCACAGCACACGGACTGCTGGCACGGATCGCAGCAGGGCTGCTGGCACGGGTCACAGCACACGGACTGCTGGCACGGATCGCAGCAGGGCTGCTGGCACGGGTCACAGCACACGGACTGCTGGCACGGATCGCAGCAGGGCTGCTGGCACGGGTCACAGCACGCGGACTGGCACGGGTCACAGCAGACAGTCTGGCACGGGTCGCAGCAGGGTTTCTGGCACGGATCACAGCAGGGCTTCTGGCATGGGTCACAACACACGGACTGCTGGCACGGATCACAGCAGGGCTTCTGGCACGGGTCACAGCACACAGTCTGGCACGGGTCGCAGCAGGGTTTCTGGCACGGGTCACAGCAGGGCTTCTGGCATGGGTCACAGCAGACAGTCTGGCACGGGTCGCAGCAGGGTTTCTGGCACGGGTCACAGCAGGGCTTCTGGCACGGGTCACAGCAGACAGTCTGGCACGGGTCACAGCAAGGCTTCTGGCACGGGTCACAGCAGGACTGCTGGCATGGATCACAGCACACAGACTGCTGGCATGGGTCACAGCAAGACTTCTGGCACGGGTCACAGCAGGACTGCTGGCACGGGTCGCAGCAGACGGTTTTCTTGCAGGGCTCACAGCACACGGTCTTCTGGCACGGGTCGCAGCAGCAGGACTGCTGGCACGGGGAGCAGCACACGCTCTTCTGGCACGGGGAGCAGCACACGGTTTTCTGGCAGGGCTCGCAGCACACGACCCTCGGGCAGGGGCTGCAGCACACGGTCTTGCTCTTCACGACGGAGCAGCATCCCGTGGAACAGCATCCAGTGGAGCACATGGTGTTGGGAGAGGAGCGAAGGGTGGCCGGAGCGAGGACCTGGAACACAAAGGACTTTGAGATTCAGCCCATCTTCCCACACTGTCTGCATCCCACCCAGCTTCCTATTTCTTCAAGCTGGAAACCCAGGATCCTCGCAGGAATCCAAACACCCGTTGCTGTCCCAGGGATATTTGAACTCTCCTGGGAACCGCCTGCCCTGTGCTCATCCAGGACGGTCTCTCCCTGAATTTCCACCCCAAGAAGTTCATTTTCCACCGTTCTCTCTCCACCTTTTGCAAGAGGTGAGAGATCAGCATGCCCAGAAAACCTGGATTTCAGAGAGAGCTGTAGATCCTGGAATCCTGAAACCACAGAACCCCGAAACCATAGAATCGTAAACCCGTGGAATCGGGAAACCACGGAACCATAAACCCATGGAATCAGGAAACCATGGAACCATAAACCCATGGAATCAATCAGGAAACCATGGAACCATAAACCCATGGAATCAAAGAATGGTTTGGGCTGGAAGAGACCTTTGAAGGTCCATCCAGCCCAACGCCCTGCAGAGATCAGACGCCAAGACACAACCTCCATTCACTGGTTGCCCAAAGCCAAACGAGAATTGAGGATCCCCGGTAGGAAACACTCACCGTTCTTGTTCTTGCTGAGAGCTGAGGGTGTGTGAGGAACAGAGGCAGCTGGACACCTTTTATTGAGGTCGGAATTGTCCTGCCGGACATGAGGTACCCCCCAGCAATCCGTGATTGACGCACTAAGCCTGTACTTATTCACCGAATGGGCCCTCGTGTGTTTAGTCCTTGCCTCGTGGCTTTCGACCAACCCCTCAATTTTGGGTTATTATCAATTTGTTGTGCGAATTTTTTACAATTTTTTAATGTCAAGTTAATTCTTGTGGGACGCTCGAAGGGGTTGTCCGGGCTTGCTTTGCATATGGCGAGGCTGCTGCATGGAGATGATTAATTAACATAAAAATCCTAATTAAGATTGAGGTGCAGTGGATTCCAGAGGCGTGCAGAAGCTTCTGGACGTCAATCGCTCCTTGATACGATTTTTAAAATGGAATTCCAGGAAGTGCAATTCCGTGGCCCCTTGCTTTGTGCTTGAATGCAGAAATGGTGGAGCCCAAAGTCCCTCTCTGGGGTCACCGGAAGGGCAACCCCGGAAAGTTCTCGACATCTCATCCCTCGCTGTCTCATCCCGTGCAAAAACACACGGCCTTGGAACAGAATAATGGAACCATGGAATATCCCAAGCTGGAAGGGATCCACGGGGATCCTCCACTCCGGCTCCCGGACCTGTGCAGCCCCAACAATCTCATCCCGGGCCTGAGGTCGTTGTCCAAACTCTCCTTGAGCTCTGTCAGGCTCAAGGCCTTGCCAATATCAGACGTTTTTTTGATGCAAATTCGCGGCAGAAATTCGGAATTGAGTCTGGGTCAAATCAGAGCCCCTATTTTTCCAATTCCTCTTTTGCGTATTTAAATAAAAGCAGAATGCAAAGCTGCTCTGGAAGCTTTGCATCCCGTTCATGCTCGGCATAACTTGATCTGCAGAATTCCTATTCAATTCTTTTCAGATTCTAAGATGCCCTGGAGTAATGGAAGAGCCACCTACGGATGTTAATTCTGGAATAACTCCGTGCTCAGCTCCCAGTCACCCCCTGGCAGCGATTAGTGCTGACGCTAATGATCGTGTTGCGATCAGTCATTAATGAAGGATGTTAATATTTATTTTGCATAAAGGCTCCAAGGCCTCTCGTGATGTGATGGGCGTCTCGAGGATCTCAAATGAAACCACGACTTTGTAAAAAAATGATCCCTCTCCGGTCAGGGGAAGCTCACGGGACCCAGGGCTGCGAGTGACCCCGGGCCGTGAGTGACCGGGGGAAATGTTTGGTGCCTGAGGTCACCCCCAGGGCAAGGGCTGAGCACCAAAGGATCCCCTCCATCCCTGGAGACCCCTGACTTCTGCTGGGGTGAAGGAGGGGAGATTTTGGCTGTGTTTGCTCATCCAGATCCCTGATGCTGAAGACTCTTTAGGTCACCAGAGCCTTCCATTTGGCTCCAGGTGACACAGAACCTCTGCTCTCCCTCAGTTCCGCGCTTGATTTTTGGCTACGTCGCAATTTGAGGAGCTGGTCCTGCTTCGAAGGACTCACAGGACCATGAAGTCACCACTTCTCCAGGCAAGGTCACCCCAAGGTCAGCATTCCTGTTCACTCTTCCAGTTGTGTCCAGCTGTGTTAATGACCTTGAGCCGCCCACTATCACCTAATTAGCGATTGAAATCGACACCAGCTGAGCACCCGCGGCTCCATCAACAACCAAGGAGGCTCCAGGGGTTTTCTGAGCCTGCAGGGAAGCGTCAGGAGACTCCAGCATTAGAAATGTGGGATATCCTGAGCAGGGAGGTGAAGGGAGAGAGGTTGGCCAAGATGAGGCCGTTTTATGTCGACTTTGTAGGGACTTGGTGAAACCCCCGGTGTTAGAGCTGGGCGTGAACGGCGGGGTTTAAAAGCTCTGCTAAGGTGGAGCCGCAGACCCGTCACCGATTTTACAATGGAAAATATTCAAATTAGGGCCGTAAAGTTTCCTCAGTTAAATTTTGCATTGAGTGAAGGAACTCAGCGGGCTCTGAAAGATGCCCCAAGGGGCAGAGCTCCGTTTGTTTGGACTGGCGAGTTACGGATCCGGGGAAGAAGCGATCCTTGCTGGGAGACAGCTGAGGCAAATTCCTCCCCATTAATCCCCGGGGGTTTCCTCACGGTTTACCCTGGCTGTGGAATCCACGGTTACGCTCTTTAATGTGTCCTAAGGTCCCTTTAGGTGGCCTGGAGCGAAGGGAGAGAGGATTTCTCTTGCCAAATGGTTCTTCAAGGCGTCTCCACCCTCACAGGGAACAACTTCTTCCCAATATCCTGCCTAAAACTCCTCTCCATCACTCTGGAATAATTTCCCCCTCGTCCTGTCCCTCCTGAGGAAAAGTCCCTCCCCAGCTTCCCTGGAGCCCCTGCAGATCCCAGAAGGGGCTCTGAGGTCTCCACACGAGCTTCTCTCCTCCAGGCTGAACATTCCAGACCTGCCTCCACAGGGAACAGGCTCCAGCCCCCCCGTCAACTTCATGGCCTTCTCTGGATTTGGAAAAGGAACTAAAATGTGCCGTGGTCAGCGGCAGAGGAGAAAGCTGGAAGCTAGGGGAGCACAGGGAAGTGAAAGTCGCTACTCGAAGACCAAACCACTGCTGCGGCCACGGAGTCCCGGTAACTCAATTCCCACCCGCAGGGAGGGCAGGAATGAGTAAGAAAATGATTTTTTTAAGGCTCGTGTGAGGGCCAGAACCTCTTAGCAAGGGCCAGAACCCCCAGGCGGGTGAATCATTCATTGCTCGCTGCCCCGGCTGCAACTTTTCCTTTTTAACCCGTTCCCCTCTAATGAGCATTTTCTCCATAACCTATAAATAACTAATTCCAGTTGCTTATTGACCAACTGGTCATTTACTGGCTGTTGCAGCACTCAGCCCACTCCAGGCTGTTTCCCACGCCTGGGATGGGTGATGAGGGATGAATCACGCCGGGGAAACCTTCCCTTATTTTACGCTGCAGAAACTGGTTAATTGAGGCTATTCCAAGTTCCAGACCCGGCAGGATTTGCTTTTGTTTTGGTTCCAAAAATAGCAGCGGCTCCGAGAGCTGAAACACGCAGGGAAAACGTGAGCGCACAGGTGAGGCTGGAAACCTGAACCCCCAACATCTGCTGAGCCCGGGGCAAGGATTTGTTTCCCCCAGGAATTCACCCCGCCCGCTTCTGGCACCACTGCTGGGGCCGCAGGCGTTTTCCATGGATTTCGCGTTTCCTTGGCATTCCTCGGGCTCCAGCGATTAAAGTGCGGCTCCAAACCCACAACAAAACAGAGATGCCACCAGACCAGCTCAGAATCCCAGAGTAATCCTGGAGAAAAGAGCTCCCAGACCACGGAATCCAACCTGTGACCGATCCCCACCTTCTCACCCAGCCCAGAGCCCTGAGTGCCACCTCCAGGCCTTCCCTGGACACCTCCAGGGATGGAGACTCCAAACCTTCCTGGGCAGCCCCTTCCAAAGCCTGACCGCCCTTTCCAGGAGGAAATTCCCCCTGGTGTCCACCTGAGTGCCACCCTGGCTGTTCCCTCAGGTCCTGCCCCTGTTCCCTGGGAGCAGAGCCCAAATCCTCCCTGGCTGCCCCCTCCTGTCGGGGGCTGGTGGAGAACCAGAAGGTCCCACCCTATTCCTGCCACAATCCAGGTGCCATCGGCCTCTTGCGCACCCGGGCACCGCCCANGACCGCCCTTTCCAGGAGGAAATTCCCCCTGGTGTCCACCTGAGTGCCACCCTGGCTGTTCCCTCAGGTCCTGCCCCTGTTCCCTGGGAGCAGAGCCCAAATCCTCCCTGGCTGCCCCCTCCTGTCGGGGGCTGGTGGAGAACCAGAAGGTCCCACCCTATTCCTGCCACAATCCAGGTGCCATCGGCCTCTTGCCCACCCGGGCACCGCCCGGCTCATGCCCAGCTGCTCCCTCCGGCACCCCCAGGTCCTTTCCCAGCTTTCCAGCCGCTCTTCCCCCAGCCTGGAGTGTTCCATGGGGTTATTGTCACCCAAGAGCAAGACCCACCCTGTTGGCCTTGCTGACCCTCAGCACGCTGGCCTTGCCCCATCAATCCAACCTATTGAACAGAGCAGTGACTGAAAGCCTCCAGGACCGTGAGGTCGGCTTGAAACACCACTTTTATTGTCTTGCTGGAGAACGAAGAAGCAAAGCAAGAAGGGGAACCATCCCCAGCGCCGGCAGAGGAAAGATAAACACCTCAAAGCTCCTTAAACTGAGAGGTTTTGCCCTAAAACTGCATCAGCCCCAACAGCTTTAGAAGGCTTTGCTTGGAGAGCAGGGCAAGGCTGGACTCTCAGTACTTGGGGTATGATGGTGGCAGCTTGCAGATGTTCTTGGTGACCTGGGGGCAGAGTGGGGCAGTAACGCTGCACCGGGGGGCAGCAGGGCTGCACCGGGGGGCAATAACGCTGCACCGGGGGGCAATAACGCTGCACCGGGGGGCAATAGCGCTGCACTGGCGGGCAGCAGGGGGTCACGTAGCTGAACTTCTGCACGGGCTGCCTCTGGATGGTGAAGTGGCACGAGGGCCCCGAGTCGTGGCAGGAGGAGCGGGAGCCGTGGCAGGAGGAGCGGGAGCCGTGGCAGGAGGACTCGTAGTCGTGGCAGGAGCCGCGGGAGCACATCTTCCTCGGGTTCTTGGCGGAGCTGTTTGGAGCGAGGCATCAACGTGGTGAGAGGAGGCTCTGATTCAATTCTTATACCCCTGTCCTTTTTCTTTTTAATAATATTTTTCCTGAGATCCCCAGTGAACCGTTTCTCTGGTTTTTTTCACCTGCCTAATCCAGACCCAACGCACCCTCGATCCTCCTGGATCCGCTGGGTGTGCTCTGAGAATTGGGGTGTGAAATCAGGTCCCTGTGAGTCACTTGGAGCCCCAGGAGCCCGTCTCCCAAACTCCAGCTCCAGCAGAGTTTGTGTCACCCGAGGATCCCTCCGTGGGCTGCACCTTTCCCCAGAATCCCTGTCCCTCCATCCGCTGTTCCTCACCCCTCCCTCAGCACAAGCAGGACGCATTTCCCTAAATCCCAGCTCCATAAAATCCCCTCGCGGAGGTTTCCTCTCCCTCAGCAAGAACAGAAACAATGAAATTGCTCTTACCCTCTCCAGCTGCAGCGAGAAGTTTCTGGAAGCGAAGGCGAGCGACTGCGGAGGACGGTGCTGAGGGACCTTTTATACTCTCCCGAGGTTATCTGGGATGTGAGGCACCTCCTCGCGATGACACTTTAATTAATTCCGCGTTCAATCCCGCAGGTGTTTGCACTTCTCCAGTTTTTAGGTGTTCCCTCGTTGACACACCGGGTCCCGTCCCGTCGGTGATTCCTCATGCAGGGATTTTGGAAGGCGGCTCTCTCCCATTTCCTGGAGACTGACACTGATGTGATGGGTGTTAATTAGGGGCCAAGGGACAACCGGGATTGCGTCAGGGACAGAGAGGTCCCAGAAATGCTGACTCCCGGGGTTGGTCTCCTGCTGGGTGCAGGTGACAGCTCAGGGTTTTAATTCCCCTGTTGTCGAGTGCCAAGAGGAAATGGGATTACCGGCTGCAATTCCTGGGGGTGGCACAACGCTGGAAAATCCGGCGGGATCTCCCTAGAATGGCAAGAAATAAAACGTTCCTGATCCTTCACGTGTCCCTGGACTTGGCAGCTGAGTGGGATGATCCCATCAGGTTGTTCCATGTGAATCGAAGGTTATTCACGCGTAAGATCAGAGGAAAACACCTGACGCTGAGCTCTGCGCGAGGTTCGAGGATACCGAATTTTCCCACTCCTTGGTTTCTCTTTCCATCAGTGATCCCTCACATTTTTTTCACCTGACCTCACCAAAGGATTCAGAGAAGAGGAGCCAGAGTTTGAGCAAATATTGGGTTTTGTCAATCCTGGTGGAGGTTTGGGCCCTAAAACTGGGTTTATCACCCTGTTTGACTCAAGAGTGTGAAGTGTAAGAAAACGAAACTCCTCAACCTGGGAAAATGTTGCCCATTAGAGCAATTGGCTGACTGGGAGGGGAAGATCTCCCAAACTGGGGGTGTCCCACAGCTTTTCTCCAGGCTAAAGGCTGTGCCATTCCTTGTGGTGAGTTCTGTGGAGCGAGGGAGGATTGCAGGGATCCCTCGGGGACCTTTGGTGGCTCAGGCGTGGGTCCCTCAGCAGCCTCCCAGCTGACAAAGTGGGCGCTCATGTGACAGCTCTCCTTCTGTCCACGCTTCGGCCTGGAGCATCACGTTGATGTTCTCCAGAACCTTTCTACCTCCTCAACAGCCTCCCGAAAACACCCCCCAAAAAAATCTCTGGATCTTTCAAATTCAGGGCCTGCTCAGGAAGACGGGATCTCGAAAGGGTTCTCGTCGTCCTTTGCTCACAGTTCTTTCAAGGAATTTGGGCCTTCTGTTTTCAGAGGCTCAAAGGGGTTCGGATATTTGAAAATTTATATCCAAGGTCTGAAATAGAGCTCGGAGTAAGTTATTACATCTTGAGAAAGAGCATTGGCAACTGTGACCTACTTATTCCCCTTCCATTTAAATTCTCGGAATCACTGAGGTTGGAAAAGCGTTCCGAGCTCATCGAGCCCAACCTTTGACCACCTCCCCCTTTCCTTTACTTATGTTTCTTCTATTCATTCCCAAACGAACGTGGGAATTATTGGCCACCAGATATTGGCATATTTTGGAAATACAGAGAAATTGGAATTGAAAACCCCCCAAAAATTTAGAAAAAAAAAAAAATCAAGAAAAAAGAGAATAAAGGAATTCAAAGGCAACGAGGGTCTCATGAATCAGATTTATTGTTTCCCACACCCAGATGAGTCTGAAACAGAAGCGCAAGACAGACAAAGATTCCCAACAAAGTTAATTATGGAATTATTAGGAATAATTAGAAAGCACATTTCCCGAATAATTAGCAAGAACGACACCGCGAACGTTAATTAGGGGAACATTTCATCCCCACGTGGCAGAGACCCAGGGGTTTCAGCGTGGACGAGACGAGCCGAGGTCGGAGCTTCCGAGGGAGGAGCCGGTGGCTCCGGCTGCCGGGACTGGACCCTGGTCAGTACTTGGGACACACCGGTGGCACCTTCCAGATGTTCTTGGTGTACTGGGGGCAGTAGGGGACCTGGGGACAGCAGGGGACAGGGGGACAGTAGGGGACAGCAGGGGGACAGTAGGGGACAGCCGGGGGACAGCAGGGGACAGCCGGGGGACAGCAGCGCTGCGCGGGGGGACAGCAGGACGTCACGTAGGTGCATTTCTGCGCCGGCTGCCTCTGGACGTAGCGGCAGGAGGGCTCCGGCTCGGGGCAGGAGGAGCGGGACCTGAGGCAGGAGAACCAGGACCTGTGGCAGGAGGAGCGGGAGCCGTGGCAGGAGGACTCGTAGTCGTGGCAGGAGCCGCGGGAGCACATCTTCCTGGGGTTCTGGCGGAGCTGGAGGCAAGAGAGAGATGGTCAGGCTGGGACAGGTGCCCCCTCTGCGTTTTCCTTGGCTCTCGCTCGGTGCTGGGAGGGGAAATGTTTTTTCCCTCTGTTGTGGGATTCATGGGCCATCGTGACCCTTCCTCTTGGAGGACACTCCACAATGCTCCGGCTCTGACAGGAATTTCCCTCCCAAGACGCTCCTGTTGGCTTTTTAAGGTAAAATTTCCTCCTAAAATTGCTCTGGCTTGTCTGATCCCTCTCTGCCTCCATCACCTGCCAGTCTGGGAATGAATTCCTTGCTGGCTCCCAGCAACTCCGTGTCTCTGCAGATCTGCTCCTTCAATTACTCCTATTTTCCTGCCATCCCATCCGTGACCAAACCAAGCACTGCCCGTGCATATTCAGGCACACAATCACCAAAAATAAGGAATTTCTAAGGCAAAGGCAAGGTCTAAACACAGGACTCTGTGAACTCTTGCTGCTCAAGAGTAGATTAATCAATGTAATCCAACTCACCCTTGGCTGGAGCAAGAGGAAGAGGACGGGGAGCTGATGCTGAGTGAAGGATGGACAGGGGATGCCGGACTTTTATATCTCCCAAAGGGCTGTCCCGGGAATTAGGCACCTCTTGGCAGTGCTGACACAAACCCTCATATTCATATTTATCTCCTGTGTCTCGTTTTTAGCATTTCCGACTTGACGCAGTCAGGGAAAAAAACCAGCGATGAGTTTTTCCTCGGCACTTTAATAAGCAACGAATTTCCCAACCTGCTGAGGAGGGAATTTCGGAGGCAGCCGCATATTTCCACGGCAAAAATGAACCTATCCCTGGAGTTATTAAGTGATTTGTCGTTGGGCAACTGGGATTGCATCAACTCCGGAGGGTTGACTCCTTCCCCGCGTGCTGCCCCTGGTTCTCGGTGGCAGAGTCACATTTTGATTGAGAGGTTTTTTTTCCCCCTGACACAAGGGACTGTAATTAAGAGCCACAACTCCCAGGGACTTCATTAGAGGGAGGTCCTGGTGACTACCTCGGACCCAACGCCTCAACTCCGGAGGTGACGCCAAAAGGACGTCGTGCATCCCAATTTTTTCCATTCCGTTCGCGAACCGTCAGCTGGGGTTTTTTTCATTTGTGCCACAATATTTCTCTGCTCACTTTCCTCCTGGATGGAGGGGGTTTGAAACCCCCTCTTGGCAACCTGTTTTCAGCCCCAAATTTCCGTGGGGCCCCATCTTGTTTGAGCAGTTTGGTAATTTTTATTCCTCCCAGCATTTCCCTCTTTGCTTCCATGTTTCCCTCAGAGCAGCCCAAGATTTTAGGACAGTAAAATGAGTGATTGTCCCTTTCCTGTGACTTTCATCCAGGTGAGCGTCACAGGAACAGCTCGGGGGTCAGGGAATGAGATGATCTTCAGGGTCTCTCCCAACCCAAAGTATTTTATGATTCTATGATTCTTTTTGTTTATTTGTCAGGCTGTGGTTCAGAAACCCGAAAGATTTAAGAAAATCTTTCAGAGCCAGTCCTTGCTCAGGAAAATCTGAAGTCTTCTGGAAACTGCTGTGAGCGATGTAGAAATGCTTCATCTGGGTGGACAAAACTCCTGTTTGGGGGAGGCCTCCGTGCCAATTCTCCGTCAGGCAGGAGGAATCCATGGAATCAGGGAATCACAGGATGATTTGGGTTGGAAGGGACATTAAAGATCAGCTCATTCAGCTCTCAGGGTCATTAATTTAAGCTGAGCCTGGTTGTCGAGCTCTCGGGGAAGCTGATGCAGCCACAGAGCCTGTTCTGGAACCGGCGTCTCAGCTGGGCTGGGAGATAAGGAAAGTCTGAGGTTGTAAAAACTCCAGCGAGATCTCGCACTTATTTTAAGTGCCTGCAATTGCCATTGAAAACAGTAATTTGGAGCTCAGTGAAAGAAGGAGGGTTAGGAAAACCCGCGAGGTGCTTATTTGCATTTATTAGACACCTCAAAGTGTTTGTGACTCTGAGTCAGAGGGACAAACGAGGAGCGAGGAGCTGCCGAGGAGGGGACTGAGCGGGGCAGTTCTGCGCTGAGTGGAATCCTGGGATGGGTTGGATGGGAAGGGACCTTAAACATCATCCAGTGCCAGCCCTGCCACGGGCAGGGACGCCTCCCACTGTCCCAGGGTGCTCCAAGCCCCGTCCAGCCCACCCTTGGACACTTCCAGGGATGGGGCATCCATGGGATACCCCGTGCCGGGGCCTCACCACCCTCCCAGGGAGGAATTCCTTCTGGATATAAGTGTATAAATATGCATTCTGTATATCGATATGTAAATAAACAGGGTGCAGATGAGCTCCCTGAGCATCCACCTGCTCCAGAAATGCCTCTGGAATCACTGGCTTTTATTATTTTGAAATTTTAGGGGCATTTCGTGCTCAGCTTGAGGAGGAAAGAGAGAGAAGCGGTGACTGAGAAGTGAGAGGTAACAATTATTCTGAGGCAAAAAGGTCAAAGAATAAACAGGCCATACATTTCTTTTACTTTTGGAAATCAGATTTTATTGTTTTGGAGGTCGCCACGCTGTGCGGAAAAGCAGCAAGAATCATTCCCAGTTCTACTGGGAGCAACCTGAGCTGGGCCTCGCGCGCCGAGCGACTTTAACCAAACAGGAGCAGAAACGGGAACCAAATTCTAATCGCGGATGAGGAATTCGAGGATCAAATTAAAAATGGGAATAAAGAACCACCGATTCAAGCTTCGGGCGTGGGGAGCAGCCGAGGCTGGAGCGATTGGGCGCATCCCAGTGCCAGGGTGGGGTCCCGCTCTCAGTACTTGGGGTACGACGGTGGCAGCTTGCAGATGTTCTTGGTGACCTGGGGGCAGACTGGGGGGCAATAACGCTGCACCGGGGGGCAGCAGGGCTGCACCGGGGGGCAATAACGCTGCACCGGGGGGTAGCAGGGCTGCACGGGCGGGCAGCAGGGGGTCACATAGCTGAACTTCTGCACGGGCTGCCTCTGGATGGTGTAGTGGCACGAGGGCCCCGAGTCGTGGCAGGAGGAGCGGGATTCATGGCACGAGGCCTCGTGGGTGTGGCAGGAGGAGCCGCGGGAGCACATGGTCCTGGAGCGGTGGCGGAGCTGGAGGGGAGAGAGGAATGGTCATGGTGGGCACGCGCTTATAGACATTTGCTCTGGGATTGCCCATTTTCTTCCCAATTCCCAGTTTTTCAGGGGTGAGAAAGAGGTGTCAGTGTTGGTTGGGAGGTGCTTTAATCCCTCACCGAACCCAGGACCTTTCACGGATGGGACGCCATTTCCAGAGGAAAATTGGTCCAAACATCCATTTCCCAAGAGCAGCTCCAGCCCCTCTGGTTCCTCCTGCTTGGAAACCTCCAAGTCCCTTTCCCACAAAACCCTCTGGCTTTCCTGTCTGTCTTTTCCACCCTTTCTGTTGCTTTGATTTGGCTTGAGCCTCTTCTCAAGGCCTTTATTTGTTTTATTTTGTCATTTGTTTCAATAATTTGCTCTTGTTGGTAACAAGGACTTGGTCTCCAGCCACGACCAAGATCCAGAGGTGAGGAGGGAATATCCAAGACTCCAATTCTACCCAAACTTGTAGGAAATCATCCAGTTCCCTAAAGAAACTCCAGGGGGAGAGAAAAATTGGACTCACCCTTCCAGCAGTGGGGATGGAGCTGTTTTGGAGCAGAGCAGCGAGTGAAGGAAACTGGGATGGGAAACCTTTTATACTTTTCCAAAGGGTTATCTGGGACATGAAGCATCCCTAATTACAGATCCCAGCCCATTTCTATCCGCTGCGTTCATCTTCCCGTATTTTCCCTTTGATGCTCTGTGCTTTCAGCATTGTAATTATTAATAGCTCGTTAATTCCTTCGCCTCCCCTGTGAAGGAGATCGGAAGGAATTTCACGTGAGGTGACGCCAGCGCCAACACCAGCGGATCTGCTCATGGACGGCGTGGATCAGGTGGGAGAGGGGTTTGTAATCCAGAAGTGCCAATTTGTCAGGGTCACGTGGAGCAGGAGCTCAACGTGATCGACCTCCACGTCAGCGAGAAGTGGTTCCTGGTGTTAATCCCTGCGGATTAGGTTTAGGGCAGGAATACTCCAGGGGAATTGCCCAATGGGGCCGGATATCTCAATCAGAGATTTGCCTTAGCCCAAATCTGTCCTTCGCTGGTGATTCCAACCTGCCTGCCCAGTGTGGCCCATCAAGGATTTCTCCTCCAGGTGTCCACCAAACCCACGGGGTCACAGGTGCTGCCACCAAAGCTCCTCCAGAGCGGGCTCCTGTCCATGGGCCCGCAGGTCCTGCCACCTCTGTGGATCCCCGTCCACCGAAACCTGGCCAAGCAAACCCAGCCTGGGGCTTCAGGTGCTGTTTTAGTTCTGGTTCTGCAAAGTGGTGTTGGGGGCAGTGGTGCCAAGTGCCGGGGCAGGAGGGCTTGAGGCGAACATAATCCCAGATTTCCAGAATCACTGAGGTTGGAAAAGATCTCCAAGACCACTGAGCCCAACCTTTGACCAATCCACACCTTGTCAACCAAACCAGAGCACTGCGTGCCACGTCCAGGCATTCCTCGGACACCTCCAGGACCGCCCAAGTCCTGCTCCCCCTCCCAGAGGTGCTGTTGGTGTTTTTGGTTATTTTCCCTTCTGGTTTTACTCAGAATTCTTTAATTTAGCTGGGACAAAGCGCTGCTGTTGCTGTCCCGCTTCCAGCGCTTCCGGAATGATTTCAGGGATGATGAGACAGGGATGAAGCTCAAGAGAAAAGTAAACACAACAGTGTGATGCAGGAGACACTTGGGGACCTGATTTTCCCATGAATCATGGGTGAACCTTGGTCTCCCATGCCTGGGTACAAGTCATGCCCATCTGACCCACCAATTTCATCTTCTTGTCCCATAAAAGGCAGGAATTGTGTCAACATTGGGATGGCACCGGGGATTAGGCGTGAGGCACGAGGGATTTGGGGTGATGCTCTGCTGACTCACTGGGATCCCTCAAACTGGTCCATTCACAGCTGAGCTTCGGTGTCCCAGCGTACGGAACGAACCCATAAACCCTTCCCAGCAAGGTTTGGTTTCGGCTGCAGCAGTCAGGCAGCTTCTTCAGGGATTTTTGGGCACGTGTGGGAGGAGATTTGCTGTCACGTGAGAGAGGTGAGGAGGGAAAAATTAAAAAAAAAAAGGTGTCAGATGTAAAATAGAAGGAACTGAGGGTGGGAAACAGAAATGTCTGAGGTCAGGAGAGGGCAAAGCCCCCGTTCTCCGGGAGGGGCTCACCGTGGAAGCTCCCAGCTCCGTCAAGTGTGGGATGAGCAGCTGGAGCCGAGCAGCTGGAGCCGAGCAGCTGGGCTGCCACTCCCCTGCTGTTGACGGAGTGGGTTTCACCAGCGCTCTGAAACATTTATTATCCACAGACTCCACGCTGGCACGCTTGGCTCGGCTCTGCCCGGACCCATCTGTGTTTGCTGCAAACAGTGCGAGAGGGAGAGCTTTTCCCTGGAATGTTTCTCTGCAGGGACTCAGCGGCTTCGCTGCCAAGGCCTCTGTGGCAGGGGAAGGTGGGGGCATTTTCCTGCTGGAGTTCTGCGACCTTTCCCACAGCCTTCCCCGCCTCACTCCGCAGATGTGCGAGGAGAGAGCAGGGCTCCAGCTCGGCAGAGATTCCCTGCCTCAATTCCTCAGGCCCTTCCCGAGCCTCCCCTTCCATGAGCGACACACCCGGTGGGTGAAACCTTGGATCGCCTTGAAAGGATTCCCATCGGAGATTTTATCTCCCCTCCCCACAAAGGTTTTCAGTCAGACTCAAACCCGACCCGGAGCCTCTGGCCTGGCTGGGTTTCACCCACCCCGTGGGTTTGGCACTGCTCGAGGGGTGTTGGGGGACGGGGACTGGCGCCGGCACCACTCGATGTCCCCGTGCCAGGCTGGAGCCGCGCGTTCCCGACCCCGACGTTCATTCCTTGCTCCTGCAGTCACGGGCCTCGCGCCTGGGACGGAGGCTCCTCGTTATTTTAATGAAGAGCAATAATAAAATGAGTGCTAATAATAAGCTTCTCGTTCCTCTCAAAGGCTCGGCGCAAACCCTGGGCTAATTAAATATCTCGTGCATTACACACAGCGCTGCTCTCATCCCGCAGAGCCACCGATGCCCGCGGCAATCGGCCTGGTGGGTTCTGGGAGAGAGCCCAGGGATGGGTCTGGTGCACTGGGAAATCCAATTTTCATGGACATCTGTTCATCTGAAATCCCTTTTTTTTCCCCTTTCACATCTACAAGGAGGGGGGATCAGAACATTTATGTTTTAAGTCAGTTTAAACCTTGGGAGGAACTGGGAATGTTTTTTCTCATTCAAGAGAGACACTGAGGGTCTGGAGCGTGTCCAGAGAAGGGAACGGAGCTGGGGAAGGGGCTGGAGCAGCAGGAGAAGGGTCTAGAGAACTCCTGAGGGAGCTGGTGGGGCTCAGCCTGGAGAAAAGGAGGTTCAGGGGGACCTTCTCTCTCTCTCCAACTCCTTGACAGGAGGGCCAGGTTGGACATCAGGAGGAATTCCTCCATGGGAAGGGTGGTCAGGCCTTGGAAGGGGCTGCCCGTGGAGGTTTGGAGCCCCCATCCCTGGAGGTGTCCAAGGAACACCTGGACGTGGCCCTCAGTGCTCTGGGCTGGTCACCAGGTGGGGATCAGGCCCAGGTTGGACTCAGTGATCCTGGAAGGCTTTTCCAATCTCAGTTACTCTGGGATTTTGGATTCCCTCCAGGGAACGCGGACTCTTGATGGGATTTTCAAAGCAGGGAGAGCTCCCTCGCACAAAAGACCGATCCAACCCCAAATTCTCCACTTAGAGGGGTCAGAAGGGACACTGAGCATGCCGTGGTCCTTCCTCTGCTCGCGTCCTCCTGCTCATGGAGATCAGGGATTGCCAGACTTCCCACACGGAGCCTGCTCCGTGCTCAGCAGCCGTGAACAAATTGCGAAGCCTTCCCAGCGCGCCTGTGAGGGTCTGAGGCTCCGAGCCAAGGGCTGGGATGAAAGAGATGCTGATCTGCACCTTCAGTCCCAGACAGCTTTTGAAATCAGCCTGGCAGGTGCCCAAGGCGTGGGGGCTGCAGAGCCGAGCCATCCCAGCCACCGGAATGCCATGGGAAGGGGAGGAAGCTGAGAAAAGCAGCTCCCCTTAACCCAGACGGGCTTGGGAACGATGCCAAAGATAAGGAAAAGCAGTGGAAGAACACCAGGACGCCAGCACATTTGATGAGCTTTTAGGTTTTAATATCACACCTTTTGCTACTGGAGACAGGAGCAGGGAATGGAGGGACCGGAATTCCCGCGCGCGCGGGGCAAAAATCCCAATTCCACCGCACTAATGCCACTCGGGGTTCTCAGGAGGAGGGGAGGGGCTGGAGGGATGAGGCAGGGCCTTGTCCAAGCTCAGGGACATTGGAGGGATGAGGCAGGGCCTGTCCAAGCTCAGGGACAGGGGACAGGAGCAGCTCCGGGCCCTTCACTTCTGCTGCTGCTGCGGCGGCCACTGCACCGGCTGCTTGATCTGCTGTTGCTGCTGCTGGCACGGAACCTGGGCCTGGGCCACCTGCCCCATCCCGGTGGCCACCGGGCACTGCGGGGTCAGCACCACCACGGGGGTCACGTCCGGCACGGGGGTCACCTCGTGGCACACGACCCCCTCGGAGCCGTGGCAGGACCGCTCGCTGTCGTGGCAGGAGGAGCCTCCGCCGTGGCAGGAGGAGCTCTCGGAGCTGTGGCAGCCTCTGTTCTCACGGGAGCACATTTTTGGGCTGGTTGGAGAGAAGGTTGAAAACCTGGGGAGGAGAGGAGTTCGGCATTAGAGGAAGGAGGGCACCTTTCCCATCTCTTCCCTGCTCTGCTGGGGGTGTCAGATTCCCTCGCTGTGCTCCTGAGCCCAGCAGGGCCCTGCAGGATTCGCCTTTCTGCCCGTCCAGTTTCCCCAGTTTGGGGCTTCGTTCCTGCAGTGCTGGATTAGCCTGGACCATCTGAGCACCCTCACGAGTCCCCACAGCAGCCCTGGCCTCTGCTGGGCTCCATGAGGCACTTCCCTGCTCTCCTTGAGCCATTTCCTGCTCTCCTTGAGCCACTTCCCTGCCCTCCTTGAGCCATTTTCCTGTTCTCCCTGAGCCACTTTCTGCTCTCCTTGAGCCACTTCCCTGCTCTCCTTGAGCCATTTCCCCATTCTCTCTTGAGCTATTTCCCTGTTCTCCCTTGAGACACTTCCCTGCTCTCCTTGAGCCATTTCCCTGCTCTCCCGCGAGCCATTTCCCTGCTCTCCTTGAGCCACTTCCCTGCTCTCCCTGAGCCATTTCCCTGCTCTCCCTTGAGCCATTTCTGTGCCCTTCCTTGAGCCACTTCCCTGCCCTTCCTTGGCTGCATCTTGGGATGATCCCGGAGGAGCAGGTCCTCTGTGGGATGCTGGGAGATCTCGCACCACCAAGAGGCATCTTGGCAAGAATCCCAAAAACTCGTAGCCTGGAGGGGCCCCGGCACAGCCAGGACTGGTGGCAGGGCGCTGGCAAAATCCACTTCCAAAGGCAGGTGCCCAAAACAAAACATTCCTGTGCCTTCCTCCCTCCTTGTGTCCTCGGCTCCCTCCAGGCCCAATTTCCTGAGCACGAGGAAAATCCTCTGTGCACGTCCCAACCCCCCTCCAAGGACTGCTGGGATTTCAGGGAGGCAAAAGGCATCCGGGATGCTGAGCTGGAAGAGGATCCTGCTGCTCATTCCTCTCACAGTTAAAATCCTCCTTCTCTGCTCTTTCCTAAATTCCTCCAAGCGCGTTTTAATACTTTCAACTCCTGAAAGTGTTTTCCAAAGGAGCTTAGTAAAGGAGTCAGGCTTATAAGTGCAATTAAAATTCCCGGCTTAACCCCGAGGTTTCTTATGAAAGATCAGCCCGCTGTCTCCCATTCATCCCCAAATCCCATTATTTGCTTTCATTCATTTCCAGTTTGTCCTTTGGATACTGGAAAGCACCGGAATAATCCAAACATAACTGCAGGTGATAAATTTTCCTTCTCAGCACAGGCAGCCCTAATTTTTGGGAGCACTAAACAACCCCAGCCACAGAGCCAAGGATTTGGCTGTCAGTAACCCCAGGAAATGCCCCCAGAGCAAAGCTCAGCTCAGTGCAGGGAATTTTCATTGGAATTAAAGGTCAGCGGTAGAGCAGGGACTTACCTTGGCTGTGAAGGCTCTAGAGGAGGAGTGGAGCTGAGTGAATGAGCTGCTCTCCCCTCCAAGGACTTTTATACACTTCCCAAGTCCCTTCCTGAAAATGCAATAACCCCCTGGGGAAAAATGACCAAGGCACTTACAAAACAGCCACACCCCTAATTACCCACCACCTTCCAGAGCTCCTCCAGCCCGATTTCTTTGATTGACTTGTCAGGCTCTGGATTGTCTTCCTCGTCTTACACAGCTTTAATTGCACCCTGCCCCTGGCGGGCTGTGAGTGAAAACCGTGTGGGCGGCTCGGCTGTCTCACCCTCACGGCACGATGAGTTTTAGGGTTGCAAAACGGATGGCAAAGGTGGTGAGTTTTGGGGTTCCTGTCCTCCCGAAACCTCTCACCTGGAGTCTGGCAGGAAGGAGAGGTCCCGGTGCCCAGGCCTCCCTGACTGGACTCGGCAGGAGAAAACTCACTGTTCTCAGGTCCTCGCCATAAAAAACGGCAAATTCTTAGAAAGTCCTGGTTGGACGCCCTTGGAAAACATCTTTGAAGTCGTTTTCACCCTGTGAGACACCTGCAGGTGCCAGGAATGAGCTGAGGGTCCCCTCTCTCTGACGGGGTCATTTCCCGAAGGAACAAAACTGGGATAATGAAATCCGTGGCCGCTGTGGGAGGCTCAGGGAAGTGACCTGGCAAACCCAGGTGGCGGCACAGGCCACTCTTGGGAGCGTTGGCTTCCACCTGTGAGATCCCCCAAAATGTCATGAAGTTTCCTCAACGTGAGGAAGAACTTCTTCCCATGGAGGGGGGCAGAGTCCTGGCACAGCTGCCCAGGGAGGGCCTGGAGTGTCCCCCTCTGGAGTCATTCCAAACCCTCCCGGACGTGTCCCTGTGTCACCTGCTCCAGGTGACCCTGCTCCCCAGCTGTTCTGGGATTCTGTGATTTAAAGATTCAGGGGTTCTGAGATCCTGCGGTTCCATAATTCCACGATTCCATGATTCCCTACCTGTGCCCATCTACCTCCCACCTAATTTTACGGCCATTCCACCCTCACTGACACAGTCGCCACCAATTCTCATTGCCGACATTTTCCTGGCCAACCCCAAGATGCCCCACACAGAATTTCTCCTTGAAAATTTCAGTTTTGCTCATATTTCACTCTTTTTTATTTGCCGGCCTCTGGAGCAGTGATGGGATATCGGTGCCTGCGGAAGCCGCTTGTGCAAACCTTGCACCCATGAGTAAGCTGTGACTAAAATGCTGGGTCAGAGACCACGCATCCGAGCTCCCCACGCATCCCGAGCTCCGCCGGCTCTTCCCTGGGGCGGGATGGGAGCACCTGGGTGCAGAGCTTTGGGATGGTGCAACCACGGATGCAACCGCAGCTTTGCAACAGCCCCGATTTCTCATTTTCCCTCCCATTCCTGGCCTGACCGTGGAATTCCAGCAGGACTCCTGATGTGTTTTCACTCATTTCCCACCCGAACTCCCTAACGGAGCCACGAGGTTTTGTTGGGCAGGGATCACCCGAAGCCAAGGGGTGGCTCCCGCTCGCTATCACTGAAACGATTTCTGGAGTTTCTATCCAGAGGCGCCAGTTGGAGACTTTCATCCAGAAGCCAGACCCGTGTTTACTGCTCAGCCTGTTTACCAACAGCTGCAGGAGAGGGGCCTCGGTTTAGCAAGCACGGACAGGCTCCTCGGGGATGAGTCCTCTCTTATCAGAGCTGGGGATGAGCCCTGTGTTATCAGAGCTGGGGATGAGTCCTGTCTTACCAGCCCTTGGGATGAGCCCTGTGTTATCAGAGCTGGGGATGAGTCCTGTCTTACCAGCCCTTGGGATGAGCCCTGTGTTATCAGAGTTTGGGATGACTCCTGTGTTATCAGAGTTCCTCAGCCGCCGAGGATGACTCGTCCCTGCCCTGTTGCACAAGGAGAGGGGAGGAAACCTCCCCGTGCCAAGGATAAAACGCAGCCTCGGACTCCTCCCGGCCTCGGGCTGGGGCTGAGCTCCGGAGAGGGCGGATCAGCTCCGGCTCCTCGTGCCCAGCCTCTGGATGTAAAACCATCCTGTTCTCCGTCCAAATTTGGGGAGTGCCCTCTGACGGGAGCCTCAGGAACCAGGGAATGAGAAATGGAATTTTTCAAGTCTTTTCTGTTTTCTTTGTTTTGGGAGGGACTGAAATTCAGGGGTGGTTTTTGGCCGGTTGGATAAACACAAAGATTTGAAGGCTCTGGAGTTGGTTTTCTGGAAGTCTCTGGGAATTTGTTTGAGCTTTCAGAGTTCTTTTGCTCCCTTGATGAAGGAAGGAAACCCACAGAAATATCAGCAATGAAGGGGTCGATTTTAGAAATAGATGCAAATAAATGATAACGCCGCCTAATTTTAGAATGGAATTTAATAGGGCTGGTGACAAAATCTTGTGTAATTTTGCCCACATGATGATCTTACGACATTTTACAGTGTGAAGGATCCTCACCGCGGCATCAAACATGGGTTTAGAGCTCAGAGGATTTGGGTCTTTGGTGTTTCAGGGCAAAGTTTTCTGGATTTTTATTGAGTTGAAAGGGTCAAAAACCCCCCCAGGTGGGTGAAAGCAGAACAGTGTAAAACGAACCATGTGATTTTATGTCTCACTTTTAAATGGGCTCAGATCCAGTGGGTATTTTTTTCCTTCCTAACAAGTATTCGGATGAGTCAAACAACCCCAGAGAAGAGTCCTGGAAGATTAAATGTTGGGCAAACCCCACGTCCCAACCAGAGCTGGAACCGTCCCCTCCCTGGGCCCAATTTAGGGCCTGATCCTAACAGAGAATGCCATAAGCAGGTTATGGGGAGGAAGCCAAGGAGCTCGTCGGAGTTGCCTCATGCACGAGGTTCTACGTGCTCGGGGTTACGCCATCCCCGGCAATCTCTGGGGCAGGAGCCGGGAGTTGTTGCCAAGTAAACAACTTTTCACTCCCGAGGTCGCGCTGTAAATAATAATCAGTCGGAAATCCCCCAGGAGATCTATAGATCTCGTTAATGAGCCTTGTAGGACACGGGCTCTGTGGGGTGGGAACAGCATCTCCAGCGGGAGCCGGGTTAAGAACAGAATCCCGGAATTCCGGAAGAGTCGGGGTTGGAAGGACCTCTGAAGATCTCCCAGTCTCCACCCGGAGCAGGTGGCACAGGGACATGTCCAGGTGGGTTTGGGATGTCTCCGGAGGGGGACACTCCACTCCTTCCCTGGGCAGCTCGGCCAGATCCATGGGAAGAAGCTCTTCCTTGTGCTGAGGTGGAACTTGGGGTTTGGTTTATGGCCATCCTCCTCGTCCTGTCACTGGGAACCACTGGGAAGAGTCTGGCACTGTTCTCTTGCCCCCTGAACTTCTCTTGCTGCTGAAAATGCTCTATTTTAATGATGTTAATATAAATGTTACGTTCAAGCGTGGCCGTAAAATTTATGTGAAAAAGCTTAGAAGAAACCCTTTTTGTTGTGGAGGCTCCTTGAGGACCTATTTGCATTTTGACTGAAGGAGCCAGAAGCGAAAGAAATCATCCCGATAATTGAAACTACCCACAGACTGCGAGGTTTTATTTTCCAACCTGTGATCCAAAGGAGACAGAAAAAAGAATCTTTTCCCGTCACCACAGCACAAACCCCTTTTTTCCAGCAGTTCTTGGGGGAGCGTTGTCAGCACAGCCTCGTGCGAGGAATGCGGACGTGGTCAGGGCAAATTTCCACTGTGCCACATCCAGGGGCACTTTTGGGATGTGGGAGAGGCCGCTGGGCCGGTCACTTCTTCTGGATGGGGGGCCAGTGGGTGCTCTGCTTGCACTGCTGGGTCTTGATGGTGGGGACAACCACGGGGCACTTCTGCTGCACCACCTGGGCGCATCCCCCGCCCGCGGGGCTGAGCTCTGGGCCTGGGAACGTCCCAACTCCATATCCCAGCCCTCCACCGTAGTACCCTGACCCCTCAGTGACCCCCGCCGTGGTCAGGCCATCACTCAGGGGCGCAGTGTATCCATACCCAGCCCCCGCTCCCTCAGCGATTCCCAAATCCCCTCCGTGGCACACGGATCCTCCACCTGCGCCCGCGCTGCTGATGACGGGACCCAAGCCCTCGCTGCCGTACCCCATCCCCACTCCGGAGCCGTACACCGGCACCGTCCCCACCGTGACGTCCCAGCCGGATGTGACCCCGCGATCCCCGCTGGCGACCACGACGGACCCGTCCGAGTCACACGGGTACCCCCCCGAGATGCTGTAGGGGGCTGGCGCCAGCGGGGGCGGGCAGGACGGAGGTCTCCGGCTGAAGGTGACGGAACCTTCCCCGCCACAGGAGAAGGAGGCACGGCCGCAGTGGTTGGAGAAGGCCCCGGTGCAGAACCTGCGGTGGCTCAGGGAGATCTCCCGGCTGTAGCCCCGGTTCTGCCGGGAACATTTCCGCCGCAGGCAGTGGTAAAGCTGCAAAATGAAAGGAAAAACACCCAAACTTGCACCGTTTTGCTTCGCGTTTGTGCCAGGGCAGGTGGGGAGGTGCCAGGTGGTGCGGCTGGGAAAGCTTGGCCAGGACCTGGGGCAATGCCAGGCTTTGGAACTGAGCGCTGCTGAGCTGTGAGGGAACCACGGGATCACGGACTGGTTTGGGTTGGAAAAGACCTGAAGCTTATCCCATGCCACCCCCTGCCATGGGCAGCGACACCTTCTGCTAGACCAGGTTGCTCCAAACCCCTGTTCTTCAAATCCAGAGGTATCTGGACTCTCCTTGGGACAGCTTTCCTCTTTCTACCTCTATTCCCAGAGAATCCAAAAGCTGAAATAGATTCTGAACCCAAAATCTGGAACATAAAATCTGAAATCTATTCCTTTCCCATCTAAGAGCTGCCATGGTTTTCCACACTCATTTTCACGAGCCAAGGTCTCCGATGAGCTGCATCCCATGACTAGGAAATAATAAAATCCCAGGAAAAAAAGCAGACTTACCCCCTTCAGCCATCGGAAACACATTTAGAAGGTAAAAGTCGACTGAATGAGGAGCTTTAACAGCCACAGGAACATTTATACGGCGTTTAACATGTATGGGAAGTGAGACACCCTCGGGAATGAGAAGGATTTATTTACCAAACTGGCATTTCAGTGTTTGCTGTGACTGCCGATCCATATCTCCCTTAACACCGCTCATTTCGCTGCTGTAATTGTTACTTCTGCTTAATGAGCCTATTCCTGTGCCCCTGCCCTGGGCTACGCAGGAATCCTCCGGCCCCCAGCCCCGGGAGAGGTGGGTGGGGGTGTGGGTGCGAGATGAGGGAGTGCGGGGCACGGGGGAAGAAATGCTCCCAGTGCTCCGGTGACAAGTTGCTCCCTGCTGCAAATCCCCGGTGGCTCCAGGGGGAGTTTTTTTTTTCCGAGGAAAACGTTTGCATATGAGCCAGAAAGCCATCAAAAAGTGATTGATGCCCGGATTGGGAATTTTGCAAGGGTGCTGTAAGGGAGCTTAAGGACACAGCTGTGGAGGTGTGGATGTCGTGATGCTTAAACCCGTAAATCCCCGGCTGGATCATGCTTTAATGAAGGATTATGGCCCTGAATCCCTCCCTTCCTTCTTTTTCATATCCTTCCTCTGGTTTGGAAAGAGCACCAGGCCCCAGGGGCTGGAGGAGCCTGGTGGGGGTTGCAGATCCCGGGTGCTCCAGCCCGGCCCCGCAGAGCAGCTCCTGAAAGCTGGACTGGGTCTGTTCTGCTCCAGGGAATTTTGCTGTGGGGACAGAGAATCCCAGCTTTGGCCAAAGCCCCATCCCCTGGGCAGAAACCCGTGTGTGGGGTGGTGGTGCTGCCAGGGCAGGGAGGGATTTGAGGCCTGGAGGAAGATTCGGAGCTGCCTGAGGGATTTGCTGCTGGTTTTATTCCCTCCTGTCCGGCCCAGGGTTGATTTGGCGGGTTCGCAGGTGAGGTGGGTACAGATCGTGCAATCCCAGCATCCCAGTGAGGTTGGAAAAGCCCTCCCAGACCACGGAGCCCAGCCTGTCCCCGCTTTGTCAGCCAGCCCAGAGCGCTGAGCGTGTCCAGTCCTTCCTCGGACACCTCCAGGGATGGAGACCCCAAACCTCCCCAGGCAGCCCCTCCCAAAGCCTGATCACCCTTTCCAGGAGGAAATTCCTCCTGGTATCCAACCTGACCCTCCCCTGGCACAGCCTGAGGCCGTTCCCTCAGGTTTGCTGCAGGAAGGGGAAGGATGGCAAGGCCGTGGATGTTGTCATGGTTTTATTGCCCACCTGGGGCATCACCAGCGGCTGTTGGGTCATCCCCAGTCCCTGCTCTTCCCAACTGAGCCTGATGGGCCCGGTCAGGTCTCCCATGAGCTCCACAGATGTGGTCACTGGGTGCTGGCACCTCGGAGGACACAGCGGGGCCTCACCATGCCCAGGCTGGACCAAAGGGTGTGGGTGCCGTGGTTACGTGGAATTTTGGGATCTTCTGCTCCCGACTGAGCCTGATGGGCCCGGTCAGGTCTCCCATGAGCTCCACAGATGTGGTCACTGGGTGCTGGCACCTCGGAGGACACAGTGGGGCCTCACCATGCCCAGGTTGGACCAAAGGGTGTGGGTGCTCTGGTTATGTGGAATTTTGGGATCTTGTGTTCCTCCCTCATGGAGCCCAGGTGGACAATCAAAGTGCAAATTCTTTGGGACAATAAACCGGGTGGCTTTGGAGTGAAACATCTCATCAGAGACACTTCTACATCCCGAGACCATGAAGGGCAGGTTGATAACGTAAGAAATAAATGAACTCCCAAAAAAGGGCAGCTTCGAGCTTTTATAACGTTTATTGGATATAAAAAGTGCCTTTGGAAAAGCAGCAGAACGTGATCAAAGGCACCCCAACACCAGGAGCAGAGCACAGCAGGGGAATCCTGGAGCTCTCACACGAGGATGCAGCGTCCAGGGGAGAGGAGAGGAGAGGACACGCTGGGAAGGACCAGGTGGCCACAGCCAGGTCTGGAGGCAAAGAGGTGCCGCGGCAGAGACTCAGAGCCGGAGCTGCCCGTGGCTGTCACTTCTGCTGGCTGTAGGGCCAGAGGGAGCTCTGCTTGCTCTGGTGGGACACGATGCTGGGGATGACAATGGGACATTTCTGCTGGGAAGAGCCTCCGCCGCCACCTCCAGAGCTGATGATGATGGTCTGGCCCGAGGAGCTGCTGCCGTATCCTCCTCCCATCCCGTAGCCTGAAGATCCTCCACCACAGTATCCAGAGGATCCTCCACCACAGTATCCAGAATATCCTCCACTACCTCCTCTTACAATGATGCTCTTTGATCCTGAAGAGCCACCACCGTATCCTCCTCCCATCCCATAGCTGGATCCTCCACCACAGTATCCAGAGGAACCTCCACCTCCAATGATGCTCTTTGATCCTGAAGAGCCACTGTATCCTCCGCCCATCCCATAGCTGGAGGAGCCCCCACTGCAACATCCAGAGGAACCTCCACTACCTCCACCTACAATGATGGTCTTTGATCCTGAGGAGCCACCACCATATCCTCCTCCCATGCCATAACCTGAGGATCCTCCACTGCAGCATCCAGAGGAACCTCCACTACTTCCATCTCCCATTATGATCTTGGTTCCTGAAGAGACACCACCATACTCTCCATCCACACCATAACCTGAAGATCCTCCACCACAGTATCCAGAGGAACCACCACTACCTCCACCTACAATGATGCTCTTTGATCCTGAAGAGCCACCACCATATCCTCCTCCCAT
>WEIT01033845.1:32402-46618 GCA_013389985.1 Dryoscopus gambensis | reverse complement strand
AATCTTCATTCAAAGAAGAGTTTAGGGAGTGGTAAAACTGTGTAACATAAACACCCATGTTGCTTTAGTATTAAAAATATGAGGAAATATGTTGAAACTAAAATTCTGCAGAGATTTTTTTCATATGCTTTTGTTTGGATTTTACTTACAGCCTGTTATTCCCAAATCCTCCTAGTGGCCACGCAGTCACTTTTGTCAGTCTTGCATCTGGATGCAACAATTAGCTGCTTGGGAAATTTTGAGAGGAAAGTAAAACTTGAAAAAATGTGGAAGATCAGCCAGAGTTAGTATGATCTATGTACGATCTCTAAGCTGAGAAAGAATGCAATAGCAGTTGTAATTGGCATACAAGTCTGTTCTCTTCACAAAGGTCCATTGGATAGGTCCTGTCCCCTCATTCATCCTGGGCTAGAGATGGGCAGCATGGTGTTGTACAACAAGTAAGCAATTTAGTCTGACCTCCTCTGTGAAGAACAAAACTTCCAAATACAGGGGGTTTTGTGTATTTTGATTGGTATTTGAAAGGAGAGAGACAGGGAGGAGATTAAAAACAAGAATAGAGAAGAAAGGGAGAGGAAGAAGAGTATTGATTGTCCAACATTTTTTCTTCTACAGATGCAAAATGTGCTGATAAAATGGATTTTATTCTGGTAAATATTCCTGCAAAAAGGGTGATAATATATACTCATACTAATGCTTTTCTATTGGCATAAAAGTACCTTTCCAAGGAGAAACAGAGAAGGAACAGCAGAGGAGAGAGGAAGCAGACAAAAGTCCACTAAAGAGAAGGCACTAAAGGAGTGAGGAAGAGGAGAATGAAAGAGAAGTGAGTTTTACAACAGTTTGTAAGAGTTGGGAAGCTCTGTTCTGTGTTCTGTCATCAAAAACGGGAGTGGAGATTACCTAGAGTAGGAAGGAAAAACAAAAGACCGGTTACAAGCAGGTCACACAAGTGTGCCTCAGACTTAAGAGACAGTGATGGCACAAAGGCATGTTCATACCTCCTCCCTCCCACTTCCAGAAAGGACACTATTGGCGTAAGAAAATTTTGAAAACTACCATTTCTCTTCAATTGAGCATTGGGAATCCTGGTAACAGCTAGAGTTGGTACTGCAAAGATGATAAGGTATGAAGATCTGTATCTTTTAAGCACACAGCCTTGGGGAAACTTGTTTCTGGCTCCTTGTAGAAGGCCCTGATTTTTACAAAAGAGGCAGGAAGAAATTGTCATCTGTGCTTCTCTCCCTTGCCCAAGAAAGATCCCATAACACCCCTCACCTCCTATTCTTGTAAACATGTTCTGCCATTTCCTTCCCAGTTTCTGTCCTGATGCTAAATCTCAGAATAGTCCTGCTCCCTGGCTGGTCTGTCTTTTGTGAAATCATTGTCTACAAGCCCCTTTTTTTGAGCCTTCATCTTGTTTGCACTATCACAGCTACTCCTGTTTTTGTCTCTGATCCCTCCTCAGTTCCATTCACTTTCCACTACTTTACTTTCTTCCACTACTGCCTATCCTGGTTATGTCTTCCATACCCTGGCCCTGCTTTGAAGCTTACAGATAGTTGTTTTTATCATTGTTGTTTTCTCTTTACCTCTATGGTTTCCAAACTCTCTCTTCCTTAGCCAGCTTTATTTTTCTAATTCTCTCCATGCAACTTCATGGCTGACTGCTTCCTTTCCATATCTCCAGTCGGAAAAAGTCTTGTTCACACTCATGTTCTAAGATTTCCTTATGAATAAGGAGCTCATTTTTGTATGACTTAAAGGGAAGGAACTGTCTGTTTGTGACATCAGTGGACTCCCATCTGTTTGTACCCTTTAAGTATTATTAGACCATAAATTAAACCTTGTCTTTGGTTGTAATCACAACAGTTACAGCTAAAAGCGGTTGCTAGCTAAAAGCATAAATAACAGTCACCTTCTTCTGGGCATTAAATTAATCACTAAGGGAAAAAGTGTAGAGTGTCCTGGAGTGCAAAGGGTTTTCTTGGAAATTGTACACCTGTAAGATCTCATCTGAATACTTCTTGAGCAGTGCAGAATGCCTATAAATTGTGTGAAAATGGCAATTTTTTTTCACTAAATTTGAATTTGGGATCTCTTGAATTTAAATTGTCCTTACAAGGGGAAAATATGCATTAATATATATGTAATTACTTTTAATAAAATATCTTCTAGGCTTTCTATTTGTAATAGAATAGAGATCTTGACTTTATAGTAGAACAATAGCATTCTTAATGATGTTAATAGGTTCTTGATAATACTCATTACATTCAATCACAGATAACTCTCAATTACTTTTTTATTAACATGCAAAATAATCTGTTCTAACAGTCAATTTATTAATATACTTTATAAATGTGCTGACAACAAACTATAGCATAGAGTTACTGAATATACTATTACATGTGTGCTTCATTTCATTTGTAAGTCAGATGACCTTAATGGAACAACCAAGTTCTTTATAAATAGCGACTGAATTCCTTTGAGAATCATTATCTAGTTAATTCACTAATTATAACAGCAGATACTCTATTTATAATATTTGAAGACAAAAATAGTTAGTAGCCTTTCATTTTCCCACAGAGGTTGTGGATACCCCACCTCTGGAAGTGTTCAAGGCCAAGCTGGATGGTGCCCTGAGCAACCTTATCTAATAGTTATAAGTGTGTGGAAGCCTTTCCCATGGAGTAGGGTTGGAACTAGATGATCTTTAAGGTCGCTTCCAAGCAAAACTTTCTATGATTCTATAATTCCATGATAAGGGCTATGGTATGTTTAAAATACATCTATTCTTAAAGAGTGGTTTATTGTTAAGGTAATGTGCATTCCATTTTTTTTTGGTTTATCTCATCATGCTTTATTGCCAGTAAGACAAGAAGTTAAATAGATATTACTGCCTCATGAGATCTTTGCCTTCTAGTCAATAGACTATTTAAAGATTGCAAAAGCAGTCCTTAATTACAGTTTTTCTGTACTTTTGTTTTTGATAAAGTCAAAACCAGAAAACAGAGTAGTTACTGAAAATTGAAGACAAACATACCAGAGAGCTGGCATCTCTTGAAACACAAAATACTCAGTGCACATGGAAGAAACGTTTCAAGTTATTTTCTTGTCAATTGGACCATTTTTGTTGTTGTTGGTTTGGATATTTATCATGAAAAGTACTAATACCTTGTTCCTAGCTTTAATTTTTCTCTCTCATAGGAGAGGTATGATGCTGAATGCTGTCAGGATGTTGCAGGTAAGACATGCCAAGGGGCAGATGCAGCTATGGAGGTCATGCAGCACCTCCTAGAAGCCATCACACTGCATTGTTGTCTTTTGCCACATTTTGGGACAAATAAATAAGTGAACAAGTTAGAACTTTGGATAGAAAGAAAAGATTCCCTGAACTATTTTCTAAGTACCTCTTCCTCATGGTAAGCTCAGCAGTTACACATTAGCCTAGAGATCCTAAGGCAAATGATTTTTTTCTTAGGAACTAAGTTTGAAAACTAAAAAGGAGTTCTCTAAGTGAGAACTATAGCTCCATCATTCAGTTGTTTATTTTGGGTTTTATAGGTTTTTGTTGCTGATTTGTACAGAGAAGGTTAGATGTTTTATCAAGTCTGTACTATCCTGATAATTCCTGAAATCCAGCAGTATTTTTGCATTTACGCATATACAAGTACTCAAACCCATGTCAGGAAATATCAGGTTTTCTTCCAGTTTTTAAAAATTTTGATACTTAAATAATTTTGATCTTCCTAATTGCATAAGATAAACAAAGGTGGCTACCATATGAAATATAAATTGCAACTAACTAGTAATGTACATAATTAAAGCTATAGCTTTGTCCACTAAGTTGTTACTTATTATCTTGGGGAAACCCAATTTAATTTTGTAAAGGCAATGCAAGAATTGTAGTTTCACTGGCTTTCTCCACTGGTTTGTGTTGCAGCGGCCATTGGGGGGTCTGTTAGTCTGCCCCAGGATGCCCGACCTTCCAGAGAGACGTCCCACAAGGGACAGCTTCCTAGGAGTCTCAGGCAGTCCTTCGGCTGCTGGGACACCTCAGCAAGGGGACAGCCTGTGGCTGTAAGCAATCAGCTCTTAGCAATGATTTCAGCTTAGCGGTATCAGCTCTGCCTTGCGAGGTAATCGCAGGCCGACGCAGAGACAGAGAGACAGGAGTGTCGTGTGGCGATTCCACAGAGGTAGCCTTTATTGTCCAGCACTCTGCCAAGAACGGCAGCTCCGTCCTGAGCCAGGCAGAAGCTGTAGTTTTATGGGAGAAAGCGAGGGTGGGACCAAAGGGAGAGACCAATGGGTTACAAAGGATTTACATGGGCACTAAAGCATGGTGGGATCTCACCCTAACCAAAGAGAACTGCACTTTACAAGTGGTATCCTTCCAGGGGACAGTTGAGGTAAGCTTGTCACAGCCCACCCAAGGGACATCTCTCCAAGGGAGAGACCTGCCAAGCTTATCCTCCTCCACAGGTTTGCTTTTTAGCAGTATTAATTATAGTTTATGATTAAAATCTTTGGCAGAGGGAGCACTGAATACAGAGCAGAATTATCCCAATGCGGAAACACTGCTGGCTTTCTTTGCAAGGTAAAACTTGTTTCCCCAACAGAGGAACTATAAGAAAATATAAATTAGTGTTACTTGGGCAATTCAAGTCCGAGCTCCCCAGTGATGTACGGATCACAGATGTGAAGTTTTGTTGTTCCCTCATGCACAAATACAGGATGATTTTTCAAACAGTGAAATAATAATTGATCAGAGATGCTCTCTGATCCTTTCCTTCATAAAATCTTCTAAATAATGACACATCTTTTTAAGAAAAGTTCAAGCATCTTTTTAAAACCTGATGCCAAAACCAAATTTTGCTTTTAGGGATAATCCCCAGTGGAATGACTTGCAGCTGAATAATGTTTTTTCTTTTTATTGACAGGTCTTAGCTTCTTTATGTCTTTCTGTTTGCTCACATCAACCTTGTTATTTTTTACTTTACAAGAAAGCAAACAGTCTGCAAATCTTTTCTGCAGACAGGTCAATACATTTTTATACTTTCTGGTGTTTTGTTTTCAGGGAAGTTCACATGGAGAGGTTGGGCATGGAGCCAGATGTCCTGGAGATAATTCCTAGCGCTTCAGCAAACTGTGCACTTACTATCAACTGCTTTGAACAAATACTTCCAAATGGCAAGCTCACTGATGCTTGTCTGTTGACCTGAGTTCAAGAGAGAGAAGGCTCATGATCTGTTGTTCCCTTGGACCACTGATCCATGCTCTGGTTGGACAATGGAAGAAAGTTTGAGGAAGGTGAGAGTTGGGGAAGATCCTGGTATTTTGAAAATCTGAGTGTAGATTATATTTAGCAGGGATGAGCAATTTGAGTGATACAGTGATATGCTGTAATGAAAATTTTAAAAATGCAACAGTGATTAATTTTAAATATTGAAATAATTTAGCTTCCTATTTCATAAATTTCTGTATCAGTATGAATCACCTTATAATCCCACTGCATTGATGAGGTGAACAAAAACCTTATTCTGAAAATACTCCTGCATAAATCTTTGTTGCCATATTATGGAACAAGCCAGAGATTTCAGCTGGCAGGGGGAACTGCAGAAACAGCCAAAGCAAGAATTGTTGTACTGAAAGGACAAGGAATCAAATTGCCCCTGTATGTCTCTTTGAAGCCATTTTCATCCAGATCTCTGGACAAAATCACCCTCATAAGGGTACTCATAAGATGTTCCCTTCTATCAGGATCACCTGACAGAAAAAGGACATTGGGAACATATTGGAAGCAGCTACATGTAAGACTGTGAGCTGTTGCAAGAAAGTTCTAGTTTTCATGCTTTCATGGATGATTAAAGCTAGATCTTATCTCTTTCGCTCACTTGTGATAATGTCATAAGATTATCATAAACTCTCCATTGTCATAAACTCTCCAAAAGTTAAGATGTATCACAACCACTCATTTCCCATCATTCACAGGCTAAGTTACACCATAAAAAAAATGCTGTGCTCTGTTCATAATAGTTGAGTCTTTTCATTCATTATCTTATTTCCCAGGTGTTTACAAACTGGTTTGAGTCAGAAATTTTCAAGCCACGATTCTCTAATACAGGATGAATTTTCTCGTACTCTGTGGATGTGAACATTACTTTAAAAACTTGTTCTTTCCTTTTGTTTTGACCTCTACACTGCTGGTTTCTTAAAATTAATTTTGCTAAGTATGTAATTGCAACCATCTTCTTGGGTGGTTTTTTTAATCTCCATGGTGTTTTAACCAAAGAATTAAAATACAAGATATTTTTAAGGTCAAGGTCAATTACTTAGGAATCACATCACAGTTGAGTTTGATACAAATGCTCAGTGGGAAGGACCAGAGGAAGTTCCTAGGGGCTGGGAGAGCTAAGTATTATTTCAGGCTTGAAGAAGGATTTGGAGAGCTTCAGGCTTCTCAGATTTAACTTTGATCCTCGTGAAGGTGGTGGAGTTAATAATGATGAAAGCCTTCCAAACCATGAAGAACAAGATAATGGCTGGGAATAGTCAGCAGGGATTTAGGAAGGAGAAGTCATACCTGATGGCGTGATGATCTTCCATGACAAAATCACCAGTTCACTGGAAACGGGAGAAACATGGGATGCCATTTAACTTGATTTCAACCAGACTTTGTACACTATCCTCTATAACATCCTCATAGACAAACTGATGAAATATAGACTTGGTAAGAGGACAGCAAGGCAGGCTGAAAACTGTCTGAACTGCTGGCTTATAGGATTATAACTGGTGATAAAAAGACCAGCTGGATGCTGGTCAGTAGAGGTAGAGCCCAGGGTTTGGTACTGGGCCATTGTTGTTTGAAATCAGGAGGCAAGTGATCCACACATGGTTTGGAGGGTTTCAGTGGGAACACTAAATTGGGGAGTACAATTCCTAAACCATGGATGTATTAAAAATAAAATTTTATTTCTAAAACATCCTTTAAAATGAGGGATGAAATGAAATAGATTTCAGTGTGATAATTCCTGACAAAAACTTACTATCTTGCAAATAGCAGAAACATAACTTTTGATTTATTAATCTCTCTATTTTTGTGTGTATATGAACAGTGACATATGCCAAATCTTTGGAACTTCTGCTTTTTCCTCACTCTCTGGTAATGTGATGATAAAGAAGTTATGTGAAAACAGGAATTATTTCATTCTAGCATGATTAAAGGGAAGTACAGAACAGGCAGTAGTACTCAAAAATGTCATGATACATGAATAGCAGAGAGAAAGTGATAGCATGACTTCAGAAGTGGTGCCGGCAATTGGATTCAGTTATCCACTTCCTTCAAAAAAGTCTGGTGCCGGGGAAAGAATCAGCTGTGATCCGTTCTGCCCCCTGTGTAGTGGGAGACCCCATGACGCATCCTTTGCAACCCTGGACGTGAACTTGAAGGGCTGTTAGCATACTTATGGGTGTTGCCACAAGCCTGTTGTGCACAGGTGGGTACCAGAGACTGAAATGTCCCCTTGTCTGCATGGGCAGCTACTGCTTGGGTTGCTGCTAGGACTACACAAATGTCCAGAATCATGTTTAAATGACTGTGGAACATATTTGTCACCTGAACAGTGCATTTGCTTTTCTCCTGAATTAAGCAATGTTTTTTTCTGGTTGAAGAGACCAGTGTACATGCCTGCAAACATCTGCTTATTGGCAGAAATAAAACTCCACTGCAACCTTGAAAGAAATATAGGCTATAGTTATGGAGTATGTTTATGGTACATATATTGCTGAACTAATTATACGTCCATTTGCTTTTATTGCATATAATGATACACTATGCACTATGAATTTAGAAAGCTACACAGCTTGGATCCATCTGTGTTGCTTAGAACAGCATGAGTGGTTTGGTTCCTGGTCTTACCTTACAATCCTACTGGGCAACAAAATTATGCAACAGGGCAACACCAAGGCAATGGTAAGAGGGGTCCCAATCTTGGTATTCCTGTCTGCATAGACAGTTTTGAGTGTACAGGATACCACGTGAACATCGTGATTCACCCAGAAGATCTTTGGAGATCTACCTTTGTAGATTTTGCTTGTATTCAAAGTTTATTTATATGATAAATCTTTGTTCAACTGTATGTTTACCAGTAAGGAAGAAAACCTGTAAGGGACATTCTGCGCTCAACTCATATCCCAGACATGATAACACTAGAAATTCTGGAGACAATAATCTCCAACAGAAGATTATGAAATATGTGTCAGATGCAAGAATCGTTATTTACAGTAAGTATACTAAAATATCTGAGGTATTGTATATGTATGTATTGTATATCAAACAAATCTCTCAGGCAAGACATTACTGCTTAGCTTCATTTTTCTGCTGTGATGTGTAAAAAACTCAAGAGGCCTCTGTTTATGATGCAAACCTAAAATATTCTGAAAAGTCAGTCGTTGTAGAACATTGCCCAGTGTTGCTAGTTCAAAGCCAAACATTTTATGCTACCCAATGGCCCTTGTCACCTGAGCAGTCAGTCTAAAGCTTGGTAATTCCCAGGTTCCCTCCTTTGAGACTCAATATAGCTAGCAATAAGCTGAGCAATCTCAGACATATCCTGTGAAGAGGTGTGTACCTCTGGGCAGTTCCAGTTCTCTCAGGGTTTGCTGTGGTGTGGTGGTTGCCAGAGCACTGTGGCACCTCCCTAGAGCAGTTGGGCTGGGCTGGTAAATGCTGCAATTGCTAAGTTGGCATCCTGAGAGGGCTGCAGCTCTTCCAGCAGGACCCTGCTCTCAGAAGCAGTGAGGAAGCTACTGAAAATGGCACTTGGGTGTACACCCATACTTTGGCATATAGCATGGATTATATAGCATAGAAGCAGATCTCCTCATTTAAAACCAGACCTAAGCCTGCTCCCAAACTGCTTTGGCCAAGTACCCTGGACACTCTTCTGTCCTGACCCCCTGAGGTCACTCTCTCGCACAGCAAATTTTTTGATATTCCTATCTCATTTTTCATTGGGAATGAACTTTGTACTGATTGTGGCAAACAGCCAAAGCTCTCTGAGGTGACAGGCATTGGTGAGAATGAAGAATAGTGCTGAGAATTGTGTAGATGTTAGTGGGTAGAAATACAGGGGAGAAAATGGATGGGGAGCTAGCATTTTTTACTTAGAGAAAACCACTCCTGTAGGTGTTCAGCCTCTATAAGTAGGTGACTACTTTCATGTGAATCAGAAAACAGAGCTGTGACACTTATGGGTCTGATCTTTACAGCTGGTGGGAGAGGGCAAAGAGGACTGAGAGGATCCACTGGGATATGGAAGCAGGTTGCAGTCAAGGTGATGGGAAAGTAGGCTTGTGGCAGTGGGCAGAGTCCCTGGTGCAACAGGTTGGTGTTTTCATTGACTCATATGTGATATGTAGAATTGATTGTGGCATCCCTTTTTTGGGTCAGTGGCAGTGGAAACCCTTTCTGGGAGTGCAAGCTGTCCCTGTAAGCCAAAGGGTGGGTGGGAGGTGGATGCTGTGTATGTTGATAATTGGCCTGAGTGGCTGTTGCACCAGCATGGCAGCTCATCACTGTGCCTGTCAGTGACAGCCTGGCTCTTCCAAAGGAGGAAGATTCCTCTATGGTGTGAACACGCAGGGACTGAGGCCTTGTTTTATTACTAAGGCTGCTTCAGAAGGAAGAGCCCTGACCTTTTTGTTGCTTTGGTAATAGTTTCATCAAAAACCAATGCAATGGCTTAGGAGTTCAGTAGTATGTGGATCTAAATAGGAAAAGGGTGTTTGAGTTAAAGGTGAAATCAGGCCTAAAATTCAGATTTGGAACAAAACTTGCTACCTGCTCTTTTTTGTATCTTAATGGTAAAATTCTTCAGATGTAATTTTCAACTTGTCAGACTGGAGCCAAAAAGCAGTGACTTAATTAGTTTTGAATCTGATAAGAAAATGGCATTGTTCCAGATTATTGTGACCCATGTCTATCCTGTGACAAAGGTACGTCTGGAAAGAATCTCCACAGATACAGACTAATGGAAAAGAGTCCTTACCATGCCATCAGCAGCACAGAATGCTTCTTCCCATCTTCAGATGTTTTCATACTTGAACTATGTCACTGATAAAACAATGTGAATTTGATAATTTTCAACAGAAAAAGTTAAATGAAGTAAATGACACCATAGTAAATTGTGGCACTGACTACTGAAACTCTACTTGATTTTTATCTTATATAACTTATGATTAAATGTGGAAGAAAAAAGTTTTACAAACACTTTAAATCCCACTGTGAGTTGATTAATCAAATGAGATAGCAGCTGTAATTTTTAATAGGAATTTTTATATACCATCATAGGCCTGGAGCTGAAAATTTAAATCCTTAATTTAAGTAACTTAATGGCTGCTGTAGCCATTAGCCTGGTGTATAATCTCAGATAAATACTAAGGTAATTTGTTTGCCTCCCAGCATTTCTAAAGCAGAGAGTGTACCGTATCACAGAAAAAGTGAGCTGAATGTTGCAAAAGAAACAGTTTTTACTGCTTTACAATAATTTCTTAAGTTTATTTTCTTACTAGGATTAAATGGTTTATCTGAAAAATAGAAAGTTAAATCATCACATGTATGAAAGTCTTTTCACATGCAGACAAAACGAGGATAAAGACTTATGAAAATCATTATTTTCATATACATGCTGTATGTATGATGAGTACACTGAGGTTCTGCAGCCTGTATTTTTTTTTAAAGTAAGAGCAGGTAATCAGAACAGTTCCTTCTGGCCTTATGATGAATAAGAGTATTTGTGGATGTGTGTTTAGTGGATAGAAATGAAGAAAGACTAGATAGTATTTATTTACTTCTTTATTCACTCACATTTAGAACAGCTATAATATGAACACCCTTTCAGGCCCAGAACACATTTGCAGTTAACACATTCCCATTGGTGTGTTGCTACACTGTGACTGGATGAATTTGTCTTTCCTCACACAGATTTAGTATCATACCATCTTCCTGATTTCCTATTTTGCAAAGTTATACTTCTTCACATCTTGACATTTTAATGTTAGTTGTTAAAGTCCTAAAAGGAGAGAAATTTCACTTGTTTTACTTTCTGTGTATATGTTCCTTTTAGTAATATTGTCTTCCATCAGTTTATGATATAAAGTCTCATATATTTGTGACAGTTAAATTGAATACATTTTCCTTGCAAAATGTCAGTGATGCTCTAGAGATGGTGATGATCAGTTAATTCAAAACAAAAGTGAACACTTGTGAATTTTTTTAGTTCTGTGAAAGAACAAACAGGTGCATGCATTTTAGTCAATTAAATATTTTGCATTTCACTTGGATGACACTAGATGGCCTTCCAAATATTTTTTTTTTTGGGCGGCTGTTCTATACCATGATATATGGAGTAGCATGGCGTACATAAAATTCAGACCCAGAGTATTGCCTGCTGACCTGCATTTTGCTCCTTATTAATCATGCTTAGTTTCAGACTACCACAGAATTACACTGCACTTTTGGGTGTCCTCCGTAGTAGTCATTTATTGGTGCAGATGGCAGGGTTTTTTCCTTTCAATTTTGAGACAGGACGAGTAAACAAATATTAGAGATTAATCTGTGGTGGCTAGAGAGGGAATATTTTTAATAAAATTTATCTGTTAAAAAACATATAATTTTGATACTTTGAATTATATTGACCAAAAATGTAAATTAAGAGAGGTTTTGTCAGCATTTTTCTGAGCATGAATTATTTATTGCCAAAATAAGATTTGAGAACTAAACACACAGGAAAATTAATCTTCTACTTCCAGCCACAATTGTTATTACTGTTAATTGTTTCAGTGATGAAAAACCCCAATTGTTCCAATTTAGCTCAACCCAAAGTGCATCCCCACTCCCTTCTAGTTGGACAAACTCAATTTCATTATTAAAACTGGTATGTGAATAAAAATCACACTGAAACTACCTGATCAGTAAGGTGAAGGTACTATTAAACTGGAACAGGCAAGTTTCATCTAACCTAAAGGAATAAATTTGCCAACAGCATTATCGAGTTTTCAGTGCAACAAGTAACATTTTACTTTGTTAATTTGAATCCCTATGTCTACAAATTACCAAATGAGGCTTGCAGTTTATTCAGACTCATTTCTCACTGTGATTGTCTTGTCAGCATGCTTGTAGGACATTTTATGCCCACTTTCCCATTGTCTAATCCTATAATAATTTTTCTTGTGGAGAACAACTTCTTCTCAGTGCAGTATCCTTCTTATTGAGGATGTGGGCCAACTGCCACTGAAGAAAGTGAAAAGATTCCCACCGACTTGAGTTGAAATTCAAGCCCATGGGAAGTTAATCAGCACAAGAAATATGCACATACTTATCCCATTACTGTGTATTTGTGTCTAAGTAAAGAGTACCACCAAACTTAAAGTTAAGCTGCCTCCAAAAATTTTCCTACATCTCATGTATTGCCAGTAGAGNGGCTACCATGTCTGGGTTCTATCTGAAAAAAGGAGTTTAAACATTCAAGTTGTACAAGAATAGCAAGAAGATGACTGAGACAGGGAAGCAGCTACAATTATTCATGTGTTACTATTGATTTTTTATTCATTTTCTTTCTTTCTTCCTATAAAATTTATGAAACATAAAGTGATAGTAGATTAAATCACAGTCTCAGGTAGTGTGTAGATAGCAGTGTGAGATCATGCAATATTTTGTCAGCCTTCTGACTCCTGGGAGATTCCAGTGGCAGCTATCAAATTCAAAGTGGAGGCCTGGTGAATTTCCAGGGGACTGTGATGCTGAAGAGACATGGTCATGTGAGGAGCCAGCTGTATTGTCTTTATTACCACTTCGTAGCTCTGTAGTTTGCTAAAGACTGGATTGTTCTGGATTGGTTGAAGTAAGTATAAGGCTGTAGGAAGATCACATTCTCATTTAGCCAAAAAGGTGCCTTGAAGTCAAAACCTTTTGTAATCTGTTGGGGTTTTTTTACACTGAGAAAGGTAATAGTTTTATGTGAGCTATATCTGGACTGGAAAAATAAACAAGACCAGGAACAAATTTGATAATTAGCACATGATTGACACTATGATTTATCTATTAGTGTGCTGTTCTGGCCACCCTCTCTGTGGCTGAGGAGGGAAAGGAGAACAGCATCAGAGTTCAAGTCATGCTCTTTGCCTACAGGCCAAATAGCCTAGATCATTTTATTTAGTAACAGACTGCACGAGGGACTCAGAAAAGATCCAGATTCTCTCATTCACTTAATTAACACCTACCTTGAATTCTTAAGTGATACTTTCAGAAACTGTAACTTAAGTCGGCTGTTTCTGTCAACATATTTTCAACGGTTTGCACTTGATAAATAAGTAAAAGCTATCTAAAGACATCTGGTTATTGTGTCATAGTCTTGAAGAAAAATTGCAGATGGCTATAAGATAGTCTAAATCAAGATAATCCGGGAAGTACCTTTCATCTCATAACAGAGCAGAGAAGTATTGCAAAGAGTACATCAATATATTTGTACAATAAAATTATTATTTTTAAAATAATATTATAGTGAGAGCTAAAGTGCTTTCTTGATGTCACAAGTACATATAATGTGGCATAAAGTGGCAACTATCTCCCAAGAATGAGTCCTGGTCAGAGCTTAAGACTAATCAAGTTAATTTCTAAGCTCTTCTCTTTTTCCCAGTCTTAATTGATAGATAAATTGTGGCAGCACTGACTGCAAATAATGGCATATAAACTTTGCTACACTGTATTTCAGTTCCATGCGGAAAAGGTTAAGGCCCTCTTCATTACACTGCCACTTTCAGAACAAGCTCTTAGTTCAAACACTGGTGCTTTTTTTGAAGAGCTTTGATTTTGAAGCATGCCACTCTATGGACTATGACATGCTGTAAACAAAGATTGAGTAAAATATCCAACATTATAAATGATGCTCAAAATAGCACCCAGATAAATAAAGATCAGGTTTCAATTCCTGCACTTAAGAGAACATGGATTGTGTGGATATTGTATTGGGACCGAATGACTTCTCAACTACCATCTCTGTGACTCTTCTGAATCAATGCCACTGCTAGTCTATCTATTACGATTTATTTTATTTAAAATCCAGGTCTTTTGGAACAACAGTTTGCTTGTATTTTCATTGTGTCCAATGTAAAGGGTTTGCGGTCTTTGACTGAGAAATGAACTAAACAGCTAT